>CAHIKZ030000623.1:95000-367500 GCA_903632075.3 Acanthosepion pharaonis
TGATGAACTTGCGGACGTTGTCTGGCACCTCGAATCTGCTTTGGGCCAGAAGGCAGCTGGTGGATTTGAACGTTTCGATACATACAAGGGTTGATGAAACGGTCCATTGCCCAACACAGTCTTTAGTAGAAGTTAGTATGTGGCACATTGACAGAGGTTACACTTGAGCTTGTCTCTATACCTGAGCCACGGTCGTCCAACTCTCCTTTGTCCACTGTCAAGCTGGCTAACTTGAGGACCTTAGGTATTCTGTCATCACTCATCCCTGCAACATGACCAGCCCTGCGAATCTGTGACTGTATAGGAAAGTTTCAATTCCACCAATGTTTCATATTGTGGGAAGGTCAGCAATGGACGCCCTATCATCAAATGTACAACCATAGATCAAGGGGAGACAACTCTTCTGAAAGACATCCATCCTTTGATATGGGACCTATATGGATGTCCATGATTCAACAGTGTGGTCAAAATGGCTGCTCTATAAACCCGTATTTTGGTGTCCAGCTTTGGCATTCCTATATATATATATAGAGAGAGAGAGAGAGAGAGAGAGAGAGAGAGAGAGAGAGAGAGAGAGAGAAATAACCAATTTACTTGCGAAAGAGGGGATGGATAGAGGTAGAGATATAGTTCTTTCATTAATTGATTCATTGTCTACGGATTATCAACCCTTTGCAGGTTATTTAAAGCCAGGAAATATTTTTAGATTGTAAAAGTATTTTTTAGATAATGATGGTTTAGTAATACAAGTCTAATACAAGATAGAAGAGGTGTATTCATACTTTTCGCAAGGGTCTTTCTGCGTAAGTGAATATAACAAATTCAACAGTAATTGGAACTCGGCTCTTTGATTAACAATTCCCAGCCATTATCTATTACACCACCCGCATATCCATGCTTACAGCATTTAGTATTCACAAGCGGTCACCCGTCTTGGTACTGACCGGGTTCAATTTTGCTTAACTCCAGTGATCTTACGGGAACCGGTGTTTCAACGTGGTGCGACCGTAAGCCGAGAGAGAGAGAGAGAGAGAGAGAGAGAGAGAGAGAGAGAGAGAGAGAGAAAGTGATAAAATAGAAACTGAGAGAGGCAGTTTAATTGAAAGGGGAGAAATAGAGAAATAGTGAGGAAAAGAGAAAGAGAAAATGAGAGAAAGACTGAGAAAGAATGAAAGAAAGGAAGAAAACCAAAAATTTAAGTCCAATATTTTTCTGTAGTCCGTTAATCTATGCCGTTTTATTTGCATTCATTATGTTGTTCTCTTGATATCCTCAAGGATATTTGTGCCTAAGTGAATATAACTAACCCAACCGGAATGTGGTGAGGCTATGTTTCCCAGTAGACTATACAAGACACTTACATACAATAGATAAATAATTCTACAATAGATAAATAATTCTTCAATTTTAAACGGCATTCCATCGATTCATTTTTTTATGATTTGTGAATTACCATGCGTTCTTGGAAATAATAATGGAGTGATTTCCCGTTGCATTTTTCACGGTTCTGTATTCTGTTTTAGTTTATTTTGACTGACTACCACCAAAAACTCAACCTGCACTGATATTTAAGTCATAAGGATGGCGAGAAGGCTGGATTTTCGAAAGACGAAAATTAGCGCAGGCTGGATTCACATTTGAAGTCGGTTCGCCGATTCCATTTTCCGCGTCGATGACCGTTCCACCAACCGCACATCCACAGTATGACAGACAGGCAGAAAGACAAAATAATTTATATTATTTACAGTCAGACTAATTTCCTTCATCTTTGTTGTTTAATGTCCTTCATCTTTTATCACAATATTTCGGACGTTATGACATTCGGCATTCTAAAGGCGTCTGTAGATCCGTAAAAACTTCAGGAATTTTCGAACTGAAACATAAACTTTAATAGTGATTTTCCAAGCGTAGTTCAGATGTGGGACAAGGCCGAAAGAATGGAGTACCCAGTGAGGATCGAACTCACTACTCAGTCGTAATTGTTCTAGCGAGACAAGCTTGCCAACCATTACACCACCTCCAGGTACTCACTTCAGCTTTAATATACGCCTGTAGTTCTTTCACGTTCAACTTTTTATATCTTTCGATAAGCCATCTTTTTTATACTGCGAAGTTAATACAATTTCTGTTTCCATTAAGCCTGTATCACCCAGAGCGGGGTTTGAACTCACAATTTCTATACCACCAAATTCTCAAACTTTAATCTTCCAAATTACTGTTCCATAAGTCAATTATGGCACTCCACAGCTACCATTTCTTTATCAACTGTGAACTGCCGTTACTTACTGGGAAAGAAAATGCATTGATCTTCTAAGTGGTTTTACATTCAAAATATTTATTCTCTTAGACTAGCGGTAATCCTAACCTAGACAAATCAATCTACCTTGATATTTGATCCATAGACAGAGAGGGAATAGATGGAGCCATGTTTTTTTTTTTTTTCAAAAGTATTAAATGGTTTCTCAAGGAAATTAATATGGACATTAATGTAACAAACTAGGTTGTGATTTGATCTCGGGTCGCCGATATCCGTGCCGGTAAAAATTACGCTTCTTGTGTGTCCTTTTCAATTAAAAATAAAAAGGGTTGCAAAGACAATGATGTGTCGTCTCACCAGACTTATTCAACCTATACAGCGAAGGGATTCCGAGAGAATTATAAGTCCTAACAGGATTCATTATTGGCGGCCACAATCTTAACAACATACGCTATGCAGATGATACACTGTTAATAGCAGACACGGAAAAGAAACTGAAAGAACTCTTACAGAAATAATGAAGGAAAGCGAGAAGAAAGGACTAAGCATTAATTGTAAGAAGCCGGAATGCATGGTTGTTAGCAAAAGGAACAGACCAACATGCAAATTACAAAGTCGAGATATCGAAATCAAAGACATGCAACAATTTAGATATCTGGGAAGCGTATTGAAAGAGGTCAGAAAGTGTGACATAGAAGTGGCATTGGAGTAGCTAAAAATCTCTTCCCAAAGCTAAGTAACGTATTAAGAAACAGGAAAATATCGTTAGAAACAAAGAAAAGTGTACTGAACTCTTATGCAATATCAGTGCTCCTAAAGCAACAAAAATGTGTTTCTACAGAAGGATACTGAGAATACCATGAACTGAACATGTGAGCAACGTTCGAGAGACAATGACACTTATACTTAACATTACGTAGAGACAGTTGAAGGGTACATAATGAGGAAAGATGGTTTGGAGAATTTGATAGTCACAGGAAAGATTGAAGGTAAGTGGGTAAGACGAAAGCAACCTACCTGGCGAGATTGAGTGAATAGATGGCGGAGTCTTTGTGCCATCACATGGAGCATGTGATGGCACAAAGACACAATTTATTAACAACTACAAAGGACATGAAATTGTGGAAAACTATGATCGCCAACGTTCAGAAGATAGCAAACAAAAGGAACACGTGATATTATTATGTTCAGAAAATTAAGTAAGATTGTGAACTGTATCGATACGATGATCTTATTGAGTTCACATGGTCCAGTAGTATATATATATAAGCAGATGCGAGAATGTTCTCAGCTTAACCCGCTTCCCAAGATCTGACAAAACTGCTAACGAATACCGCATATATATATATATATATATATATATATATATATATATATATATATATATATATATATATATATATATATGTTCTCAGCTTAACCCGCTTCCCAGGATCTAACAAAATTCCTAACGAATACCCCATATAAAATATATATGTATATATATATATATATATATATATATATATGGATATATATATATATATATATATGGGATATATATATATATATATGGGATATATATGTATATATATATATGGGATATATATGTATATATATATATATATATATATATATATATATATATATATATATATATATATATAGAGAGAGAGAGAGAGAGAGAGATGTTCTCAGCTTAACCTGCTTCCCAAGATCTAACAAAACTGTTAACGAATACCCCATATATATATATATATATATATATATATATATATATATATATATATATATGGGGTAGTCGTTGTATCTATCTATCTATCTATCTATCTATCTATCTATCTATATATATATATATATATATATATATATATATATATATTGGGTAGTCGTTATAGTTAAATTTTAGAATAATTATATATATATATAATAATATATATATATATATATATATATATATATATATATATATATATATATATATATATATATATAACGCAAAATATGTTAAAAGGCCGGAAAACTACCATACCAAAAAACGGACGTTTAATAAAGCGCTCGATGCAGCCGCTTTAAAAAAAAGAAACAGCCATCCAGAGCAAGTAATATATATACTTAAATCTTCATCAGTTTTGATGCGTTTATGTAAGTATTGCATATCTATCTCAGAACATTATTTTTTTTTATCAGTAATTCTAATGTACTTCAGCTAATTTTACTTTTTTTTAATACATTCGTTTTCTCTTACCATTCAAATCATTTCTTATTATTTTATGTCACGCATAAATCCATTTCTTTGTATTTCTCCTTCAGTCCAACAAAGGTCTCCTAATTATCTTCTGTTTCAAATGTCTCTTATCCTCATCTCTGCTTTAATTACATCTGTTGATCCAACATGACACTAATCTTCACTATGCCTTTAATCAGGGCTCTCCCTTTCGCCAAACCTTTTATTTGCATTCAAGTAATTAAATCGGGTTTGCCACGGACGAACACAACGAATTGCTTTCGTCACATATCGATCCATGTTGACAATTTCTTCATCCATTTCCAACCATCTTGCACACGGCGGTTTTTCTAACCGTACGGGGCACCCATTGAGGATCGAACTCACTACTCAGTCGTAATTGATGTAGCGAGACAAGCTCGCTAGCCATTGCCCCAACCATTTTTGCACGTCTTGATGCATTCGTGAGCAAGTATATACGTTATTATTGTGGTGTCTCCCTCTAAGAGTCTATGTTAGACGCTTCCGCCTACTATAACTTTAGTAGGAGAGAAGGTACAGTGAACTGCGAATAGATTGAGCGTTGGTTGATTCGATATACTCTCACTAGTCGTGTAATACTCTTCTGGTGTACTTTTTAATATACGATATATCTGAAAACCTGGTTTTTGTTATTACTTAACCATTTACTTGGCCACAGCAGTTATCATATACAGTTGAAGAAAAAGTCGATTCTATTTTTTTACAATGATGTTTACCTTGTAAAAGGCCCGAGAGCCAATCGGGGTAGATGGTTACTGAGTAAAAGACACATATTAGGTGGATACGTGAGGAAGATAACAGTTAACCATAGAGTAACCGTTACTAGGTGCAACAATATTCGAAGTGATCGCATTTGATTGAAGTGTGATAATCATAAAACTGTGTGCATTAAAAACTGTCAAATCGTAGCCTTTCACTGAAGAGGTTTTACACTACAAACAGAAGCGATATTTTTTTAAAAAAAAACAAAAAACAAAAAAAAACGAAAAAAGACAACACGATTGATTATAACTAAATGTTCTTCATAAAATATTTCGGCAAAAATACAATGAACGTTTTATATTCCACACTATATCTTAAATTTCTATAAGTCTACCATATATACTTTGAATATTGCTGCCACATATGGTCCGGTACTCCTGCTATATATTTAATGATTCTTGATAAAATCCAAAGACGAATCCGCAATATTATTGGTTTTGAACTGGGGTTTTATAAAATCCAAAGAAGATTCCGAAAAGTTATTAGGCCTGACCTGGCATCTCGGCTTCAGTCACTTTCCCACGGCCGTAAAGTTACTTCCCGTGCCTTTTCTATAAATATTTTCATGGTAATTGTTCTGATGAACTTTTCCCTATGTAACCTTTATGAATTTGAATCCAGTTACCGTACATACTCGCGTATCATGCGCCGTTTGAAAACCTAATTTCGCAGCTAATTTCAAGAGTGTCGGATTATACACAAGATATAAAATTAGCGTATGTACGGATGGCCCACACCCTAATATTATATCTCGTGTAGGATGCGACCCCCTTACAATAAGCTTCAAAATTAGGTCTTCAAAAGTCGCATGATACGCGAGTATCTACGGTATTTAGATTTGAGCTGGCGTGATGTAACCTTAAGTTCTATGCTAACAGTTTTTTTTCGCGCACTTCTCGCTTGTGGAACTCTTTTCCGGCTCAATGATTTCCAGTCAATTTTGATCTTCAAAAATTTAAATGCAGTGCCAATCGTCATCAATTGTCTTCCTGATTAGTCTTTTATTGTTATTGCTCTTTAATAATGCTTCTCTTTTTTATTTTTTTTTCAATCCCCATTAAACCCCTTGTGCCTTAGTGGCTTTGCTGACTTGTATTTAGTGAATTTGATTACAAAAAATATGATAATGTAAACGTTTTCTTCAGAGTGGATTGATGTAGCATGTATGTGTAAAATGCTTGGAAATATATGAGAAAAATTGTCCAGAGAACTGGATCAATACATGAGGAAGGCAGTTCGATAAATGAGGCGATAGAAACTCATATTTAATTATTTGAAGGCGAATGAATGTTTTGGCGAAAGGAAGAACGCTGACGAAAGTCGTGGTGGGGATTAGTGCCGTGTCTGAAGAACAGGTGTAATTATAGGAAGGATGAAGATAAAAGACATTTGAAATAAAGGATAATTACGATATCGCTGTTGGATTTAAGGGGACATAGAAATAAAGAGCAATGGATGCCAGGAACATTATGAAAATCAGAAACAATATGAAACGATTTCGATATTAAGAGAGATAAATTGAGTGTAAAAACAGTAAAAATTAACTTCATGTGTACTTAGTTGATTTGTTTAACCTCATATCAACTCTTTATGGGACATTTAATGCTGAAATTTAGTTTTCTTGGGAGATTTAAAGTAATAAAACTATGATATATGTCATTCTGCTTTCACAGTTGAATACATGGTAAATGATACTCATCTTTTGTGCATATACATGTTTGTGTGGACATAATTACGAGAGGCAGTCATATGTGTTTTTTTATGTTTTTAAGTTATTTTAGAATACGGTTTGATTTAAGAAATTGTAGGATATTATATGGATTAAGGTCAAGACAGTTCATGTTCTTTGTTTTGTTTATTTTGTTTAGTGGCATATCAACCTCTATGGGTTATTTAATGCCGAAATCTAAATAATTTGAACACAATTTTATGGCTTCAATATATTTGGAATGCAGCTGCATACCTTGAACTACGTATTAAATGTATTGCTGGGCATGTATTTTCGGTATTTTTTTTACTATTAAAATGTATTTTTAAACTTTCATAGTGTTTTTGTTTGGTGGGGGGTCACTATTTACCCCTAGCTGGGACACTAATTGGAGCTACCAGCCCGGGTCAGAGTGGACCTGTTGACAACAGCAATTAAGAGGTGGTTCCACGCTCTTCAAAAACTCCAGTCTCCCGATCAGAATATAGGTTATCGTCATACCATTGTCTTTATATGCGTAGAGAATAACTGATATATACATACATACATGCATACATACATACATATATATATATATATATATATATATATATATATATATATATATATATATATATATAAGTTAAGATATTTAGATATGGGATATTTAGATTTATGGATATAGATATAAAACGTGTGCATTAAAGATTATTATTAGTCCGAGTTATAATTAATTTTCGATTTTGTTTAATAAGTTTATTCTTAAAAAATAATGTACTATTATATTTTATTCAAATTTATAAAGGCCATTATTAACTCTGGAAGAGTTTTCTATGAAATTTTGCGTGTTGTGTCGTAAGCACCAGGAGTTACATCCTCTTCCACAGTTGGGTATGGAGAGAAGGCATTCTATTTAAAGTAGATAGTGCGGACAAAATTTGCATACGAACGCTACTGAGAAGAAAGAAAGGAAGAAACAAAAAGAAAGAGAGAGAGAAAGAAAGAAAGAAAGAAAGAAAGAAAGAAAGAAAGAAAGAAAGAAAGAAAGGAAAGGAGGAAGAAAGAAAGAAAAAAGAAATATGGCGCGACAAAATTTGCAAACGAACGATACTAGGCAGGTGTTAGCGGAAGTCTTAGAAAGAAAGAAAGGAAGAGAGGAAGCAAGCAAGCAAGAAAGAAAGAAAGAAAGAAAGAAAGAAAGAAAGAAAGAAAGAAAGAAAGAAAAAAAAAGGAAAAGAGAAAGAAAGAAAGAAAGATGGCGCGACAAAATTTGCAAACGAACGATACTAGGAATGTGTTAGCCAATAGTCAGCGTAAGTCTGAGAAAGAAAGAAAGAAAGAAAGAAAAAGAAACGAAGCGAGGAAGAAAGAAAGAGAGAAAGAAAGAAAGAAAGAAAAGAAAGATGGCGCGACAAAATTTGCAAACGAACGATACTAGAAAGGTGTTAGCCAATAGTCAGCGCAAGTCTGAGAAAGAAAGAAAGATAAAGAAAGGAAGGGGGAAAGAAAGAAAGAAAGAAAGAAAGAAATAAAGAAAGAAAGAAAGAAAGAAAGAAAGAAAGAAAGAGGTAAAAAAAGAAAGAAAGAAAGAAAAAAAAAGAAGAAATGAGCAAGAAAGAAAGAAAAAGAAAGAAATAAAGATGGCGCGACAAAATTTGCAAACGAACGATACCAGGCAGGTGTTAGCCAATTATCAGCATAGGTCTGAGAAAGAAAGAAAGAAAGAAAGAAAGAAAGAAAGAAAGAAAGAAAGAAAGAAAGAAAGCTAGATGGTGCGGAAAAAATGCATACTAACTACTACTGGCCAGATATTAGTGAATAGTCATCGTAGGTCTGAGAAAGAAAGAAAAGAAGGCAGGAAGGAAGAAAGAAAGATGGTGCATCAAAATTTGCATGCAAACCATACTGGACAGGTATTAGCCAATAGTCCATGTAGTTCTGATAAATAAATAAATAGAGAATCATCCACGTATTGAGTTGGAGTTTTGTAGCAAATGCAAAAGGTAATAATCGCTTGATGGAAGATCAGGTAAATATGGCCGGTTGGGGAGAAAAGAACAATCAAATTCCAAAAATGTGTTTCTCCTTTATTATTGCTGTTTGCCTCGTCTCAGAGGCGAACATTTTTCCTTTTGATGAGCCTAGGGCACTTCTAGACCAAATTTTTATTGACACGTTGCAGTTTCTCGACGTATAAATGTACATTCAGTAGCTCATTGCTTTTTAAGAAATTTTTATAGACTAATATCCTGTCGATCCCACCACACTTCCGCGTCAGTTCAATGTCACGTGCGTTGAACATCGTATCATTAGTGTACTCCAAATTTATTTTTAACCTCCACATAAGATAAGTAGTTCGAATGATGATTAAACTTGGTTTTACCCTATGAAAAACTCAAGAGCCACTCGAGGTAGAGGGTTACAGAATAAGAGATAGCGGGGCACATTTTTTGAAGATATGTGTAGAAGATAACGGTTAACTTGAACAGATTGATTGTAGAGATCGGGAAAGCATGCTTTTGGGAGTCAGTTCCACAAAGTAGCGGGTCGTGGGAAGAAGCTATTTGAGTGGAACTTGCATCTTGCCAATAGAACACGAAGGGAATAAAAGAGGTTCGCCACGATCGCTTGAAGGTTAGAACTGAGGAATATCGCTCGTCTGAACACTTTCTATGGCAATAGCGAAGGAGTGGCGAGTGGCTTGCAACGTTTCATCTATGCAGAAGGTATTATATGGTGGAAAATAATTCATCACCCACAAGGACGCGGAGATGCTTTTGGATTATATCGAAACTAGAAAGTGAATAGTAAGCAGCTCTTGTCCATACTCCAAAAAGGAATTCGCTTGCAATGTAAAAAAATTCCTCCCTTGATACTGTAAAAATGAAATGAAACCAAAAAAAAAATGTTGGGTTTTGTTCTTGTATTATTTCTACAAAAGGTAAAAGCGACTGAAACACAGAAAAATGATTCGTTCAACTTTGAATATTACGAGTGATCGAACATTTGAAAAGTTATTTTTGAAGGTTAATGCTGATACTTTGTGCCAAGATGATGTTTCACGGTCAAGTAGACCTGATGAGATTGGCGATGATTAAATTCAGACTTTAGAAGAGAATAATTAATGGCATGAGGAAAGAAGGTTTGGAAAATCTTACACCCACAAGAGGTATTGAAGGCAAGAGGGAGAGAGGGAAACATCGAGTAATCTATCTAAAGAGCTTTTGTGGGTGGCAGAACAGAAAGTGGGTAAGTTAGTAAAAAAGACGAACATTGCTCGCAGCTATGAAAGAATGAAAGTTGTAGAGGGATGGTCATTCCCGTCCTGAAGGGACAAGCACATAGAAGAAGAAGAAGAAGAAAAGAAGAAGAAGAAAAAGAAGAAGACGAAGAAGAAGAAAAATGAAGACGACGACGAAGAAAAAGAAGAAGACGAAGAAAAAATTAGAAGACGACGAAGAAAAAAGAAGAAGACGAAGAAAAAAAGAAGAAGACGAAGAAAAAAGATGAAGAAAAAAAGAAGTAGAAGTAGAAGAAGAAAACGAAAAAAGAGGAAAAAAGAAGACGAAGAAAAAAGAAGAAGAAGGCGAAAAAAAGAAGACGACGACGAAGAAAAAAGAAGAAGAAAAAAGAAGTAGTAGTAGAAGAAGAAGACGAAAAAAGAAGAAGAAAAAAGAAGAAGAAAAAAGAAGAAGAAAAAAGAAGAAAACGACGAAAAAAGAAGAAGATGAAGAAAAAAGAAGATGAAGAAAAAAGAAGAAGATGAAGAAAAAGAAGTAGTGGTAGAAGAAGAAGACGAAAAAAGAAGAAAAAAGAAGAAGAAGAAGAAGAAGAAGAAGAAGAAGAAGAAGAAGAAGAAGAAGAAAAGGAGTATGTATAGTACAGCCAACCCACCGAAAATATCTTAATAAAACGTTGAAAATGTTTGGTTGCATTAATTGCTTTAATGGATGACTATCACACACACACACACACACACACACACACACACACACAAAATCCCCCAAAACAAACATTCTGCATTCTAAGGAAGACAAGCAATAAAAGTAAATAATTTATAACAACAATTAAAATTAGTTGCCAATAAGATTGTTGGGGGGTGGGGGCATGTATATAGTAGCAAAAAAAAAAAAATGAGATATTTCCGATAAAGAATTTCCGTAGAAGTATTCCTTTAATTAAAGCAACTAAATTTCGGTCTGAATTTCTGTAATGAGGAGTTATCATTATATATACTCTCTTACATTCGGAGTCTTGTCCCCATCTTTGTTGTTATCACAATGTTTAGGCCCTTGTGCCCTCTGACCTTCCACAGGTGTCTATAGATCTGAGTAACCTACAGGACAATGACCTGTTCGCTTAAATCGTTGGTTTGTGAATCTGATTGCATAGTTTTTGTGAGGTCAATCCCTGGATCGGGCAGTGTGTAATTGTACTCAATGGAAATAATACTTAATAGAAATAAGAACTAGAAGATATCGCTAGAACGGGAACAGTCTAACCCCATAGATTAAATAAATTGAGAGTAAGCAAAGTCGAGCCTTGTCAGTACCTAGATGGGTGACCGCTTGAGATTACCAGGTACTGTAAGCTTGGATTTGCAGATGGTGTAATGAATGACAGGCCAGAATTTTTTATCGTACAAAAGAGTTCCAATTCCAGTTGGGTTTGTTATATTCACTTAGTCGCAAATACCCTTGGGAAAGTTATAAAATCACCTCTTCTTCCCAACTATGGGTTAATTAGTAAGACCTTTCTCATTAAACAATTATAATCTTTAAAGAAATAAAATTGCATAAAAATATTTAGATTTCGGCATTGAATAAAACCATAAAGGATGATATGCCGCTAAATAAAAGCAAGCAAGAACCAACCAGATGACAATGTGTTTATAGCAATAAAACTGCAGGAAGACCTAAACAATGCAGGAATAAAATCATTATTAACCCGTCTCTTCCCTACAAGGCAGGGTATGGTACAAAGACGGTTTTTTAAGTGGGGATTTCCGAGCCCGAAGGTCAGGCAAAAATTCTCCGTATACCTTGTATACATGGGATCGTGTAACTGTCTAACTCCCCAGACGAGATTCTGTTTCTTCGGCATAGCGTCGTCTGTGTTCCTCTCTGACCGGAGGGAGAAAGGTTGACAACCAATATTCGTAAAACCATAGGTTTGGCAAACAGACACCCCCCCAAAAAAAAAACAGGAAAAGAAGAAAGGACGATAAATGAAAAACTGTCAGCTGAAAGAAAACAGAATGTATGCTGTGGCTAGCAGAGAGACGGCTGAAGGTGCAAGCTATGACTTGGAAACGTCAAAATAAAGTACGTAGAGAATTTTAACTTTCGGGAAGTGTTAAAACAGACGTCGGAAAATATGACAGAACATCCAGAGGCTTTTAATTTGTTTATATAGGAAATGGCTACAGCATAAAGGCATAAAAGAGTTTGTAGATTTATGTGTGTGTGTTCCAATGTGTACAATCGAACAAGCACAAAGCATACATGCTCAATTGGATTCACATAGTCACACGTGCACAATTTATGTGTACCCATAAATAATTGATTTTGTTACAATCATTAAACTTTGAAAAACCAGTTAATGTTCTTTGTCAAACAAACAAACAAAATTAACTGTACTGATTTTAATTACAAGCAAGCTGTCATCTGTTTGGCACAATAAATTTTTGTCGTCTGTTTTTTTCCTATCTATCTATCTATCTATCTATCTATCTACTTTAATCTTCATATCTATTTTAATCTGTTTATATCTATTTTAATCTATCTATCTATCTATCTATCTATCTATCTATCTCTATTTTAATCTGTTCATATCTATCTATCTATCTGTTCATATTTATTTTAACCTGTTCATATCTATCTATCTATCTATCTATCTATCTATCTATCTATCTATCTATCTATCCTAGAATACAACAAGCACACATATATACACTGATTGGGAAATTAGCATTTTTCATTATTTTCTTTTTTCGATTCTCCAGAGAAGCAATTAGTGATACCAACTTTCAGGGGAGATAATTTAATCAGTAATATTTTTAAATTACACACCTAATGCAGGCAGTATTTACCTCCCATGATAGTCCATTGAGTTATATATACATATTCTTATATCTTAATAATTTCATTTTTGATCGCTTAATGTTTAAAGGAGTGAAGTAGAAATGCGATTTACATTTTAAATATATTTCATTAATTTAGCATTGATCTCTTTTTTCACTGACGACATTAAAAAATTAAGAAGATTGGAAGATCAATAGTTTTTCAATAAGTAGCAATTTGTGATTAGGCGTTTGATTTCTTCTCTCTCATTATGCGCATTGAGCAGCTTCATTTATTTGGGTTCTGAAATCTCGAATGTTTTGACTCACAGTCCACTACTTTATCCACTAGGATAAATGATATTTCTATAAAAGAAAAGGAAAACTTTTAGACCGTCTACCTAAAATACAATACTTTAAAATCTGGTTAACGGCAACCATTTTTTAAAAAAGTAACGTATAAGGCTTTTTCCAGATTCAGATTCAAAACAATCCCATTTTGTTAAAATTATATATATGTATATATGAATCACTTTAAAAGTTATTTTTAGAGGATACTCGTATTTGAACAAGACCCCCGTTTATTTATTAAACAGTATATTTGTTTATTTTCACCTACCGGGCTAAATATTGGTGAAATCTTATTAAAGAAATATGTGTGCCCTTCGGCCGGAATCGTGCCTGCATTTCTCAGGGCATAGTAAGCCACCATTTAGCCCGGCACGCCTTACAGACGGTCAAGCGAAGCCAGTTTCATGCTTTCAAACGACACAAATCTCTCGAAATTTTTTTTCATATATGTACATAGTTTCGCATCCAAACGTAAACAAAGACAATTTTTACAGAATGGATTTTTATTAATCCAACATATTTGTATTACGTTACTTTTAGTGTATAATCATGTGTACGAACAGCGTCCATCATTCAAAATTTAAGGGTACTTCAATTCCCCTTTTTTTTCTCCTTCTTTTTATTATTGACTCATACCTACATACCTACACCTCATTTCCCGCGCTTAAACCCAGTATTGCTTTAGTACTATTTTTGTGCTATTTTAATTTTGAAGTATGAATCAACGACACACCATTAGTATCTGTATATTTTAAAAATAAACAACAAAACTATGTCTTGTTTTCGACAAGTTGGGTAACCAAACGTAGGTATATGTCTATTTATTAATATATATATATATATATATATATATATATATATATATATATATGAGGGATTAATTTATTTGTGTATTGTAAATAAAGTCTTCCGAAATTATCTAGCTGTAATCGTGGATGTGTGGGTTGTGTAATGGATAATAGCTTGAAACTGTTAATCGGAGTTCCAATTCCTGTTGAATTTGTTATATTGACTAATGCGCAAATGCCCTTGGGAAATGTATGAAACTATTTCTCCTCCCCAGCTAAAGGCTAATAATTAAGATTTATATCACTAAACTATTAGTATCTCTCCCCGCCCCCCAAAATTCTTGCAATCTAAAAAAATATCTGGCTTTAAATAACCTGCAAAGGGTTGATAAGCGGTAAAAACGAAATTATCTATCTCTACTCTTTCTCTCTGTCTCTGTCTGTCTGTTGTCTCTCTCTCTCTCTGTATATATATATATATATATATATATATATATATATATATATATATGTGTGTGTGAAAAATGTATATAAATATAAATAAATATATATATGTATAATTATTTATATATTATATGCGCGGTACTAATTAGAAAGTGCTCAATATCAGAGATAGATAATATATTTGTTGGATAGATGTGAGTAGGACCCTTGGTTTCACGCTTTAGCGATCATCTGACGATCGCTAAAGCGTGAAACCCAGGTCACAAATTCACATCTATCCAACTAAAATATATATATATATATATATATATATATATATATATATATATAATACTCAGATATTATTACTTTGTGACGAGAGACTTGATTCCTTAGTAAGAATAATGAATTGAGTATCTCGTCCACGTGAAGATTGTGTGACTGCCGCACAACTACGTAGGTGTCTGCATGAAACTTTAAGTCGAGGAGAGACAATAATATCTGAGTTTTTTTTCTATAGTTATTCTATTGCCTTTACTATTTTTATATATATTTTACCCCGCACACTCTGATTTTATTATATAATATAATATAATATAATATAATATAATATATATAAATATATATATATATATATATATATATATATATGTATAGCTATTTCAACCAAGAAGAAGACCTATATTGGCATTGTCAATTCAGAGTCGACAATGCTAGCATTGGTCTTCTTGTTGGTTGAAATAGCTATTCGAATGAGATAAATTTGGATCTCAATTCTAGGTAATTTATATGCTCTGTTATAATAAATACATTGAGCTCTTTTTGTGGATCACTTTTAATATTTTATATTACTAGGATTTACAACGGATTATTATCTATATATATATATATATATATATATATATATATATATATATATATATATATATATGTATATAAATAAAAAGAAAAGAACAGCAAGATATATAATCCGGTGTTCTTATAGATATTTTTATTTTTACAAAATAGTGCTCAATGTAAATTTACAGAGCATTAATATTATAAATTAATTGATTTTAAATATGTTTTTTTTCGCTACACAGTTCTAACTATGTTTCAAAAATGGAAGCTAAAAGCCACGAATTTAATTTTGTGAAAGGCATTAGTTCCATTTCATCCTCAAGCGAATTTTGGAGTAACTTTTTCATGTTCCCAAGGTTACAGATAAATCTATTTTTCTAGACAGGGGTGGCTGGGTTTTCAATATGTCTATAATTTAATGTATCAGTTATTGCTACGTTTGGGTCGTGGGAAGGGATGTATTTTTCAATGAAATCTAACTTCCTTTAAAGCCTGTTGTCTAGATTTTTTTAAAAATTATATTGTTAACGGTTAAAATTTTTACGGCCTTTTTTTTCCGTATATTTAAAGTATATTATGATTTTTTAAAATTTTATATTTAAATATTTCTAAAGTAAAATTTTTCATTACTCTGATTTAGTAGACTTTATTTATTTAATTACAAATTTAAAAGAAGTTTAGGTTAGAATTCATTTTAATTAACTACAGTTTTAATTACAATATATATATATATATATATATATATATATATATATATATTCTATAAAAAGTTATCTTGAATTAATAAACATCTGTGTATAACAAATTCAGTATAGGAGATAAGGAAATCAAACTGAGAACATGGTGCACTGGGGACAATTTTGGCCTATATTGCAACATGTCACTGAAACTAAAAGATTCAAATCATGTTCTTAAATAGTTTCGTCAGATTTAGGCTTTCATATGGATGTCATACTTGCTGTGCAACTCGTTCAGAAATCTTCCAGTAATCAGCTATGTACAATCGTTTTCGAAGGTAATTTATCAAAAAAAATGTTTTCAAGCGAATGAATCCTCTAGCTCTTAAAGAGACAAGAAATGGTCGTCCCTCAGCATCCAGATTGAAAGAAAATGTGCAAAAGGTAGCGTTCTAACACTGTCTGGTACTTCTGCCAATCATTAAAAATGGCTTCAAGTAAAAGAATCCTCTAGCTCTTGAAAAAAGGCAATCCTTCATCAGATTTCATAGACCGGCGCGATATAATCCCAAATAAATAACCGTACCAAAATAACAACAACCACATCACTTGAAATTTCCCAACAGTTACGAATTGTGGCAGTCCGAGGTAAAAGTGTAAGAGATAGTAGCGTCATGTTCATGGATGATGTGCTTCACTACATGCCAAAACCATCAAAAATTAATCATTCCACGTTGATGTGTACGGGATCTGCGGTAGATTTCAAACAAAGAGTCGTTCCTCATCATTCAGATTGGAAAAAAAATATTCAATAGGTAGCATTCTAACATTGTCTGGTACTTCCGCCATCATAAAAAAAAATTAATCATTTCACCCCAAGCAAGGCGGAAACACCACTAGTACACAGGGTGTTATAGAGAGTGAAAGTGAAAGAAAAGACTGAGTACAGGAAAACCTGAGGAAGGGAAAAAAGGGTTTCAATAAGACAGAAGATGGCGATTGATATTCCATTTAAATTTTTGATGATTGTAGTTATCAGGGAAAGAATGGAGTTTCAAAGAAAGAAGATGTAAGAAAAGAAACTGTTGGAGTAGAAATGATGGTTGCTTTTAGCTATTTCCACAGTAAATCGGTGGGATCTAGATGCCAGTCTAGTAGCCCCCGCTTAAATTCATGTAGCCGTGGTAAGAGAGTAAAAGCTTGTCAGAGCAGTTGCCATGAAAATATTTGTAGACAGAGGGAAGTTACGCTGTGTCGAGATGCCTATTCAGAATCGATTATATTACAGATTCTTTTCTTGAATTTTTGTCAAGAATCTCGAGATGTACAAGAGAAGCACCAGACCAGATATGGCAGTAGTATTCAATGCACGGAATGGTAGATTTGTAAATGTACAAGATGGATTCTGACGAGAAAAAAAACCCCCAAATAGTGACCCACCTTTAGTATACTGCTCAAAATAAAACAAGTTTCATGAAAATCAATCAATAATTAATAAAGTTATTAACAATTTTAAATATGGAGTTTCTTTCCGCTACCCTTTATATATCTGTTCTTTGAAGTTTCCTCATCGTTTCTGATGAAATTGTCCAGTATTCAGCAATATATAGAAGGATTGATATTACGTGGGAGCTGAAAATGTTTGTCTTTTCTTCCAATGAAATTTCCCTGGCTTTGTTTAAGTGTTACTGTTATTATAATCAACTTCGATCGAAGTTAGGGTCTTTTATTCAATGTAAGTGGATACTGTAGGTTTTATCCCGTAAATAAGACGGCACTTGGTTCGCTTTCACCGAGATCCGGACAATTATTCTTGCTAAGTTTCCAGCTGGTACTTAAATCGATGAACGACAAAGAGCGCAATGAGCCACGGCCGTGGTTTATTGATACAAAATAATCTTTTCTTTAATTTTGAGACGAAAAGGGATTCGAGCAAGATTTACCTGAGATGATTAACTGATATTGGGCATCTTGAAAAGGGCAGACTGATTGATTAGATTCTGTCGCTGCACAAAATATCACGTCGATTTCTCTATTCCTGATTATATTGTGTCTGAATAAATGTTACCTCAGTCTGGTGCAGTGACAAGAAAACGATACTACAACTACTACTACTACTATTGGTATTATTTTGAATTTCACACGCCTTCTGGACATCGGCGACCATTTTTCTTCATAGATTGCTTTCTGTTATTATCAGAGAATTGGTATTCCTACTGTGGCACTTCAACGCTTGTCACTTTTCATCACCATTATCTATATATACCGTCTCTTCAAGACGTGGTTGATTATGACTCTCCACAACTTCCTATCCTTAGTATCTCATCCTGTTCTGTTATCCGTTTTTACAAATTTATTAGGGAGTTTACTCGTTGTTTCACCCTGGCCCTCATGCCCTTCTTGGCTTTAATATGTTATATGAGTTTGAAATGCTCCAAGCCAAATTTCCTCATTTTGTGTCCCAGAAATGTCAACTCCATCTTTCTGATTTTAAATAAAAATATCATTTTTAGTTTCTATTTTCCTTTCCTACTCATTACTCACATATTCAGTCTATGGTATTTTCAGCATCCTTCTGTAGGACCACATTTCTGTTGCTCAAGTCTTTTTCTTCATCTGTGAAGAAATTGTCCAGTTTTCATTGCCATATTAAAAGGAGTGATATTGTATGAGTGTTCAGTGTCCCCCCAAAAAAAAAAAACTATAGCATATATATATAATAAAAATACATCGATTATAAATATTCTTTGATCGAGTTCGCTTCAAGCAAGGCACTAAAGCCACTCAGACACATGGGGTTACAAGGTGTGGAAAAGTTAGAAACAAGAACTTTGCTAACAGAGGAAGAGTAATCAGGAGGAGAACAGTTAGCGATTGACATTGCATTTAAACTTTTGCAGATTAAAGTTGCCTGACAAGCATTGAGTCGGAAGTGAGTTCCACAAGTAATAAGTGCGAGAAAAGAAACTGTCAGCATAGAACTTACGGTTACATCCAGCCAGTTCAACTCTAAATTGGTCAGAAATGGTCGCCAGTTTAGTACCGTGCTTAAATTTGAATAGTCTAGGAACCACAGCGAAGAGCGATATTTATTCTGCTATGTACAGAAATGTGGCACAAGGCCAAAATGGGGAAAGGGGAAAAGGACGGTTTTCTTCTGTCATAACGTTAACCTTAGCCATGAACACTGACCCAAACATACCACAATATTCCTTACATCACAACAACGCATTCTTACTTACCTTTCTTACAACATTCACCATAATACCTCATTGTCTCTATGAAAGTCCTAGCTAGTCCCCATAATTCATTGTCTGTGGAGGCGGGGAATAAAATATTAAATTAAAAAAACTCTAACCCCAATGAATATTTACAAAAATGTACAAAACTATTTACAAGAAACTAAACAAAATAATGTTGGTAATAAACCCCCTACAATCCCTAAATGTGGCACAAACATCAGTTAATTGGAACACAGCAAAGAGCTCAGCCGAACAGTTACAATAAAAGTATTTATAGAAAAGGCAAAGGGAGTCTGCCTTGCGGCGGTGGAAAAATGATTTGGTAATATATAAAATATCTATAATATAAATGAAAAAATTATACTATATAATGTACATATCAATAAAATAATATATAATGTACATATCTATAAAATAATATATAATGTAAATATCTGTAATATAATATGATATAAATATATGTAATATAATATATAGTAAAAATATCAGTATTTTTATAAAAAAAATATATATATATATATTATCTCCAAATAATATACAATAAAATATCTTTTCTATAATATATAATAAATTACCTGCAATATAATATATAGGGAAAATGTTCGTAATATAATTTATAATAAAAATATATAAGAGCGGGGGATAATAAAAACTGATAGAAAGGCGAACTTAGGAACAGACGATCAAAACAAAAAAAGGTAATATAAATGTCTAAATTGCAAGGGTAAAATTAAACGAATATAGAAATGAATCAAATAAAAAAAACATCAAAAGAAAATGAAAGAAAAAGGAAATAAAAAAAAACAAATAAACAAAATTTGTAAAAAAATTAGAATAGATATAAAAAAAATAAGAATAAAAATGGACTAAGAAAGAAGATGAAAGAAAAAGGAAGAAGAAACAAAAGTAGAACCAAGTGAAAATTAAGCGGGATCGAGGAAAATATCTAAGTAGCAAAACGCTTATAAAATGGAAACTATAAAATATTAAAGGAAAATATTTTAAAAAAAAGGAAAGCAGAAATCAAAATTATATATATATATATATATATATATATATATATATATATATATATATTTATAGATAAAAGAAAGAGGTTGTAGTGGTTCCAACGAGAGAAAAGTATGTATATTAAAAAGAAGAGAAGAGAGGTGCCGCAAACGTTTTTGGTTGTAATGTGGATTTATTTAGAAAAAAAATATTATGCTTGGTTTTCCATAATTTTACGACACGTGTTTCTGGTCTCGCGACCGTCTTCAGGTAAAAGTGGAGATATATTATTAAAAAAATATTATTAAAATTATTATTATTATTAAAAAAATAATTAATTTTTTCCTTATGTTTTTCAATGTTAAATATTCTCGATATGAGACATTTTCTGTTTTTGTGTTAGTAATCCGAATGTCTTCCTTGAACTGGCAATGAAGAGTTCTGCGCGAAGGGTCATAAAACAATTAAGGTTGGTCCAAGCGAAATGATGAATTACTTATCGGCATTTTATCTTTAAATGTTTTACTGATCCCTATGTGTTCTTGGATCTGTTTCCATTTTCGTGTGTTTCTGTCAGCATGCGTGTATATATGGGTGCGTATATTCCCCCTCCATACATATACTGTCTTACTACGAGGAATTAATTTTACCCGAAGACGGTCGCGAGACCAGAAACACGTGTAGTAAAATTATGGAAAATAAAGTATAATATTTTTTTCTAAATAAGTCCACATTACAACCAAAAACGATTGCGGCACCTCTCTTCTTCTTTTTTTTATATATATATATATATATATATATATATATATATATATATATATATATATATAGACGAAATAAAAATATAAAAAGAAAAAGTACAGAAATTAGAAGAGAAAAATTAAAAAAAGCGAAAACAAAAATAAATATTTATGAAGAAAGCTATACCAAAAGATAAGAAAGATTGACTGATTGATTAGGTTTTTATGGTTTATCAACCTTTGTAGATTATTTAAAGCCAGAAAAAAATATTCATATTGCAAGATTTTTTTTTTTTTTTGAGATAATAATTTCGTGACATAATTCTTACTAATTAACTCTGACCTGGAGGGAGGATGATTCATATCTTTCCCAAGTGGATTTACGCGTAAGTGACTATAATGAACCCGATTGAAATTGGAACTCGACACTCCAATTAATAATTACCCGTCGTTATCCATTGCACCACCCGCACATCCAAGCTTACAACACCTGATATTCCCATGATAGCCAAGGTACTGACCAGGATCGACGTTGCTTAACTTTGGTGATCGTACGGGAACGACTCCTTCTGCAGGAAATGGCTTTAAGCTAGATAACAAGGAATATTGATGATATTATATATGATTCATATTTAATGAGCGTTTTCATGTGAAACTCTTGAGTTGGTTAACCAGATAAGTCAGGTGAAAATATCTGAATCTGATATCTATCTATCTATCTATCTATCTATCTATCTATCTATCTATCTAAATCTGTTCATATCTATCTATCTATCTATCTATCTATCTATCTATCTATCTATCTCAATCTGTCATGTCTATCTATTTGTCTATCTCAATCGGTTCATGTCCGTCTATCTATCTATCTATCTATCTATCTATCTATCTATCTATCTAAATCTGTTCATCTATCTAGCGCTATCTATCTAGCGCTATCTATCTATCTATCTATCTATCTATCTATCTATCTATCTATCTATCTATCTATTATGTTTCGTTGGTTGATTTTGTTTAGCGGAATATCAACCGCTGTGGGTCATATAATGCCGAAATCTAAATAATTTTGAACGGAAGTCTATGCCTTCAACTACAGTTTTAATGTTTATGTATTGTCGGTCTTTTTGATATAAAAATGTATTGCTGGTATTTTTTTATAAAAATTTATTTTTTTATACTTTCAAGGTGTTTTGTGGTTCGCTATTTGCAGAAAGCTGTGACCCCAACAGGTGTAACTATTCCGGTTCAGAGTGAACCTGGGGATCTATCTATCTATCTATCTATCTATCTATCTATCTAGCGCTATCTATCTATCTATCTATCTATCTATCTATCTATCTATATATATATATATATATATAGAGAGAGAGAGAGACGAAGAGAGAGTGAGAGAGAGAGAGCGGGGGCGATGGATAAACTGTCGTCTAAATTACGCAAAAATGAAAATAACACTGACATTTCATTTTAACAGATATATTTACCAAAGTTACGCAAAAAATACTTGAACTACGAAAGGGCAAATTTATTCAATAAAATCGCCATTGGCTTCAACCCCGGCCTCCAGACAAATTTGGGATTTCCTGCAACTATTCTGGACCGTCTTGTTTAAATTGGTGAAAGCTGCCATAATATTTGTCTTCAGTTTGGTGTTACAAGGAGTTGGTCTCTTCCTCTCAACTGCGGCCCGCACATAATAATGAAAAGGGTTACAGTCTGGGGAGTTAGGTGGCCAGATGTAAGAGGTGATGTGGTCGCAGAAATGACTGGGTTCCCCTGCTTGTGTTGCCAGACATTAGAGGCTCCCCAGCTGCCACCCTCTTGACGCAGGCCAACACTACCTCCCTCAAGGCATTGCTGTAGGCCTCTGTGTTGAGTCTGAGGCTCTGTAGGAAGATGAATGGAGGCATAACGTGATCACTCCAAAAATCTTCGTAATCATCATTGGGCTCAACTAATTGTTCCTGAATTCTCTGCACTTAGATTGACACCCAAACACTGGAGTGTTCGTATTGGAGCTTCCGATGCAAATACCAAGCAGTACAGCTTTCTGTTTCTGGCGGAGTGAATTGCACCATGAAGCTCTTTTTCTCACAGACGCTGCCCAACTAACCCAACTATACTGTGCAGTCGACAAAATCAAAAACAAACAACGCGCATGCGTGAAATTAAAAATATGAAATGGGGACAATTTACCCATCGTTTCATATACAAATTTCATTGAATAATATAGACATATTGTGTCTACTTATATTTATACTGATTCTTTCCAGTTTTCTAATCATTTTCTTCATGTTAAGAGGAAATTCATCAAGGAAGGTGCCATAGTTTTTTTTTTCTACTCAAATACTTTCTATCACTTCCAAGATCATTCTCAGGGATAAATTACAAAGAAAAACTTATTGTAGCTGCGATAGAATAAGATACAATAATACATTACAATAAGTTTATCTTTGTAAGGATGATTTAAGAACGATCTTGGAGTAGATCGAAAGTACTTAAGTAGGAAAAAACTACGGCGCCTTCCTTGATGAACTTCATTTTAATCTCAAGAAACTGATTGTAAAACTCAAAAGGATCAGTATAAAAATAAATATGCATAATATGTCTTTATTATTCAATGAAACATGTATGAATGAAGATATGCTGCCTAAATATACATACACACACACACATATATATATATATGTGAAATGTATATATATATATATATGCAATTTTTTATATATATTTTTTATATATTATATATGCGCGTTACTTATTTGAAAGCGTTCAATATCAGTGATATAGCTAACATATGTCTGACGACCGCAAATAGCGTGAAACCCAGGGTCACAAACTAAAATCAATCCAACTATATATATATATATATATATATATATATATATATATATATATATATAGATAGATAGATAGATATATATATATTCAATAAATTAAATTGAATATTATAACTAGTTATCTACTGGGCGCTTTTTTGGCAGAAGTTCTGTTAACTTGAAAAAAAAAACTCTCAAATAATCTTAATTTCTACGTATTTTCTCAGTTGTATTATTATTATTATTATTATTATTATTATTATTATAGCTAAAAAAAGTAAGTTTAAAAAAGTAAAGGCCAAAACGTTAGAGAGCCAGTTAGAAAAAATGGAAGAAAGAAAGGAAGGAAGGAAGGAAGGAAGGAAGGAAGGAAGGAGTAAACAAGAATCATTTTTAGTAAGTTTAGAAGAAGAAAAAAGAATGGTTGAACTGCCTAATGGACAATCAACTATGTCGACTGGAATGGAATTAATGAGACCTAAGAATTCACCCACAATAAACCGGATTGGAACCTTTTTATAACTGGCATGTTGTTTAATGGAGGAAAGAAAGAAAAAGAAAAATTGTCTGAGAGTTAAATGGCTGGATCATTTGCCTGCCAGCTAAGACGCCTTACACATCAAAGAATACAAAGAGAAGATTCGATATTTCAAAATTACTCACCGGCCTAATTGGAAATGGAGGAATTCTGTATCTTTTCATGGTACAAAGTGTTAGATCTTAAAATCGAAGTTCTAAGTATTCATAAGAAAATAAAATAAAAATAAAGTTTGTGATAAAAACCAAAAAAAAACCCCAAAAAAACCTACTTTGATGATTATAAGTTGTCGGACTGGGACAGACAATTTCGTGGTTAGCTTACATGTAACGTGGCTTATAGATAGCGAGTTTGATGGTTGTTCAGTAAATAAAGCATGAATTAATAAGTACAGAAGGAAGGGTTTTAACAGGGGAATGGAAAAATGCGACACCGAAATTCGACAGTGTTTTGGCCTAGCAAAAGATGCCTCCCACATGAAAGTATTAAGAAACAGGACAATTTCGTTAGAGACGGGGAAAAAAAAAAAAGAGTGCTGAACCGTTATGCAATGTCAGTCCTCTTATACAGCAAAGAATGTTGGCCAATCACATCGCAGATGAAGTGACTTGAGGAAATGGAGTTTTGCTTCTACAGAAGGATACTGGGAATATCTTAGAGTGCGCAAGCAATGAAAATATATTAAAGCAAATGGCAAAAATATCTGTCTATATTTCTGAGATGAAGTATTATGTACATTATTTACATTATTCGGACTATTGTCCTCATCTTCGTCGCCATATTTATTACAACGTTTTGGCCGTTGTATGCTCCGGCCTTCTTCTGGTGGTTGGAATATCGAACTGAACCCTTTATTTCGCTCACTGGGGTAGACTGTTCTAGTTCCACGTGCCATGTTTAATGGATGTCAGTTATCAGTTATCTCCTGTTAATTTCCCTCTGAAAATTCTCCACTGCCTTAACCGGGTATTGAACGCACAATCGTAGTGTCCTGTCACTGGATCTAACCAACGCCTTTATCCACTGTGCCATGCTTGTGTATAAATTTCTCGGTATTATAAACCTAATGTCTTCAGCAACCATTTTTTCCACTGCTCATATTGCAATTTTTTGCTGTTATCTTAGCATGTTTTTACCAGAGCTCATATTGCAACTTTTGTTGTTATTATCGATTTTCTCTGGCATTCCATATTACTGGTTGTATTAATTTCTATGCTTGGTCGGCTCAGTTTTGTGGCCTAGCATATGTGTTGATTCCTTAAGTTTACGAATTTTCTAATGGCGTTCCATGATCTCAACCTGATCCCACAGAGGGCGGTGATCTTCTTTCTCTCTCCATATGTGGTCAGCCACGCCTGATTTTTCCACTTCCCCTCGTGTTACAGATTTCTGGTGTTCTTGAAGCCTTACCTTGAGGGGACGGCCTGTCTTCCCTTTATATTTATTTCTGCAGCTGCACGGGATAGCGTACACACAGTCTTTAGTCATGTTCTCCTCTATGGGGGGGTCTTACTCGGGAGAGATATCTTCGAAGGGTCGTCAAGCTTTTGAAGGTTGTCCTGCTGTTATATGGACCGCAGATCCTTTGTATTTTCTCTGATAATAACAACAAAAGTTGCAATATGAGCTCTGGTAAAAGCATGGAGTGATAACAACAAAAACTTGCAATATGAACACTGGTAAAAATGTTTGCTGAAGATATTAGGTTTATACTAGCCAGATATTCATGCACAGATGTCCTCAAAGACATCTGTGTATGTTTGGGTGTTCTCTATTTGCACATAGCTTTCGCTTTAACAGGTGCTACCACCCCGGATCACGGTGAACCTGGGAACAGTAAATAAGAAGTGGTTCCACGCTCCTCAAAGCCTCCAGTCTACTGATTAGAGGCCTTGCTGCCGGATATAGCTTAGCGTCACACCCCAACAAAATGTAGAAATCCACTTGCATAATTCATTAAAATTGTAACCATTCTGTTTTTAAAAGAATAATCATTGCCGAGAGAATCAAACATATAACAAGGGAATAACCGTCCTGTTTACAACCCATTTTTTTTGTGGTCACAATGGTTAAACATTACCAAAATATCAACCGTAATGTTTATAAGTCAGCTCACTCCATTACTGTACCCAGACTTTCCCAACACGGACACGAAAAGCTAGAAATTAAAGTAGTATTTTGTAATTAACTGGTGTCTTAATATATATATATATATATATATATATATATATATATATATATATATATATATATATATATATATATATATATATGTGTGTGTGTGTGTAAATAAATATTTTGTTAGAAAGATTCTGTACAAAATCTTATTGCATAGACTGAAATGAGAACTGAAAAAAAAGGCACCTAATATTTAATATAGTGATATTTATTCATAATATATATTAATTTTTACAGAGAAGAATTAAAACTTTGTTACTTACAATTGGATTTTCAATGTTTGTTTCTTAGGAAAATAATTTGTTGTTTTCCATTTTTTTTTAAACTTTTTTTTTTTTTTTTAACCGGTTTCGTTTAGCTTTTGAAATGCAACCGACCACTTTGCGGGTTATGCAACTACCTATTAGAAGGCCATGAACTTCAGTTCAAAGACGGATCAAAATTCAAAATGATTTCTCGTGCGACTCAGAGAATTTAATATACATTATTACATGCGTAAGTTGCCACGAATATTACATTGACCAAACCGACCAGTCACTCCGGTAAAGGATGATAATTCATCGTCAATAAATTAGGAACCCCACACCAGAAAAATATCCCTTAGCCAACATACTGAGGAATGCTGAGGACAAAATATGCCAAATTTTAGTGTCTTCCCGTTCTACCAAGTCGACTCCAGAACCATTGAACAAATAAATAACACTATATTAAAATTAATATTTCCTCATTTTTCTCCAATCCTCATTTATATATATATATATATATATATATATATATATATATATATTTACGGATCGATTAGTTCAAAGAATGATCATTATTGAAAATGCGCCAGCATTTTGATGATATAACGAACCTAAGGAAATGGCAAAGTATTTAAAAAATAAACCCGAACCAAAAAGTTTATACTGGCAAAACAAGCAACATTTTGATTAAACTTTTTTTTTTGTCTGTTTTTCCTACCCCAGTCTCTTTGATTACCATTCCACTCAGTCTACAAACCCGGAACTTAACGATGAGATGAAGATTGTAACGAACGACCAATAAAAGCCCTATTCTGCAAAGCCAACACCATGTAAAACCCGGAACTTCGACGATGAGGTTGAAATTAGCAAGGACCAATGAAATACCGACAACTTCATCATACATATAGCCATCATCAACATATACACAAGCGAATAAACTGGTTTGTTCGGCTTCAGTTGTACATTGGTACACCACAAACCATTTTAGTTCCTTTTAGGATCGACCAAAAAAAAAAAAAAAAAAAGAAAAAAAAAAAAAAAGCAACATAAATTTTCCTTCTTGTTTCATACCGGACATTTATAGACAAATTTGTTGGTGCAAATTCTTGTTATGAAATGTTAGTACGACTAATCGCTGGGAGGCAACCACTCCTTTTCGTCTCCACACAAGGCCCTGTGAAAACTGCCACCTCCATGACATAAACAAATTAGAGGGGACAAAAATAATAATAATAATAATTTGCTAGGATATATATAGAGATAGATAGATAATATTAGTGGTAAATATACATACATATGCAAAATATATAAATAACTATACATGTATATTTTTTGAATAAAAATTCCAAGAGGAAGAATCCAGGTAGAACTCAATGTCCAGGACAGAATAAGGATATAATAAAAAGGCTTAAACACTAATATTCCATGGTCATAATTTATTCCATTGGAATCGTAAATACGATCCAATTCATCAGACCTACAAATTCAAAAAGAAAACAGAAAAAAAACAACTCCGGAAATAAAAACAGAATTTAGAGAGAGTGTAAGTATGAGGAGGAGGGAGATTAAACCTTAACAGAGAGAATTTTAGGAGAGGTGGGGTGGAAGGGTTTAAGTAAGAGAAAATGAATGTTGTCGGATGTCTAATGCATAAAGATACTTTTCGTGGTGACATACACACACCATAGACAATCTAATGTTAGAAAAAGAGGGAGGAAAGACGAGGTGGGGGAGGGAGATGCGGCGAAGGAAAGTAAAATTGCGTTTACTTAAAGGGCCGCTATATATATATATATATATATATATATATATATATATATATATATATATATATATATGTGTGTGTGTGTGTGTGTGTGTGTGTGTGAAGTTCATTCTATTCTCATCACAATAGAAATAGAAAAAAAAAAAACTTTTTTAGAAAGTTATAATCTAGACCAAAAGACAAATTGATAACTAAATCACCAAAGGCTGCATTTATAGTCATTTTGAATGCTACGATTTTTAAGAGAAGCAAACTATCGCTCTGTGGTACATAAATTAAAAGCAGACGTCAGTTTACAAGTAGACCATATATCTAAAGAGGGGTTGCGAATCAATTTAATTTAATTTAACAATTCCCTATCTTGGGAAAAAAAAGGAATTGTCTGTCGCCATTATTAAGAACAGGTGAAATGTAAAGAAGTTTAGCACATTTTGAGAATTTACAATTTAAAGCTAAGAAGTCTCTTCCATTTTATTCCTGTTTTAAAACGAAGGGGGATTTCTTAAATCAATAAAAGTTGTAAATATAATTATAAATGATAACAAATTATTGGACTATATGCAAATAATTGACATTTACTCTCCGAATTTCTGGGTTGTAAATATTCAGTTTATTGAAATTCGGACTAGTGTCCTCATCTTTATTGCAATTATTATCTTTTTCACTCGTGATCATACTAACAACGATAAGGGCACTAGTTTAATGCATTCGTAGACCTAATTTTATACTGTGTTTTATCATCAAAGATTCGTCTGCTTAAGTTTTGCATACATAGAAAGGCATAGAAAGACTGGATTCTCTCTATGATCAGATATCCGACACGATATCGGGTTGCTTCTTCAGTTTCTAAAACCCTGTCCGGTAATATTAGTTTTGCATTTGCTAAGAAGCAAGAAGCTTTCGTAAATCTATCAGGTTCATGGATAACCATGTGTGTTTATTTATGCATCCGTCGCCACTGGGATTTTCCTTTACTTCCCATTAATCTCAAATAATCAATTTATCGATTAAGAATATCGAGCTTTAGGACTATCGATGGATATCACTATATATACTCAACTAAGATAAATGGAGAGGATGACAATTTTGAGGTGCACATCGTCCAAGTGGGAGGGGGGGGCGTCTGTTTGTCTGTCTTAGAAAAACCAGCATTTAAAATCTATTTACTTAATACCAAACACATGCCAGTGACGCAACTAGAAAAGCCTCTCGCTTTTCTGTCGCTACTTCCACGGAAAGTGCTCGGACGAACTACGCTGGTGCCGTCAATTCAAAGACATGACATGCCACTTCCATAGAAGCAAACCACCCACATTCCCCCCGTATTCCATCGGTGAGAAGTAAGTTCCATTCTAGTAGCTTCTCTTCGCGAACCACTGTTCTGTGGAACCGACTCCCAAGGTGAGGTTTCCTCGATCGCTACAATCTTAATCTATTCAAGACTAGGGTTAAACGTTATCTACCATTCCTATCCGCGCAAATTGCCTCCAAACATAACCCTCTACCTCGAGTGACCCTTGGGCCTTGTAAAGGGTGAAACATAATATTTCGAATACCTAGTCAGTGTTTCAACAGAGAACGTGACACTAAAATCTGAAAGCGCATTAGAATAGAGGAATATGCTTTTCAAAAGCTAAGCAAAGTATCAAGAAACAGGAAAAGTTCGTTAGAAACAAAGAAAAGAGTGCTCAGCTGTTATGTAATAACAGTCCTTCTATATGGCAGTGAATGTTGGACAATCTCCTCAAAGATAAAGAAGTGAACTGAATCAACAAAAAGGTGATACAGCAGGATACTGAGAATCTCATGGATTGAATAAGTGAGCAACGACAAAGTTTCAAGTAAAATGAAATCAAAACTTAGTTATTTGGCCACCTAACTCTCAAGACGCTGGAGAGACTACTTAAAGTTCCCACAATACAACTGATTTCCTGAAAGCCGATATGAATATGAATATCTGATTTCAATACAGACCATATGATGCGGGCATGCCAACGATTGTGGTCTCATATTGAAGCCATTATTGCGATATGAAAGCGATTACATCGAATAAACTTGTAATCTAACAATTACTAAATGTAGTTGCTTGTAAAATGCGTTTGTTTTTCATACGACATTCAGTGTGTTCTCAATTACCTTACGCACCCTGTATTAGTGTGGTGAGACCACGCAGTAGATGAATATTACAACAGTTGTACAAGAATGTTTTGGTGGGGAAGCATATATCACTTATAAAAAACTGTTCAAATTTTTATGGCACATGATGGGGAAAGAGGGCTTTGGGAAATTTGTTATTTAACCTGATAAGAGCCAATTGACTTAAAAAACCCAAAACAACTTGAAAGTTTTCGGTTGTAGGGTTTTAGATTAATTTAGGATTTTAGTTACAGAGATTGAAGGTGATGATATATGATAGACGAGTTTTTTTTCTGTCATTGAAATCGTCTGATTTCCTTACAATATCGAAATCTGACCTTCATATGATATCAATATGACTCTGTGCAGGTGGCCGAGTATTGAATAACTTTAACCTGGATGTCGTTTTTTAAATGTACTCACCGTTAAAACACTTGATCACACTAAATTTGTCATCATGCTGGGCTTTCATAGGGCAATATTTAACATTGATGTGTTTCCCTGCTGTGTACAAGACGCGTAAAGTATTTGAGGACAGGTGACTGTGCACCTGCAGTTATGTGATAAGCGACTAATATACTTTTATCTTTTCAAAGCATCAATGGTAAAATATCAACTAACGCATGATATAAAACAATACACTGCTCTTGTTGCAATACACGCAAAGCACAGCAATTTTCAGATTGCACTATTTTGGAAGTTGCCATGTCGTTTGTGCACAAAGCTTGGAAGAAGAGACAAGCTTCCAGTGGGGATGCGTCTCCTGCAGCGAAGCGAAAAAAAAAAAAAGCATTCACAGCGTTCGGACAGGATCAGCGCATCACAATTCGTACAGCGGGCGTAGAAGGTTATCGACTCGAACTCCGGAACTTCCATGAGGGCCATTGGCAGAGATCTCAGTGTATTCTAGAGCACAACGGACAATGTGGAGAATTAGGACATTCAGTACAACTCATAGGAAAGCGCATTTCATGCCTGCACACAGGAGAACAACGGCTGCTCCGAGCAAAACGATTAGTTGAAACATCCAGAGAAATCTGACATGCTTTGTTTATTTTTATTTTTCAGACGAATAATATTTCGACTAGAATCAAAAAATTAATTGAAAAATGGTGCAGATCCTTCTGGTTTTCCCTCTGTTATACACACCGAGTTTCTCGCTTCTATGATGATTTTAGGGCTGGTGAGTAATGAAGAACAGTTATATGACGCACTATCAACAGAGTTTTTGGTTGAATGCTGTCGGCAATACTGAGTGGCTGGGAATAGCTGTAAGGCTCTGGATAGAACTTATATACGACAGAAGACTATATAAGACTCCGCACCCGCTAAAAAATCTCCGATGTCCCAAAATTGTATGGTGGTCAATATGCACGTCCACATCAGACCAAACACGTGGTCACCTAAGTCCCCAAACCTAAATCTTCTTGATTATTACATGTGGAGTGTTATTGACGAATCAACGTTCCAAAAATACAGACTTATTCCCTGAAAGCCACGAAGTAATATCCAATTTTTGAGGTCTTCTTGCCGGATGTAGTTTATCATCATACCCAGGACTAATCTACACGACCACATTATACCAAACACGTTGCTGGGGAGAGTATTTAACGTTCCCAAAATACAACTGATTTCCTGAAAGCCGATATGAATATCATTATCTGATTTCAATACAGACCATTGCGGGCATGTCAACGGTAGTGGTCTCGTATCGAAGTCATCATTGTGACATGAAGGCCATTATATCGAATAAACTTGTAATCCAACCATTACTGAATCTGTATACCAAGTTTTGGGTCAATAAATGTAGTTGTTTGTAAAATGCGTTTGTTTTTCTTACAACATTCAATGTGTTTTCAAATACCTTACGCACCCTCTATTACTGTGGTGAAGTTACGTGGTCGATGATTATCAATAGTTGTACAAGAATATTTTCGTGGGGAAGCATATCACTTATATAATCAAGGAACAACAGCGAATATATATTGCCATAGATAGAACAGTCCATGGCTTAAACGAAGTAACTCGATAGGTTTTAGAAAGTCCAAAGTGAAGAAGCAACCCGATATCGTTTCGGACATCTGATCGGAAAGCGAGTATCCTCGACATTAAAAAAATCGACATTATTTCACATGATTCAATTGTTAATTGAGTTGTAATGATCTAAATCAGTGGTTCTCAACCTTTTTTTACCCATGGACCCCTTTCCCCTTCTTTTTATCTTGGTGGACCCCTTCATAGCTATTGGACATAAGAACAATTTTCTATTCTTCACTAATATAAATTTTAAGGTTTTAATTATCAAAGAAATAGTATACGATTAAGCTTTATTTTTAAATGAAAACTAATTTAATACAAATAAAATATTCTACTATAATTATAATAATAATTATTATTACTATTTTTAATTAACACAACAATTGTGTTTTGCCTGTGGACCCCCGGAAATATTACATGGACCCCTAGGGTCCATGTAGACCCCGGTTGAGAACCACTGATCTAAATGATTAATTTTTCGATGATTATTGTTAACAAGTCTAGAAGCCGCCCTTCGAGCGGATTTTACTCTAACTCCTGCGGAGGGCTCTTCAGCCTTCGGCCTTTTACCTTCAGCGCCCGATATACGTAAAATTTATAAGACATTAGATATAATAAAAATCATTTTATCTTTATTCGACACCTTTATTCGGCAAAATCTTTCTTTGTATACGCAACCGAGTTTGTTTAGATTTATTTTGAGCGTAATTTTTCTTTTCTTTTAAAATCACCATTCTTTATGATCCCTTCACATAAAGTCAATCTTAAAAGAGAATAGGGCACCCAAACTATGTAATATTTTATATACGTCACAGTACGCGTGCTAAAAGAAAAAAAAAAAACATATGAGCAACGTAAGTTTTGTTTACGGTTTAATTAGACGATATGAATTACAATGCAATCGAAGAAAAGCAAAATTAAAGTTTTTAATAAAGAATTGGGTTTATTAAACCTTTTCCTCTGTTAGATATTTAATTTGAACTTTAAATGACTTATTTATTTATTTTTAATCGCGTGAAAAGTATAGTAGACATTGTATGTTACTTTAGGTTCGTTTTTATTGTCCGCGGTAATCGAAAAATAAGACACTGTGCTTTTATAAATTAATTGATTTTCAAAAAAAAATTTTTCGCGTTTATTTTACACAGTTCTAACCATGTTTCAAAATGGAAGCTGAAAGTCTCGAATTTAATTTTGCAATTAAATTCAAAAAAGTCATTAATTCCATTTCATCCTCAAGCGAATTTTGGAGTAACTTTTAAAATTACTGGGGTTTAAAGACACAGCTGTGGGAAAAATCATAATTCACGTTTCCAAGGTTACAGAGAAATCCATTCAACCAGACTAGGGTTGTTTGCGTGTTAATTATCGCTGTATTGTGATGTATCAGTTATTAGTTAAGTTTTGGTAGGGGTAGGGATGTAGTTTTCAATGAAATCTGACATCCGTTAAATGAATGTCGTCTGGATTTTTTTTTTTAAATTACTTTTAACGGCAAAAATTCTTACGGCATTTTTTTTCATTTGTATATTTAAAGATTTTTGGGGGTGTTTAGGTTAGAATACGTTTTATTTAACTACGATTTGAAAAATATTTTCACATTTAATTTTTAATATACTATATTTTTTTTAAGAACAAGTAAATGTATTAGAATAATATAAAATATATATATATATAGCATGAGAATAGTGTAAACCATGCATGTAGACAGCTGTGTAATGCGTAATTTTGTGTTATTGACTAAGAAACAAATTTTCATGGGGAACCACCCATTTTCTGTCGCAATTTCACAGTAAAGCAAAGTCACCGCGGTTAATTCAATTAGAATTTTTACAGATGCTCTTTTCCTTTTTCATCTTTTCGCGTCGGCTGACATCTCCACTTAATTTCATTGCATCGAAATTATGGACGGTGCTAATCTTATTAGAATTGCTTGTCCGTCGGCTAATAACGTAAGGGACAGGCCCTTAAGGTTGAAAATCGAAATTGGAATAAAATTTGTCCGTATAGGCTTACATGATAATCACAGAACGAGGAAAGGAAGATGTTGGAAAAGTAAAATTAAGAGCAAAGGGTGAACGAAGACGAAGAAAGTAAAGGAAATGACGCGGAACTTCTTGTGTCTTTGTCCTTTTGCCGCTTCCAGCAGTTTGTTTTTTGACGGCTGAGGCGACTTAATTTACGAACGGGTCGCTGAGAAACAGATGAAGGTTTTGGACAGTTTTATTTTTACTACAACGTTTATCTCTCTCTATCTGTTATCATCTGCCTATATATCTCTCAAACAATAGATTTATATAATTATGTATCTTTCTGTACGTCAATTGATCAATAAATTAATTTGGGCAGACAGGAATTGTTGAATTATATATATGTTAACCAATTAGTAGTTCAATACTCTGACCCTGTGCCAGATTAAGCTACGTTTACTACATGAAAACGTTTATAATAGCATGGTCATCTATTTTTTTTGTTAGTCTAGCTATCAAATATTGGGATATCCCTCCATTTTTGGTATCCCACAATTTGCCCATACAGAAGACCTTAATAAATAACTAAAACATTACGTATGAACTGCGAAAATCTTTCATATTTAATAATAAAAATATTACATTGTTTTCAAAGCTTCGAAACCTTTATAAATTTGACATTAACTATTTCAATAAAAACAGAATTTCCTAACGAATGAATGAGATCAAAACCTGAGGATAATAGGAAATAAAAAAAAAGCAGAAAGATATGGAAGAATTGCTGGTTGTATTCATCTATTTATTATCGTCTCATTGTCTCTATTTTCCATAACCTCAAATTTCTTGAAAATCAATGCATATAAAAATATTGATAATCCTCTGTGTCATTCTTTTCTGACAACGGATCGTGTATCATGTTAAAATATAAAATAAACAAGATGGACGAAGTGCAAGCCTCACATGGATCAAGTAATCTCCAGTCGATTTTCAGTGTATCTTATTTCTCATATGTTGCTGTTATTTGAGCACTTCATTCTTCCTCTGTAGTCTCTGGGCGATCCTATTCGAAAACAATTGTTGTTCGGCTGGGGACATCACATAACTGTTTTTGCAGGCGTTGTGGCAGACAAAAATCGATTTTTAAACGCCATTAAATAAGAGCTGAAACAACGGGAGTTGGTGGGGAAAATGATCGATTTTTGTTCACTGCAAGATTATTATGATTTTTATTTTGATTAGATTATTTTAATTGATATATTTATATAAAACAAATTGTCGTCCCTTACTGTTGATCTTTAATTATTACTTTTTCGTTGATATAGAGTTACATAGGCGATATTGCCAGTGAGAACTTCTGAGAATTCCATTGTGAATCATTTGTTTGGAAACAAATAAAAGAAGGAATAATTCAAGCATTTATAAAAAATGGCTTTCGGGCAAGTGTATCAAAATAACAAAGTTTATCTAGGCATGAACCCTTCGTTTGAACAGGTTTTATGAAATGGAACGGGCAGGAAATGCTGTTAAGCCATTCGGCAAGTTTATTCGGAAAGCATAACCTATCTTTCAATCTTCTGCCTTAATCCCATGAAAACAATATCAAATGACTTATTTCATACCAGGCGGAACTCACTATATAAAAAAGCATAACATTCTGTGTGCATTCTATTTATTGAAGACACACACAATGATTTTATATGTGTGTTTGTATATCTATGCAAATGCGGAGGTAGATGCTGCATTTGTATATGAAGATGGATGCGCCATTGATATTTTTTGGGCACATTTGATATGTATACTATTTGAATCTTCGTATTAAATGTGTATATGTATTTAAATTATACGTATATGTCAGTGTTTGGAGGTATATATATATATATATATATATATATATATAGAGAGAGAGAGGGGTTGGTGGATAATTATCGGTCGTTTTGTAGGCGAGATATTTGTTAATAGAAATTGGTGTTTTGTTTACATTTTTAATAAAAACATGTGATTTTATTTTCAGGTTATAAAAACGTGTGTCGATAATCATAGGCTCCGGAATAATCATTTAAAATTGTCATTGTTGAATTGTTATGTTTCTTTTTACAAAAAATATTGTTTAAAAAACGTCTGATAATTATACTTAACCAGTCTTTTATATATATATATATATATATATATATATATAATTTGTCATTGAAGTCGCCAGTCATAGGAGACACTCCGTTTAATGATAAAAGCAATTGTTGGTCTCACTATATATATATATATATATATATATATGATATTTTCGACACATTTTTCACCCACGATTATAACGTGGATTAAAACTATTTTATCGTATATATACGCGTGTGTGTGGGGGGGTATAGAAACAGAATGGCTTGGACTATAAAATAAATCATATCAAAAGTGGGGAATCAAAACTACAAAACAAAAACAAGACAATACCAAAAAGGGGCGATAAAGTATTCTCAAATTCTTTCAGTGTCATCCCAGTGTTGCGGTAATTTGTTGAATTTAGTAGATGTCTGACTTGATACATCTCACGGATCTTAGATGCATTTTCTTTATCTCCTCACAGTCACATTCGTAGGTCGCATAATTCGATTTAACGCATTCATATATTTACTATATTCCACAGTTTAATTCGTAAACCTTAACAAATAATTAGGTATGTTGTAAATACAAGATTCTTGAAGTTAAAACCTTATTTCCAAGAAAAATACGCACTGTGAATTATATAAATCCTATTGAAATCATTTCCTTGCACGAACATATTTCTGAGGTGATTCTTTGAGTCTAGTTAGCTGCATTCATATTGGTTATTCAGGCTACTATTTTCTGTTAATTGCTTGCTAACCATTGATACAGGACGAATGATCTTATTCAATTTTGTTTTTATTATTTGTAACATCTCTTCATTCAAGTGCGTTGCATTTCCTGCATTGGCGTGTTTTAGTCGATAATAGTCGTTGTTGTGGTGAAGTCCTATGAGGTGTGAATGCACTTTTAGAAGGCCATTAATGTCGAATTTATTTTTCTTGCAATGTTTTGAAATTTTATAATGGAGATCTTATTGACTGAAACCTTGGGATTACGTCATCAGCTCGGGCTGGTATTTAGGACTATTTAAATTATTGCATTACTAAATACGCAATGTGGAATTTCAATTTAATGAAATTATACAGAGAGATATTTATTAAAAATGTATGTTAAAATGTTATTTTATTTGAATAGACGTTAAATTTATTTAAAACAGTATTTATTTTCTTTGTCTACTCGGCTACATTATTTAAAAAATAAATATTCTCCGGAGTAAACGGTTTTAGCCGACATCAACAAGTTTTCGCATTAAATAATTATCATAAAAACAAAATCCCATAGTTTAATAAAAGTCTTAATAGATTAGCCAAATCATTAATTAGGAAAACCCTTTCTGTAGTCGTTCAAGAATAATAAGTAGAGAAAAAAACAAATTGAAATTCAGTGTAATACAGTTTTATATAAAAAACCCACTTGAATAAACAAGTAAATAAATAGATAACCAGATAGACAATAATAAAACACAATCCTCCCCGACACATAACGACTTGTAGGCGCGCCATAAAAATATCCCTCACTGGGAACTAACTAAAGGTTGACCGCCAACATTATCCTTGAAATAGATACACTACCCAACCTTTGCAAAACCTCTGAGAAGATGATGAATCTATAGATAAGAATTAACTCTCTGACCACTTAACAAAGAGATCGGCAAGAATAATCCTATAGAGATTAGAAGATACAATGATCAAGCAGATACTAGACCTGATCCTACTAGAAAAGCGTTAAGATCGTTTAGAAACAAGAATAATGTAGATTTGAAGATACAATGATCAAGCAGATACTGCACTCTGATCCTAGGTCCTTAAGATCGTTGATTACAAGAATGTGAAAGAGATTGTTTTAGAATGATCACAGAGTGCACCTGTTTTTTTGATGGATTAGCAGATGATCAAAGCAGATACTGCACTCTGATCCTAGGTAGAAAAAGTTAAGATCGTTGATAGAAACAAGAATCATAGTAGAGATTAGAAGATACAATGATCAAGCAGATACAACAACTTGATCCTAGGTTATAAAAAGGTTAAGATCGTTGATAGAAAAAGAATAATCATAGTAGAGATCTGGAAGATACAATGATCAAGCAGATACTGCACTCTGATCCTAGGAGAAAGGCGTTAAGATCGTTGATAGAAACAAGAATAATCCTAGTAGAGATTAGAAGATACAATGATCAAGCAGATACTGCACCTGATCCCAGGTAGAAAAATTAAGATTTGATAGAAACAAGAATAATCCTAGTAGAGATTAGAAGATACAATGATAAAGCAGATACTATGACTGATCCTAGGTAAAAAGCGTTAAGATCGTTGATAGAAAAAGAATAATCTAGTAGAGATTAGAAGATACAATGATCAAGCAGATTTTACCTGATAAAAGAAAAGCGTTAAGATCGTTGATAGAAACAAGAATAATCCTAGTAGAGATTAGAAGATACAATGATCAAGCAGATACTGCACTGATCCTAGGTAGTAAAAAGCTTTAGATAGAACAAGAATAACCTAGTAGAGATTAGAAGATACAATGATCAAGCAGATACTGCACTCTGATCCTAGGTAGAAAAGGGTTAAATCGTTGATAGAAACAAGAATAATTAAGTAGAAGATATATAAGATATATTTGAAAATCAAGCAGATACTGCACTCTGATCCTAGGTAGAAAAAGCGTTAAGATCGTTGATAGAAACAAGAATAATCCTAGTAGAGATTAGAAGATACAATGATCAAGCAGATATGATTTGATCCTAGGTAGAAAAGCGTTAAGATCGTTGATAGAAACAAGAATAATATATATATATAGAGATTAGAAAAACAATGAATCACAGATAGCAGCACTCAATACTCTATGATCCTAGGTAGAAAAGCGTTAAGATCGTTGATAGAAACAAGAATAATCCTAGTAGAGATTAGAAGATATGATCAAGCAGATACTGCACCTGATCCTAGGTAGAAAAGCGTTAAGATCGTTGATAGAAACAAGAATAATCCTAGTAGAGATTAGAAGATACAATGATAGCAGATATATATATATGATCCTAGGTAGAAAAGCGTTAAGATCGTTGATAGAAACAAGAAATATATATATAGAGATTAGAAGATACAATGCCAAGATACTGTTTTTTCTGATCCTAGGTAGAAAAAAGCGTTAAGATCGTTGATAGAAAACAAGAATAATCCTAGTAGAGATTAAGAAGATACAATGATCAAACAGATACTGCACTCTGATCCTAGGTAGAAAAGCGTTAAGATCGTTGATAGAAACAAGAATAATATAGTAGAGATTAGAAGATACAATGATCAAGCAGATACTGCACTCTGATCCTAGAAAAAGGCAAGAAAGATCGTTGATAGAAACAAGAATAATCCTAGTAGAGATTAGAAGATACAATGATAGATACTGCATCTGATCCTAGGTAGAAAAGCGTTAAGATCGTTGATAGAAACAAGAATAATCCTAGTAGAGATTAGAAGATACAATGATCAACAGATTTTTTCCTGATCCCAGGTAGAAAAGCGTTAAGATCGTTGATAGAAACAAGAATAATCCTATAGAATTAGAAGATACAAATAAGCAGATACTACCTGTAGGTAGAAAAAAGTTAAGATCGTTGATAAAGAATAATCCTAGTAGAGATTAGAAGATACAATGTGCCAGATACTGCACCTGATCCTAGGTAGAAAAAAGCGTTAAGATCGTTGATAGAAACAAGAATAATCCTAGTAGAGATTAGAAGATACAATGATCACAGATACTGCACTCTGATCCTAGGTAGAAAAAAGCGTTAAGATCGTTGATAGAAACAAGAATAATCCTAGTAGAGATTAGAAGATACAATGATCAAGCAGATACTGCACCTGATCCTAAAGAAAAGCGTTAAGATCGTTGATAGAAACAAGAATAATCCTAGTAGAGATTAGAAGATACAATGATACCAGAACTGCACTCTGATCCTAGGTAGAAAATTTTAAGATCGTTGATAGAAACAAGAATAATCCTAGTAGAGATTAGAAGATACAATGATCAAGCAGATACTGCACTCTGATCCTAGGTAGAAAAAAGCGTTAAGATCGTTGATAGATAATCCTAGTAGAGAATAATCCTAGTAGAGATTAGAAGATACAAGAGATCCAACAGATACAATGGATGCACTCTTGATCCCAGGTAGAAAAAGCGTTAAGATCGTTGAGAAACAAGAATAATCCTAGTAGAGAAGTTAGAAGATACAATGATCAAACAGATACTAAACCCTGATCCTAGGTAGAAAAGCGTTAAGATCGTTGATAGAAACAAGAATAATCCTAGTAGAGATTAGAAGATACAATGATCAAGCAGATACTGCAACTGATCCTAGGTAGAAAAAGCTAAGATCGTTGATAGAAACAAGAATAATCCTAGTAGAGATTAGAAGATACAATGATCAAGCAGATACTGCACTCTGATCCTAGGTAGAAAAAGCGTTAAGATCGTTGATAGAAACAAGAATAATCCTAGTAGAGATTAGAAGATACAATGATCAAGCAGATACTGCACTCTGATCCTAGGTAGAAAAAAGCGAAAGATCGTTGATAGAAACAAGAATAATCCTAGTAGAGATTAGAAGATACAATGATCAAGCAGATACTGCACTCTGATCCTAGGTAGAAAAAGCGTTAAGATCGTTGATAGAAACAAGAATAATCCTAGTAGAGATTAGAAGATACAATGATCAAGCAGATAAGCACTCTGATCCTAGGTAGAAAAGCGTTAAGATCGTTGATAGAAACAAGAATAATCCTAGTAGAGATTAGAAGATACAATGATCAAGCAGATACTGCACTCTGATCCTAGGTAGAAAAAGCGTTAAGATCGTTGATAGAAACAAGAATAATCCTAGTAGAGATTAGAAGATACAAAGCAGATACTGCACCTGAAGGTAGAAAAAGCGTTAAGATCGTTGATAGAAACAAGAATAATCCTAGTAGAGATTAGAAGATACAATGATCCTATACTGCACTCTGATCCCAAGAAAAAGCGTTAAGATCGTTGATAGAAACAAGAATAATCCTAGTAGAGATTAGAAGAAGATACAATGATCAAGCAGATACTGCACTCTGATCCTAGGTAGAAAAGTGTTAAGATCGTTGATAGAAACAAGAATAATCCTAGTAGAGATTAGAAGATACAATGAAGATACTACTCTGATCCTAGGTAGAAAAGCGTTAAGATCGTTGATAGAAACAAGAATAATCCTAGTAGAGATTAGAAGATACAATGATAAAGCAGATACTGCACTCTGATCCTAGGTAGAAAAGCGTTAAGATCGTTGATAGAAACAAGAATAATCCTAGTAGAGATTAGAAGATACTGCAATGATCATAGAATAAGAATACTGCAGATTCTGATCCTAGGTAGAAAAAGCGTTAAGATCCAGGTTGAAATAGAAATCAAGAAGAATATCCTAGTAGAGATTAGAAGATACAATGATCAAGCAGATACTGCACTCTGATCCTAGGTAGAAAAAAGTTAAGATCGTTGATAGAAACAAGAATAATCCTAGTAGAGATTAGAAGATACAATGATCAAGCAGATACTGCACTCTGATCCTAGGTAGAAAAAGTTAAGATCGTTGATAGAAACAAGAATAATCCTAGTAGAGATTAGAAGATACAATGATCAAGCAGATACTGCACTCTGATCCTAGGTAGAAAAGCGTTAAGATCGTTGATAGAAACAAGAATAATCCTAGTAGAGATTAGAAGATACAATGAGCAGATACTGCACTCTGATCCTAGGTAGAAAAGCGTTAAGATCGTTGATAGAAACAAGAATAATCCTAGTAGAGATTAGAAGATACAATGATCAAGCAGATACTGCACTCTGATCCTAGGTAGAAAAAGCGTTAAGATCGTTGATAGAAACAAGAATAATCCTAGTAGAGATTAGAAGATACAATGATCAAGCAGATACTGCACTCTGATCCTAGGTAGAAAAGCGTTAAGATCGTTGATAGAAACAAGAATAATCATAGTAGAGATTAGAAGATACAATGATCAAGCAGATACTGCACCTGATCCTAGGTAGAAAAGCGTTAAGATCGTTGATAGAAACAAGAATAATCATAGTAGAGATTAGAAGATACAATGATCAAGCAGATACTGCACTCTGATCCTAGGTAGAAAAAAGCGTTAAGATCGTTGATAGAAACAAGAATAATCCTAGTAGAGATTAGAAGATACAATGATCAAGCAGATACTGCACCTGATCCTAGGTAGAAAAGCGTTAAGATCGTTGATAGAAACAAGAATAATCCTAGTAGAGATTAGAAGATACAATGATCAAGCAGATACTGCACTCTGATCCTAGGTAGAAAAAGCGTTAAGATCGTTGATAGAAACAAGAATAATCCTAGTAGAGATTAGAAGATACAATGATCAAGCAGATACTGCACTCTGATCCTAGGTAGAAAAAGCGTTAAGATCGTTGATAGAAACAAGAATAATCCTAGTAGAGATTAGAAGATACAATGATCAAGCAGATACTGCACTCTGATCCTAGGTAGAAAAAAGCGTTAAGATCGTTGATAGAAACAAGAATAATCCTAGTAGAGATTAGAAGATACAATGATCAAGCAGATACTGCTGATCCTAGGTAGAAAAGCGTTAAGATCGTTGATAGAAACAAGAATAATGATAGTAGAGATTAGAAGATACAATGATCACAGATAACCTGATCCTAGGTAGAAAAAGCGTTAAGATCGTTGATAGAAACAAGAATAATCCTAGTAGAGATTAGAAGATACAATGATCAACAGATACTGCACTCTGATCCTAGGTAGAAAAGCGTTAAGATCGTTGATAGAAACAAGAATAATCCTAGTAGAGATTAGAAGATACAATGATCAAGCAGATACTGCACCTGATCCTAGGTAGAAAAGCGTTAAGATCGTTGATAGAAACAAGAATAATCCTAGTAGAGATTAGAAGATACAATGATCAAGCAGATACTGCACCTGATCCTAGGTAGAAAAGCGTTAAGATCGTTGATAGAAACAAGAATAATCCTAGTAGAGATTAGAAGATACAATGATCAAGCAGATACTGCACTCTGATCCTAGGTAGAAAAAAAGATCGTTGATTAAGATCTAGTTGATTAGAAACAAGAATAATCCTAGTAGAGATTAGAAGATACAGAATAACAGTATGATCAAAGCAGATACTGCACTCTGATCCTAGGTAGAAAAAGCGTTAAGATCGTTGATAGAAACAAGAATAATCCTAGTAGAGATTAGAAGATACAATGATCAAGCAGATACTGCACCTGATCCTAGGTAGAAAAAAAGCGTTAAGATCGTTGATAGAAACAAGAATAATCCTAGTAGAGATTAGAAGATACAATGATCAAGCAGATACTGCACTCTGATCCCAGGTAGAAAAAAAAAAGCGTTGATAAGATAGTAGAGTTGATAGAAACAAGAATAATCCTAGTAGAGATTAGAAGAATACAATGATCAAAGCAGATACTGCACTCTGATCCTAGGTAGAAAAAGCGTTAAGATCGTTGATAGAAACAAGAATAATCCTAGTAGAGATTAGAAGATACAATGATCAAGCAGATACTGCACTCTGATCCTAGGTAGAAAAGCGTTAAGATCGTTGATAGAAACAAGAATAATCCTAGTAGAGATTAGAAGATACAATGATCAAGCAGATACTGCACTCTGATCCTAGGTAGAAAAAGCGTTAAGATCGTTGATAGAAACAAGAATAATCCTAGTAGAGATTAGAAGATACAATGATCAAGCAGATACTGCACTCTGATCCTAGGTAGAAAAGCGTTAAGATCGTTGATAGAAACAAGAATAATCCTAGTAGAGATTAGAAGATACAATGATCAAGCAGATACAGTAGAGATTGCACTGCTAGATACTGATCCTAGGTAGAAAAAGCGTTAAGATCGTTGATAGAAACAAGAATAATCCTAGTAGAGATTAGAAGATACAATGATCAAGCAGATACTGCACTCTGATCCTAGGTAGAAAAGCGTTAATATCGTTGATAGAAACAAGAATAATCCTAGTAGAGATTAGAAGATACAATGACTGCCAGATACTGCACTCTGATCCTAGGTAGAAAAGCGTTAAGATCGTTGATAGAAACAAGAATAATCCTAGTAGAGATTAGAAGATACAATGATCAAGCAGATACTGCACTCTGATCCTAGGTAGAAAAAGCGTTAAGATCGTTGATAGAAACAAGAATAATCCTAGTAGAGATTAGAAGATACAATGATCAAGCAGATACTGCACTCTGATCCTAGGTAGAAAAAGCGTTAAGATCGTTGATAGAAACAAGAATAATCCTAGTAGAGATTAGAAGATACAATGATCAAGCAGATACTGCACCTGATCCTAGGTAGAAAAAGCGTTAAGATCGTTGATAGAAACAAGAATAATCCTAGTAGAGATTAGAAGATACAATGATCAATGCAGATACTGCACTCTGATCCTAGGTAGAAAAACGTTAAGATCGTTGATAGAAACAAGAATAATCCTAGTAGAGATTAGAAGATACAATGATCAAGCAGATACTGCACTCTGATCCTAGGTAGAAAAGCGTTAAGATCGTTGATAGAAACAAGAATAATCCTAGTAGAGATTAGAAGATACAATGATCAAGCAGATACTGCAGATCTGATCCTAGGTAGAAAAGCGTTAAGATCGTTGATAGAAACAAGAATAATCCTAGTAGAGATTAGAAGATACAATGATCAAGCAGATACTGCACTCTTGATCCTAGGTAGAAAAAAGCGTTAAGATCGTTGAGAAACAAGAATAATCCTAGTAGAGATTAGAAGATACAATGATCAAGCAGATACTGCACTCTGATCCTAGGTAGAAAAAGCGTTAAGATCGTTGATAGAAACAAGAATAATCCTAGTAGAGATTAGAAGATACAATGATCAAGCAGATACTGCACTCTGATCCTAGGTAGAAAAAGCGTTAAGATCGTTGATAGAAAACAAGAATAATCCTAGTAGAGATTAGAAGATACAATGATCAAGCAGATACTGCACTCTGATCCTAGGTAGAAAAAAGCGTTAAGATCGTTGATAGAAACAAGAATAATCCTAGTAGAGATTAGAAGATACAATGATCAGAAGCAGATACTGCGTTAACTCTGATCCTAGGTAGAAAAGCAGATTAAGATCGTTGATAGAAACAAGAATAATCAAGAATAGTAGAGATTAGAAGATACAATGATCAAGCAGATACTGCACTCTGATCCTAGGTAGAAAAGAATTAAGAGAGATTAGAAGATAGAAATCAAGAATAATCCTAGGTAGAGATTAGAAGATACCTAGTAGAGATGATCAAATGAGCCAGATACTGCACTCTGATCCTAGGTAGAAAAAAGCGTTAAGATCGTTGATAGAAACAAGAATAATCATAGTAGAGATTAGAAGATACAATGATCAAGCAGATACTGCACCTGATCCTAGGTAGAAAAGCGTTAAGATCGTTGATAGAAACAAGAATAATCCTAGTAGAGATTAGAAGATACAATGATCAAGCAGAGACTGCACCTGATCCTAGAGTAGAAAAGCGTTAAGATCCGTTGATAGGCAGAAAACAAGAATAATCCTAGTAGAGATTAGAAGATACAATGATCAAGCAGATACTGCACCTGATCCTAGGTAGAAAAAGCGTTAAGATCGTTGATAGAAACAAGAATAATCCTAGTAGAGATTAGAAGATACAATGATCAAGCAGATACTGCACTCTGATCCAGGTAGAAAAAAAGCGTTAAGATCGTTGATAGAAACAAGAATAGAAATCCTAGTAGAGATTAGAAGATACAATGATCAAGCAGATACTGCACTCTGATCCTAGGTAGAAAAAAGGTTAAGATCGTTGATAGAAACAAGAATAATCCTAGTAGAGATTAGAAGATACAATGATCAAGCAGATACTGCACCTGATCCTAGGTAGAAAAGGCTAAGATCGTTGATAGAAACAAGAATAATCCTAGTAGAGATTAGAAGATACAATGATCAAGCAGATACTGCACTCTGATCCTAGGTAGAAAAAGCGTTAAGATCGTTGATAGAAACAAGAATAATCCTAGTAGAGATTAGAAGATACAATGATCAAGCAGATACTGCCTCTGATCCTAGGTAGAAAAGCGTTAAGATCGTTGATAGAAACAAGAATAATCCTAGTAGAGATTAGAAGATACAATGATCAAGCAGATACTGCACTCTGATCCTAGGTAGAAAAAAGCGTTAAGATCGTTGATAGAAACAAGAATAATCCTAGTAGAGATTAGAAGATACAATGATCAAGAAGATACTGCACTCTGATCCTAGGTAGAAAAAGCGTTAAGATCGTTGATAGAAACAAGAATAATCCTAGTAGAGATTAGAAGATACAATGATCAAGCAGATACTGCACTCTGATCCTAGGTAGAAAAAGCGTTAAGATCGTTGATAGAAACAAGAATAATCCTAGTAGAGATTAGAAGATACAATGATCAAGCAGATACTGCACTCTGATCCTAGGTAGAAAAAGCGTTAAGATCGTTGATAGAAACAAGAATAATCCTAGTAGAGATTAGAAGATACAATGATCAAGCAGATACTGCACTCTGATCCTAGGTGAAAAGCGTTAAGATCGTTGATAGAAACAAGAATAATCCTAGTAGAGATTAGAAGATACAATGATCAAGCAGATACTGCACCTGATCCTAGGTAGAAAAGCGTTAAGATCGTTGATAGAAACAAGAATAATCCTAGTAGAGATTAGAAGATACAATGATCCAGATACTGCACTCTGATCCTAGGTAGAAAAGCGTTAAGATCGTTGATAGAAACAAGAATAATCCTAGTAGAGATTAGAAGATACAATGATCAAGCAGATACTGCACCTGATCCTAGGTAGAAAAAGCGTTAAGATCGTTGATAGAAACAAGAATAATCCTAGTAGAGATTAGAAGATACAATGATCAAGCAGATACTGCACCTGATCCTAGGTAGAAAAAGCGTTAAGATCGTTGATAGAAACAAGAATAATCCTAGTAGAGATTAGAAGATACAATGATCGCCAGATACTGCACTCTGATCCTAGGTAGAAAAGCGTTAAGATCGTTGATAGAAACAAGAATAATCATAGTAGAGATTAGAAGATACAATGATCAAGCAGATACTGCACTCTGATCCTAGGTAGAAAAGCGTTAAGATCGTTGATAGAAACAAGAATAATCCTAGTAGAGATTAGAAGATACAAATGATCAAGCAGATACTGCACGTTCTGATCCTAGGTAGAAAAAGCGTTAAGATCGTTGATAGAAACAAGAATAATCCTAGTAGAGATTAGAAGATACAATGATCAAGCAGATACTGCACTCTGATCCTAGGTAGAAAAAAGCGTTAAGATCGTTGATAGAAACAAGAATAATCCTAGTAGAGATTAGAAGATACAATGATCAAGCAGATACTGCACTCTGATCCTAGGTAGAAAAAGCGTTAAGATCGTTGATAGAAACAAGAATAATCCTAGTAGAGATTAGAAGATACAATGATCAAGCAGATACTGCACTCTGATCCTAGGTAGAAAAGCGTTAAGATCGTTGATAGAAACAAGAATAATCCTAGTAGAGATTAGAAGATACAATGATCAAGCAGATACTGCACTCTGATCCTAGGTAGAAAAAGCGTTAAGATCGTTGATAGAAACAAGAATAATCCTAGTAGAGATTAGAAGATACAATGATCAAGCAGATACTGCACCTGATCCTAGGTAGAAAAAAGCGTTAAGATCGTTGATAGAAACAAGAATAATCCTAGTAGAGATTAGAAGATACAATGATCAAGCAGATACTGCACTCTGATCCTAGGTAGAAAAAGCGTTAAGATCGTTGATAGAAACAAGAATAATCCTAGTAGAGATTAGAAGATACAATGATCAAGCAGATACTGCACCTGATCCTAGGTAGAAAAAAGCGTTAAGAATCTAGTTGATTAGAAGATACAAACAAGAATGATCTTAGTAGAGATTAGAAAAGAATAACAATGATACAATGACTGCAGATACTGCACTCTGATCCTAGGTAGAAAAGCGTTAAGATCGTTGATAGAAACAAGAATAATCCTAGTAGAGATTAGAAGATACAATGATCAAGCAGATACTGCACCTGATCCTAGGTAAAAAAGCGTTAAGATCGTTGATAGAAACAAGAATAATCCTAGTAGAGATTAGAAGATACAATGATCAAGCAGATACTGCACCTGATCCTAGGTAGAAAAAATCGTTGATAAGAATAATCATAGTAGAGATAGAAGAAACAAGAATAATCATAGTAGAGATTATCGTTGAAGAAACAAGAATAATCAATGATTAGAAGATAATGATCACAGATACTGCACTCTGATCCTAGGTAGAAAAAAGCGTTAAGATCGTTGATAAGAATAATCATAGTAGAGATTAGAAGAACAATGAATACTCTGATCCTAGGTAGAAAAGCGTTAAGATCGTTGATAGAAACAAGAATAATTAGATTAGAAGATACAATGATCAAGCAGATACTGCACTCTGATCCTAGGTAGTAAAAAAGCGTTAAGATCGTTGATAGAAACAAGAATAATCCTAGTAGAGATTAGAAGATACAATGATCAAGCAGATACTGCACTCTGATCCTAGGTAGAAAAAGCGTTAAGATCGTTGATAGAAACAAGAATAATCATAGTAGAGATTAGAAGATACAATGATCAAGCAGATACTGCACTCTGATCCTAGGTAGAAAAAGCGTTAAGATCGTTGATAGAAACAAGAATAATCCTAGTAGAGATTAGAAGATACAATGACAAGCAGATACTGCACTCTGATCCTAGGTAGAAAAAAAAGATCGTTAAGAGAATAATCATTAGATAGAAATCAAGAATAATCCTAGTAGAAAAAGAGATTAGAAGATACAATAGTAGAGATTAGAAGATACAAGATACTGCACTCTGATCCTAGGTAGAAAAAAGCGTTAAGATCGTTGATAGAAACAAGAATAATCCTAGTAGAGATTAGAAGATACAATGATCAAGCAGATACTGCACTCTGATCCTAGGTAGAAAAAGCGTTAAGATAAGAAACAGTTGATAGAAACAAGAATACTTTCCTGATCCTAGGTAAGAAAAGCGTTAAGATCGTTGATAGAGATTAGATTAGAATACAATGATCTGCCAGATACTGCACTCTGATCCTAGGTAGAAAAAAGCGTTAAGATCGTTGATAGAAACAAGAATAATCCTAGTAGAGATTAGAAGATACAATGATCAAGCAGATACTGCACTCTGATCCTAGGTAGAAAAGCGTTAAGATCGTTGATAGAAACAAGAATAATCCTAGTAGAGTTAGAAGATACAATGAAACAGATGAACTCTGATCCTAGGTAGAAAAAGCGTTAAGATCGTTGATAGAAACAAGAATAATCCTAGTAGAGATTAGAAGATACAATGATCAAGCAGATACTGCACTCTGATCCTAGGTAGAAAAAGCGTTAAGATCGTTGATAGAAACAAGAATAATCATAGTAGAGATTAGAAGATACAATGATCAAGCAGATACTGCACTCTGATCCTAGGTAGAAAAAGCGTTAAGATCGTTGATAGAAACAAGAATAATCCTAGTAGAGATTAGAAGATACAATGATCAAGCAGATACTGCACTCTGATCCTAGGTAGAAAAAGCGTTAAGATCGTTGATAGAAACAATACAATGATAATCCTAGTAGAGATTAGAAGAATAACAATGATCAAGATACAGATACTGCACTCTGATCCTAGGTAGAAAAAAGCGTTAAGATCGTTGATAGAAACAAGAATAATCCTAGTAGAGATTAGAAGATACAATGATCAAGCAGATACTGCACTCTGATCCTAGGTAGAAAAAGCGTTAAGATCGTTGATAGAAACAAGAATAATCCTAGTAGAGAGATTAGAAGATACAATGATCAAGCAGATACTGCACTCTGATCCTAGGTAGAAAAAGCGTTAAGATCGTTGATAGAAACAAGAATAATCCTAGTAGAGATTAGAAGATACAATTAGAATGCACTCTGATCCTAGGTAGAAAAGCGTTAAGATCGTTGATAAAGCAAGAATAATCCTAGTAGAGATTAGAAGATACAATGATGATCCTAGATCCTAGGTAGAAAAAGCGTTAAGATCGTTGATAGAAACAAGAATAATCCTAGTAGAGATTAGAAGTTAAAATGAAATAAAATAGAGATTAGAAATGATCAAGCAGATACTGCACCTGATCCTAGGTAGAAAAAGCGTTAAGATCGTTGATAGAAACAAGAATAATCCTAGTAGAGATTAGAAGATACAATGATCAAGCAGATACTGCACCTGATCCTAGGTAGAAAAAAGCGTTAAGATCGTTGATAGAAACAAGAATAATCCTAGTAGAGATTAGAAGATACAATGATCAAGCAGATACTGCACTCTGATCCTAGGTAGAAAGCGTTAAATCGTTGATAGAAACAAGAATAATCCTGAGATTAGAAGATACAATGATCAAGCAGATATGCACTCTGATCCTAGGTAGAAAAAGAGATTTGATAGAAACAAGAATAATCCTAGTAGATTAGAAGATACAATTATCAAGCAGATACTGCACTCTGATCCTAGGTAGAAAAGCGTTAAGATCGTTGATAGAAACAAGATCTAGTTGATTAGAAATCAAAGAATAATCCCAGGCAGAAAAGAGATTAGAAGAATAATCTACAATGATCAAGCAGATACTGCACTCTGATCCTAGGTAGAAAAAGCGTTAAGATCGTTGATAGAAACAAGAATAATCCTAGTAGAGATTAGAAGATACAATGATCAAGCAGATACTGCCTCTGATCCTAGGTAGAAAAGCGTTAAGATCGTTGATGAAACAAGAATAATCTAGTAGAGATTAGAAGATACAATGATCAAGCAGATACTGCACTCTGATCCTAGGTAGAAAAAGCGTTAAGATCGTTGATAGAAACAAGAATAATCCCTAGTAGAGATTAGAAGATACAATGACAAGCAGATACTGCACTCTGATCCTAGGTAGAAAAGCGTTAAGATCGTTGATAGAAACAAGAATAATCCTAGTAGAGATTAGAAGATACAATGACTGCAGATACTGCACTCTGATCCTAGGTAGAAAAGCGTTAAGATCGTTGATAGAAACAAGAATAATCATAGTAGAGATTAGAAGATACAATGATCAAGCAGATACTGCACTCTGATCCTAGGTAGAAAAAGCGTTAAGATCGTTGATAGAAACAAGAATAATCATAGTAGAGATTAGAAGATACAATGATCAAGCAGATACTGCACTCTGATCCCAGAAAGGTTAAGATAGGTAGAAAAAGCGTTAAGATCGTTGATAGAAACAAGAATAATCCTAGTGGAGATTAGAAGATACAATGATCAAGCAGATATACTAGGTAGAAAAGCGTTAAGATCGTTGATAGAAACAAGAATAACAAGATACTGCAAGATAACTGCATCTGATCCTAGGTAGAAAAGCGTTAAGATCGTTGATAGAAACAAGAATAATCCTAGTAGAGATTAGAAGATACAATGATCAAGCAGATACTGCACTCTGATCCTAGGTAGAAAAAAAGCGTTAAGATCGTTGATAGAAACAAGAATAATCCTAGTAGAGATTAGAAGATACAATGATCAAGCAGATACTGCACCTGATCCTAGGTAGAAAAGCGTTAAGATCGTTGATAGAAACAAGAATAATCCTAGTAGAGATTAGAAGATACAATGATCAAGCAGATACTGCACTCTGATCCTAGGTAGAAAAAGCGTTAAGATCGTTGATAGAAACAAGAATAATCCTAGTAGAGATTAGAAGATACAATGATCAAGCAGATACTGCACTCTGATCCTAGGTAAGATCGTTGATAGAAAAAAGCGTTAAGATAGAAGATACAATAGAAACAAGAATAATCCTAGTAGAAGAGATTAGAATAATCCAATGATCAAGCAGATACTGCACTCTGATCCTAGGTAGAAAAGCGTTAAGATCGTTGATAGAAACAAGAATAATCCTAGTAGAGATTAGAAGATACAATGATCAAGCAGATACTGCACTCTGATCCTAGGTAGAAAAAGCGTTAAGATCGTTGATAGAAACAAGAATAATCCTAGTAGAGATTAGAAGATACAATGATCAAGCAGATACTGATCCTAGTAGAAAACGTTAAGATCGTTGATAGAAACAAGAATAATCCTAGTAGAGATTAGAAGATACAATGATCAAGCAGATACCGCGTCTGATCCGTAGAAAAGCGTTAAGATCATCCTAGTAGAAATTAGAATAATCCTAGTAGAGATTAGAAGATACAATGATCAAGCAGATACTGATAGAAACTGATCCTAGTAGAAGTAGAAAAAGCGATTAAGATCGTTAATAGAAACAAGAATAATCCTAGTAGAGATTAGAAGATACAATGATCAAGCAGATACTGCACTCTGATCCTAGGTAGAAAAAAGCGTTAGAAACAAGATCGTTGATAGAAACAAGAATAATCCTAGTAGAAAAAGCGTTAAGATCGTTAGAAGAATACAATGATCAAGCAGATACTGCACTCTGATCCTAGGTAGAAAAGCGTTAAGATCGTTGATAGAAACAAGAATAATCCTAGTAGAGATTAGAAGATACAATGATCAAGCAGATACTGCACTCTGATCCTAGGTAGAAAAAGCGTTAAGATCGATCGTTGATAGAAACAAGAATAATCCTAGTAGAGATTAGAAGACAATGATCAAAGCAGATACTGCACTCTGATCCTAGGTAGAAAAAGCGTTAAGATCGTTGATAGAACAAGAATAATCCTAGTAGAGATTAGAAAGATACAATGATCAAACAGATACTGCACTCTGATCCTAGGTAGAAAAAGCGTTAAGATCGTTGATAGAAACAAGAATAATCCTAGTAGAGATTAGAAGATACAATGATCAAGCAGATACTGCACCTGATCCTAGGTAGAAAAAGTTAAGATCGTTGATAGAAACAAGAATAATCCTAGTAGAGATTAGAAGATACAATGATCAAGCAGATACTGCACTCTGATCCTAGGTAGAAAAGCGTTAAGATCGTTGATAGAAACAAGAATAATCCTAGTAGAGATTAGAAGATACAATGATCAAGCAGATACTGCACTCTGATCCTAGGTAGAAAAAGCGTTAAGATCGTTGATAGAAACAAGAACTGGATCCTAGGTAGAGATTAGAAGATACAATAGATCAAGATACAAGATGCACTCTGATCCTAGGTAGAAAAAGCGTTAAGATCGTTGATAGAAACAAGAATAATCCTAGTAGAGATTAGAAGATACAATGATCAAGCAGATACTGCACTCTGATCCTAGGTAGAAAAAGCGTTAAGATCGTTGATAAAAAAGAATCCTAGTAGAGAAGAAATACAAATCCTGGTAGGCAGAAAAAGGTTAAGATCGTTGATAGAAATTAATCCTAGTAGAGAGAAGATACAATGATCAAGCAGATACTGCACTCTGATCCTAGGTAGAAAAAGCGTTAAGATCGTTGATAGAAAACAAGAATAATCCTAGTAGAGATTAGAAGATACAATGATCAAGCAGATACTGCACTCTGATCCTAGGTAGAAAAAGCGTTAAGATCGTTGATAGAAACAAGAATAATCCTAGTAGAGATTAGAAGATACAATGATCAAGCAGATACTGCACTCTGATCCTAGGTAGAAAAAGCGTTAAGATCGTTGATAGAAACAAGAATAATCCTAGTAGAGATTAGAAGATACAATGATCAAGCAGATACTGCACTCTGATCCTAGGTAGAAAAGCGTTAAGATCGTTGATAGAAACAAGAATAATCCTAGAGATTAGAAGATACAATGATCAAGCAGATACTGCATGATCCTAGGTAGAAAAAGCGTTAAGATCGCTGATAGAACAAGAATAACCTAGTAGAGATTGATCCTAGATACTGCACTCTGATCCTAGAAAAAGCGTTAAGATCGTTGATAGAAACAAGAATAATCCTAGTAGAGATTAGAAGATACAATGATCAAGCAGAATCCTGATCCTAGGTAGAAAAGCGTTAAGATCGTTGATAGAAATAAGAATAATCATAGTAGAGATTAGAAGATACAATGATCAAGCAGATACTGCACTCTGATCCTAGGTAGAAAAAAAGCGTTAAGATCGTTGATAGAAACAAGAATAATCCTAGTAGAGATTAGAAGATACAATGATCAAGCAGATACTGCACTCTGATCCTAGGTAGAAAAAGCGTTAAGATCGTTGATAGAAACAAGAATAATCCTAGTAGAGATTAGAAGATACAATGATCAAGCAGATACTGCACTCTGATCCTAGGTAGAAAAAGCGTTAAGATCGTTGATAGAAACAAGAATAATCCTAGTAGAGATTAGAAGATACAATGATCAAGCAGATACTGCACTCTGATCCTAGGTAGAAAAGCGTTAAGATCGTTGATAGAAACAAGAATAATCCTAGTAGAGATTAGAAGATACAATGATCAAGCAGATACTGCACTCTGATCCTAGGTAGAAAAAGCGTTAAGATCGTTGATAGAAACAAGAATAATCCTAGTAGAGATTAGAAGATACAATGATCAAGCAGATACTGCACTCTGATCCTAGGTAGAAAAGCGTTAAGATCGTTGATAGAAACAAGAATAATCCTAGTAGAGATTAGAAGACAATGATCAAGCAGATACTGCACTCTGATCCTAGGTAGAAAAAGCGTTAAGATCGTTGATAGAAACAAGAATAATCCTAGTAGAGATTAGAAGATACAATGATACACTGCACTCTGATCCTAGGTAGAAAAAGCGTTAAGATCGTTGATAGAAACAAGAATAATCCTAGAGATTAGAAGATACAATGATCAAGCAGATACTGCACTCTGATCCTAGGTAGAAAAATCGTTAAGATCAAAGTTGATAGAAACAAGAATAATCCTAGTAGAGATTAGAAGATACAATGATCAAGCAGATACTGCACTCTGATCCTAGGTAGAAAAAAGCGTTAAGATCGTTGATAGAAACAAGAATAATCCTAGTAGAGATTAGAAGATACAATGATCAAGCAGATACTGCACTCTGATCCTAGGTAGAAAAAGCGTTAAGATCGTTGATAGAAAAAGAATAATCCTAGTAGAGATTAGAAGATACAATGATCAAGCAGATACTGCACTCTGATCCTAGGTAGAAAAAGCGTTAAGATCGTTGATAGAAACAAGAATAATCCTAGTAGAGATTAGAAGATACAATGATCAAGCAGATACTGCACTCTGATCCTAGGGAAAAAAGCGTTAAGATCGTTGATAGAAACAAGAATAATCCTAGTAGAGATTAGAAGATACAATGATCAAGCAGATACTGCACTCTGATCCTAGGTAGAAAAAGCGTTAAGATCGTTGATAGAAACAAGAATAATCCTAGTAGAGATTAGAAGATACAATGATGCAGATACTGCCTCTGATCCTAGGTAGAAAAGCGTTAAGATCGTTGATAGAAACAAGAATAATCCTAGTAGAGATTAGAAGATACAATGATCAAGCAGATACTGCACTCTGATCCTAGGTAGAAAAAGCGTTAAGATCGTTGATAGAAACAAGAATAATCCTAGTAGAGATTAGAAGATACAATGATCAAGCAGATACTGCACTCTGATCCTAGGTAGAAAAGCGTTAAGATCGTTGATAGAAACAAGAATAATCAAGAATAGTAGAGATTAGAAGATACAATGATCAAGCAGATACTGCACTCTGATCCTAGGTAGAAAAAGCGTTAAGATCGTTGATAGAAACAAGAATAATCCTAGTAGAGATTAGAAGATACAATGATCAAGCAGATACTGCACTCTGATCCTTGGTAGAAAAAGCGTTAAGATCGTTGATAGAAACAAGAATAATCCTAGTAGAGATTAGAAGATACAATGATGAAGCAGATACTGCACTCTGATCCTAGGTAGAAAAAACGTTAAGATCGTTGATAGAAACAAGAATAATCATAGTAGAGATTAGAAGATACAATGATCAAGCAGATACTGCACTCTGATCCTAGGTAGAAAAGCGTTAAGATCGTTGATCGTTAGTAGAGATAGAAACAAGAATAATCTGAGTCCCTAGTAGAAGAGATTAGAAACAATAATCAAGCAGATACAATGATCAAGCACTCTGATCCTAGGTAGAAAAGCGTTAAGATCGTTGATAGAAACAAGAATAATCCTAGTAGAGATTAGAAGATACAATGATCAAGCAGATACTGCACTCTGATCCTAGGTAGAAAAGCGTTAAGATCGTTGATAGAAACAAGAATAATCCTAGTAGAGATTAGAAGATACAATGATCAAGCAGATACTGCACTCTGATCCTAGGTAGAAAAAGCGTTAAGATCGTTGATAGAAACAAGAATAATCCTAGTAGAGATTAGAAGATACAATGATCAAGCAGATACTGCACTCTGATCCTAGGTAGAAAAGCGTTAAGATCGTTGATAGAAACAAGAATAATCCTAGTAGAGATTAGAAGATACAATGATCAAGCAGATACAATGCACTCTGATCCTAGGTAGAAAAAGCGTTAAGATCGTTGATAGAAACAAGAATAATCCTAGTAGAGATTAGAAGATACAATGATCAAGCAGATACTGCACTCTGATCCTAGGTAGAAAAAGCGTTAAGATCGTTGATAGAAACAAGAATAAAGAATGAAATCAATGATCAAGCAGATACTGCAGATCCTTGAAAAGAGAGTTGATAGAAACAATGATCCAAGAAGATACAATGATCAACTCTGATCCTAGGTAGAAAAAGCGTTAAGATCGTTGATAGAAACAAGAATAATCATAGTAGAGATTAGAAGATACAATGATCAACAGATACTGCACTCTGATCCTAGGTAGAAAAAGCGTTAAGATCGTTGATAGAAACAAGAATAATCCTAGTAGAGATTAGAAGATACAATGATCAAGCAGATATGCTGCACTCTGATCCTAGGTAGAAAAAGCGTTAAGATCGTTGATAGAAACAAGAATAATCCTAGTAGAGATTAGAAGATACAATGATCAAGCAAGATACTGCACTCTGATCCTAGGTAGAAAAAGCGTTAAGATCGTTGATAGAAACAAGAATAATCCTAGTAGAGATTAGAAGATACAATGATCAAGCAGATACTGCACTCTGATCCTAGGTAGAAAAGCGTTAAGATCGTTGATAGAAACAAGAATAATCTAGTAGAGATTAGAAGATACAATGATCAAACAGATGCTGCACTCTGATCCTAGGTAGAAAGCGTTAAGATCGTTGATAGAAACAAGAATAATCCTAGTAGAGATTAGAAGATACAATGATCAAGCAGATACTGCACTCTGATCCTAGGTAGAAAAAGCGTTAAGATCGTTGATAGAAACAAGAATAATCGTAGTAGATTAGAAGATACAATGAGAGATACCTGATCCTAGGTAGAAAAAGCGTTAAGATCGTTGATAGAAACAAGAATAACTAGTAGAGATTCAATGATCAAGCAGATGCACTCTGATCCCAGAAAAAAGCGTTAAGATCGTTGATAGAAACAAGAATAATCCTAGTAGAGATTAGAAGATACAATGATCAAGCAGATACTGCACTCTGATCCTAGGTAGAAAAAGCGTTAAGATCGTTGATAAAACAAGAATAATCCTAGTAGAGATTAGAAAATCAATGATCAAGCAGATAGATGATAGTTAGATTAGAAACAAGAATAATCATACAATAGAAGATACAAAGCAGATACTGCACTCTGATCCTAGGTAGAAAAAGCGTTAAGATCGTTGATAGAAAACAAGAATAATCCTAGTAGAGATTAGAAGATACAATGATCAAGCAGATACTGCACTCTGATCCTAGGTAGAAAAAAGCGTTAAGATCAAGTTGATTAGAAGATACAATGACAAGAATAATCCTTGGTAGAGATCGTTGAAGAAACAAGAATAATCTAGTAGAGAAGAAGATACTGCACAGATCTGATCCTAGGTAGAAAAGCGTTAAGATCGTTGATAGAAACAAGAATAATCATAGTAGAGATTAGAAGATACAATGATCAAGCAGATACTGCACTCTGATCCTAGGTAGAAAAAAGCGTTAAGATCGTTGATAGAAACAAGAATAATCTAGTAGAGATTAGAAGATACAATGATCAAGCAGATACTGCACTCTGATCCTAGGTAGAAAAGCGTTAAGATCGTTGATAGAAACAAGAATAATCCTAGTAGAGATTAGAAGATACAATGATCAAGCAGATACTGCACTCTGATCCCTAAGATCAGTTGAGAAAAGAATAAATCGTTAGAGATTAGAAGATACAAAATAATCTGATAGGTCCGTTAAGATCGTTTAGAAGATACAATGATCAAGCAGATACTGCACTCTGATCCTAGGTAGAAAAAAGCGTTAAGATCCGTTGATAGAAACAAGAATAATCCTAGTAGAGATTAGAAGATACAATGATCAAGCAGATACTGCACTCTGATCCTAGGTAGAAAAGCGTTAAGATCGTTGATAGAAACAAGAATAATCATAGTAGAGATTAGAAGATACAATGATCAAGCAGATACTTCACTCTGATCCTAGGTAGAAAAAGCGTTAAGATCGTTGATAGAAACAAAGAATAATCCTAGTAGAGATTAGAAGATACAATGATCAAGCAGAAACTCTGATCCTAGGTTAAGATCGTTGATAGAAACAAGAATAATCCTAGTAGAGATTAGAAGATACAATGATCAAGCAGATACTGCACTCTGATCCTAGGTAGAAAAAGCGTTAAGATCGTTGATAGAAACAAGAATAATCCTAGTAGAGATTAGAAGATACAATGATCAAGCAGATACAAGCACTCTGATCCTAGGTAGAAAAAGCGTTAAGATCGTTGATAGAAACAAGAATAATCCTAGTAGAGATTAGAAGATACAATGATCAAGCAGATACTGCACTCTGATCCTAGGTAGAAAAAGCGTTAAGATCGTTGATAGAAACAAGAATAATCCCTAGTAGAGATTAGAAGATACAATGATCAAGCAGATACTGCACTCTGATCCTAGGTAGAAAAAAGATCGTTAAGATCGATTAGAAGATAGAAACACCACAGAATAATCCTAGAAAAAGCGTTAAGATCGTTGATAGAAACAAGAATAATCCTAGTAGAGATTAGAAGATACAATGATCAAGCAGATACTGCACTCTGATCCTAGGTAGAAAAGCGTTTAAGATCGTTGATAGAAACAAGAATAATCCTAGTAGAGATTAGAAGATACAATGATCAAGAGATACTGCACTCTGATCCTAGGTAGAAAAGCGTTAAGATCGTTGATAGAAACAAGAATAATCCTAGTAGAGATTAGAAGATACAATGATCAAGCAGATACCGTAACTCTGATCCTAGGTAGAAAAGCGTTAAGATCGTTGATAGAAACAAAGAATAATCATAGTAGAGATTAGAAGATACAATGATCAAGCAGATACTGCACCTGATCCTAGGTAGAAAAAAGCGTTAAGATCGTTGATAGAAACAAGAATAATCCTAGTAGAGATTAGAAGATACAATGATCAAAGCAGATACTGCACTCTGATCCTAGGTAGAAAAAGCGTTAAGATCGTTGATAGAAACAAGAATAATCCTAGTAGAGATTAGAAGATACAATGATCAAGCAGATACTGCACTCTGATCCTAGGTAGAAAAAGCGTTAAGATCGTTGATAGAAACAAGAATAATCCTAGTAGAGATTAGAAGATACAATGATCAAGCAGATACTGCACTCTGATCCTAGGTAGAAAGCGTTAAGATCGTTGATAGAAACAAGAATAATCCTAGTAGAGATTAGAAGATACAATGATCAAGCAGATACTGCACTCTGATCCTAGGTAGAAAAAGCGTTAAGATCGTTGATAGAAACAAGAATAATCCTAGTAGATTAGAAGATACAATGATCAAGCAGATACTGCACTCTGATCCTAGGTAGAAAAGCGTTAAGATCGTTGATAGAAACAAGAATAATCTAGTAGAGATTAGAAGATACAATGATCAAGCAGATACTGCAATTCTGATCCTAGGTAGAAAAAGCGTTAAGATCGTTGATAGAAACAAGAATAATCCTAGTAGAGATTAGAAGATACAATGATCAAGCAGATAAGATCGTTGATAGAAACAAGACTCTGATCCTAGTAGGTAGAAGAAAAAGACGTTAAGATCGTTGATAGAAACAAGAATAATCCTAGTAGAGATTAGAAGAGAATACTAGTACGTTAAATGATCAATGCAGATACTGCATGATCTGATCCTGTAGAAAAAGCGTTAAGATCGTTGATAGAAACAAGAATAATCCTAGTAGAGATTAGAAGATACAATGATCAAGCAGATACTGCACTTGATCCTAGGTAGAAAAGCGTTAAGATCGTTGATAGAAACAAGAATAATCCTAGTAGAGATTAGAAGATACAATGATCAAGCAGATACTGCACTCTGATCCTAGGTAGAAAAAGCGTTAAGATCGTTGATAGAAACAAGAATAATCTAGTAGAGATTAGAAGATACAATGATCAAGCAGATACTGCACTCTGATCCTAGGTAGAAAACGTTAAGATCGTTGATAGAAACAAGAATAATCCTAGTAGAGATTAGAAGATACAATGATCAAGCAGATACTGCACCTGATCCTAGGTAGAAAAAGCGTTAAGATCGTTGATAGAAACAAGAATAATCCTAGTAGAGATTAGAAGATACAATGATCAAGCAGATACTGCACTCTGATCCTAGGTAGAAAAAGCGTTAAGATCGTTGATAGAAACAAGAATAATCCTATTAGAGATTAGAGATTAGATAGATATCCTAGGTAGAAAAATAAGATCAAGAAACAAGAGTATTGCAGATCTGACTCTGATCCTAGGTAGAAAAAGCGTTAAGATCGTTGATAAAAAACAAAGAATAATCCTAGTAGAGATTAGAAGATACAATGATCAAGCAGATACTGCACTCTGATCCTAGGTAGAAAAAGCGTTAAGATCGTTGATAGAAACAAGAATAATCCTAGTAGAGATTAGAAGATACAATGATCAAGCAGATACTGCACTCTGATCCTAGGTAGAAAAAAGCGTTAAGATCGTTGATAGAAACAAGAATAATCCTAGTAGAGATTAGAAGATACAATGACAAACAGATACTGCACTCTGATCCTAGGTAGAAAAGCGTTAAGATCGTTGATAGAAACAAGAATAATCCTAGTAGAAAGATTAGAAGATACAATGATCAAGCAGATACTGCACTCTGATCCTAGGTAGAAAAGCGTTAAGATCGTTGATAGAAACAAAAGAATAATCCTAGTAGAGATTAGAAGATACAATGATCAACAGATACTGCACTCTGATCCTAGGTAGAAAAAAGCGTTAAGATCGTTGATAGAAACAAGAATAATCCTAGTAGAGATTAGAAGATACAATGATCAAGCAGATACTGCACTCTGATCCTAGGTAGAAAAAGCGTTAAGATCGTTGATAGAAACAAGAATAATCCTAGTAGAGATTAGAAGATACAATGATCAAGCAGATACTGCACTCTGATCCTAGGTAGAAAAGCGTTAAGATCGTTGATAGAAACAAGAATAATCCAGTAGTAGAAGATTGAGACAGATACAATGATCAAGCAAGAATAATCCTAGTAGAGATTAGAAGATACAATGATCTGATCCTGATCCTAGGTAGAAAAAAGCGTTAAGATCGTTGATAGAAACAAGAATAATCCTAGTAGAGATTAGAAGATACAATGATCAAGCAGATACTGCACTCTGATCCTGTAGAAAAGCGTTAAGATCGTTGATAGAAACAAGAATAATCCTAGTAGAGATTAGAAGATACAATGATCAAGCAGATACTGCACTCTGATCCTAGGTAGAAAAAGCGTTAAGATCGTTGATAGAAACAAGAATAATCCTAGTAGAGATTAGAAGATACAATGATCAAGCAGATACTGCACCTGATCCTAGGAGAAAAGCGTTAAGATCGTTGATAGAAACAAGAATAATCCTAGTAGAGATTAGAAGATACAATGATCAACAGATACTGCACTCTGATCCTAGGTAGAAAAAACGTTAAGATCGTTGATAGAAACAAGAATAATCATAGTAGAGATTAGAAGATACAATGATCAAGCAGATACTGCACTCTGATCCTAGGTGAAAAAAGCGTTAAGATCGTTGATAGAAACAAGAATAATCCTAGTAGAGATTAGAAGATACAATGATCAAGCAGATACTGCACTCTGATCCTAGGTAGAAAAAAACGTTAGATCGTTGATAGAAAACAAGAATAATCCTAGTAGAGATTAGAAGATACAATGATCAAGCAGATACTGCACTCTGATCCTAGGTAGAAAAAAGCGTTAAGATCGTTGATAGAAACAAGAATAATCATAGTAGAGATTAGAAGATACAATGATCAAGCAGATACTGCACTCTGATCCTAGGTAGAAAAGCGTAGAAACAAGATCGTTGATAGAAACAAGATATCTCTGATCCTAGTAGAGATTAGAAGATACAATGATCAAGCAGATACTGCACTCTGATCCTAGGTAGAAAAGCGTTAAGATCGTTGATAGAAACAAGAATAATCATAGTAGAGATTAGAAGATACAATGATCAAGCAGATACCGCACTCTGATCCTAGGTAGAAAAGCGTTAAGATCGTTGATAGAAACAAGAATAATCCTAGTAGAGATTAGAAGATACAATGATCAAGCAGATACTGCACTCTGATCCTAGGTAGAAAAGCGTTAAGATCGTTGATAGAAACAAGAATAATCCTAGTAGAGATTAGAAGATACAATGATCAAGCAGATACTGCACTCTGATCCTAGGTAGAAAAGCGTTAAGATCGTTGATAGAAACAAGAATAATCCTAGAGATTAGAAGATACAATGATCAAAGCAGATACTGCACTCTGATCCTAGGTAGAAAAAGCGTTAAGATCGTTGATAGAAACAAGAATAATCCTAGTAGAGATTAGAAGATACAATGATCAAGCAGATACTGATCCTAGGTAGAAACTCTGATCCTAGAGATTAGAAGAAAAAGCGTTTAACTCTGATCCGTTGAAAAGCGTTAAGAAACAAGAATAATCATAGTAGAGATTAGAAGATAAACAATGATCAAGCAGATACTGCACTCTGATCCTAGGTAGAAAAAGCGTTAAGATCGTTGATAGAAACAAGAATAATCCTAGTAGAGATTAGAAGATACAATGATCAAGCAGATACTGCACTCTGATCCTAGGTAGAAAAAGCGTTAAGATCGTTGATAGAAAAACAAGAATAATCCTAGTAGAGATTAGAAGATACAATGATCAAGCAGATACTGCACTCTGATCCTAGGTAGAAAAAGCGTTAAGATCGTTGATAGAAACAAGAATAATCATAGTAGAGATTAGAAGATACAATGATCAAGCAGATACTGCACTCTGATCCTAGGTAGAAAAGCGTTAAGATCGTTGATAGAAACAAGAATAATCCTAGTAGAAGATTAGAAGAATGATCAAGCAGATACTGCACTCTGATCCTAGGTAAAAAAGCGTTAAGATCGTTGATAGAAACAAGAATAATCCTAGTAGAGATTAGAAGATACAATGATCAAGCAGATACTGCACTCTGATCCTAGGTAGAAAAAGCGTTAAGATCGTTGATAGAAACAAGAATAATCCAAGCAGATAGAGATTAGAAGATACAAATGATCAAGCAGATACTGCACTCTGATCCTAGGTAGAAAAGCGTTAAGATCGTTGATAGAAACAAGAATAATCTAGTAGAGATTAGAAGATACAATGATCAAGCAGATACTGCACTCTGATCCTAGGTAGAAAAGCGTTAAGATAGTTGATAGAAACAAGAATAATCCTAGTAGAGATTGAGAGATACAATGATCAAGCAGATACCAGTAGAGATTAGAAGCAACTCTGATCCTAGGTAGAGAAAAGCGTTAAGATCGTTGATAGAAACAAGAATAATCCTAGTAGAGATTAGAAGATACAATGATCAAAGCAGGATACTGCACTCTGATCCTAGGTAGAAAAAAGCGTTAAGATCGTTGATAGAAACAAGAATAATCCTAGTAAGTTAGAAGATACAATGATCAAGCAGATACTGCACTCTGATCCTAGGTAGAAAAAGCGTTAAGATCGTTGATAGAAACAAGAATAATCATAGTAGAGATTAGAAGATACAATGATCAAGCAGATACTGCACTCTGATCCTAGGTAGAAAAAAAGCGTTAAGATCGTTGATAGAAACAAGAATAATCCTAGTAGAGATTAGAAGATACAATGATCAAGCAGATACTGCACTCTGATCCTAGGTAGAAAAAGCGTTAAGATCGTTGATAGAAACAAGAATAATCTAGTAGAGTTAGAAGATACAATGATCAAGCAGATACTGCACTCTGATCCTAGGTAGAAAAAGCGTTAAGATCGTTGATAGAAACAAGAATAATCATAGTAGAAAAATTAGAAGAATACAATGATCAAATGATCAGCAGATACTGCACTCTGATCCCAGGTAGAAAAAGCGTTAAGATCGTTGATAGAAACAAGAATAATCCTAGTAGAGATTAGAAGATACAATGATCAAAGCAGATACTGCACTCTGATCCTAGGTAGAAAAGCGTTAAGATCGTTGATAGAAACAAAGAATAATCCTAGTAGAGATTAGAAAGACAATGATCAAGCAGATACTGCTCTGATCCTAGGTAGAAAAAGCGTTAAGATCGTTGATAGAAACAAGAATAATCCTAGTAGAGATTAGAAGATACAATGATCAAGCAGATACTGCACTCTGATCCTAGGTAGAAAAAGCGTTAAGATCGTTGATAGAAACAAGAATAATCCTAGTAGAGATTAGAAGATACAATGATCAAGCAGATACTGCTCTGATCCTAGGTAAGAAAAAGCGTTAAGATCGTTGATAGAAACAAGAATAATCCTAGTAGAGATTAGAAGATACAATGATCAAGCAGATACTGCACCTGATCCTAGGTAGAAAAAAGCGTTAAGATCGTTGATAGAAACAAGAATAATCCTAGTAGAGATTAGATACAAGATCAAGCAGAACTGATCCTAGGTAAGAAAAAAGCGTTAAGAGATAGAAACAAGAATAATCCTAGCGGGAGATTAGAAGATAATGATCAAGCAGATACTGCACTCTGATCCTAGAAAAGAAAAAGGTTAAGATCGTTGATAGAAACAAGAATAATCTAGTAGAGATTAGAAGATACAATGATCAAGCAGATACTGCACTCTGATCCTAGGTAGAAAAGCGTTAAGATCGTTGATAGAAACAAGAATAATCCTAGTAGAGATTAGAAGATACAATGATCAAGCAGATACTGCACTCTGATCCTAGGTAGAAAAAGCGTTAAGATCGTTGATAGAAACAAGAATAATCATAGTAGAAGATTAGAAGATACAATGATCAAGCAGATAGCTGCACTCTGAATCCTAGGTAGAAAAAGCGTTAAGATCGTTGATAGAAACAAGAATAATCCTAGTAGAGATTAGAAGATACAATGATCAAGCAGATACTGCACTCTGATCCTAGGTAGAAAAGCGTTAAGATCGTTGATAGAAACAAGAATAATCCTAGTAGAGATTAGAAGATACAATGATCAAGCAGATACTGCACTCTGATCCTAGGTAGAAAAAGCGTTAAGATCGTTGATAGAAACAAGAATAATCCTAGTAGAGATTAGAAGATACAATGATCAAGCAGATACTGCACTCTGATCCTAGGTAGAAAAGCGTTAAGATCGTTGATAGAAACAAGAATAATAGAGATTAGAAGATACAATGATCAAAGATGCACCTGATCCTAGGTAGAAAAAACGTTAAGACGTTGATAGAAACAAGAAATAATCCTAGCAGAGATTAGAAGATACAATGATCAAGATACTGCGTTAAGATCGTTGATAGAAACAAGAATAATCCTAGTAGAGATTAGAAGATACAATGATCAAGCAGATACTGCCTCTGATCCTAGGTAGAAAAAGCGTTAAGATCGTTGATAGAAACAAGAATAATCCTAGTAGAGATTAGAAAAAGACAATGATCAAGCAGATACTGCACTCTGATCCTAGGTAGAAAAAAGCGTTAAGATCGTTGATAGAAACAAGAATAATCCTAGTAAGATTAGAAGATACAATGATCAAGCAGATACTGCACTCTGATCCTAGGTAGAAAAAGCGTTAAGATCGTTGATAGAAACAAGAATAATCCTAGTAGAAAGATACAATTAGAAGATACAATGATCAAGAATAATCCAGATACGCCCACTCTGATCCTAGGTAGAAAAAGCGTTAAGATCGTTGATAGAAACAAGAATAATCCTAGTAGAGATTAGAAGATACAATGATCAAGCAGATACTGCACTCTGATCCTAGGTAGAAAAAGCGTTAAGATCGTTGATAGAAACAAGAATAATCGTTGATAGTAGACATTAGAAGATACAATGATCAAGCAGATACTGCACTCTGATCCTAGGTAGAAAAAAGCGTTAAGATCGTTGATAGAAACAAGAATAATCAGTAAGATTAGAAAGATACAATGATCAAGCAGATACTGCACTCTGATCCTAGGTAGAAAAGCGTTAAGATCGTTGATAGAAACAAGAATAATCCTAGTAGAGATTAGAAGATACAATGATCAAGCAGATACTGCACTCTGATCCTAGGTAGAAAAGCGTTAAGATCGTTGATAGAAACAAGAATAATCCTAGTAGAGATTAGAAGATACAATGATCAGAGATACTGCCTCTGATCCTAGGTAGAAAAAGCGTTTAAGATCGTTGATAGAAACAAGAAATAATCCTAGTAGAGATTAGAAGATACAATGATCAAGCAGATACTGCACTCTGATCCTAGGTAGAAAAAGCGTTAAGATCGTTGATAGAAACAAGAATAATCCTAGTAAGAGATTAGAAGATACAATGATCAAGCAGATACTGCACTCTGATCATAGGCAGAAAAGCGTTAAGATCAGTCATAGAAACAAGAATAATCATAGTAAAGATTAGAAGATAGAATAATCAAGCATATACTACACTCTGATACTAGGTAGAAAAAGCGTTAAGGCCAGTCAAAGAAACAAGAATAAGCATAGTAGAGATTAGAATACAATGATCAAGCAGATACTGCACTCTGATCCTAGGTAGAAAAAGCGTTAAGATCGTTGATTAGAAACAAGAATAATCCTAGTAAGATTAGAAGATACAATGATCAAGCAGATACTGCACTCTGATCCTAGGCAGAAAAGCGTTAAGATCGTTGATAGAAACAAGAATACAAATCCTACTCTGTAAGATCGTTTAGAAGAATAATACAATGATAAAATGATCAGATACTGCACTCTGATCCTAGGTAGAAAAGCGTTAAGATCGTTGATAGATCAAGAATAATCATAGTAAGATTAGAATACAATGAAGCAGATACTGCACTCTGATCCTAGTAAAGATTAGATCGTTGATAGAAACAAGAATAATGATCATTAGCAGATACAATGATCAAGCAGATACTGACTCTGATCTAGGTAGAAAAGCGTTAAGATCGTTGATAGAAACAAGAATAATCATAGTCGAGATTAGAAGATACAATGATCAAGCAGATACTGCACTCTGATCCTAGGTAGAAAAGCGTTAAGATCGTTGATAGAAACAAGAATAATCATAGTAGAGATTAGAAGATACAATGATCAAGCAGATACTGCACTCTGATCCTAGGTAGAAAAAGCGTTAAGATCGTTGATAGAAACAAGAATAATCCTAGTAGAGATTAGAAGATACAATGATCAAGCAGATACTGCACTCTGATCCTAGGTAGAAAAAGCGTTAAGATCGTTGATAGAAACAAGAATAATCCTAGTAGAGATTAGAAGATACAATGATCAAGCAGATACTGCACTCTGATCCTAGGTAGAAAAAGCGTTAAGATCGTTGATAGAAACAAGAATAATCCTAGTAGAGATTAGAAGATACAATGATCAAGCAGATACTGCACTCTGATCCTAGGTAGAAAAAGCGTTAAGATCGTTGATAGAAACAAGAATAATCATAGTAGAGTAGAAGATCAAGAAGATACAATGATCAAGCAGATACTGCACTCTGATCCTAGGTAGAAAATCAAGCAGATCGTTGATAGAAACAAGAATAATCATAGTAGAGATTAGAAGATACAATGATCAAGCAGATACTGCACTCTGATCCTAGGTAGAAAAGCGTTAAGATCGTTGATAGAAACAAGAATAATCCTAGTAGAGATTAGAAGATACAATGATCAAGCAGATACTGCACTCTGATCCTAGGTAGAAAAAGCGTTAAGATCGTTGATAGAAACAAGAATAATCCTAGTAGAGATTAGAAGATACAATGATCAAGCAGATACTGCACTCTGATCCTAGGTAGAAAAGCGTTAAGATCGTTGATAGAAACAAGAATAATCCTAGTAGAGATTAGAAGATACAATGATCAAGCAGATACTGCACTCTGATCCTAGGTAGAAAAAACGTTAAGATCGTTGATAGAAACAAGAATAATCATAGTAGAGATTAGAAGATACAATGATCAAGCAGATACTGCACTCTGATCCTAGGTAGAAAAGCGTTAAGATCGTTGATAGAAACAAGAATAATCCTAGTAGAGATTAGAAGATACAATGATCAAGCAGATACTGCACCTGATCCTAGGGTAGAAAAAGCGTTAAGATCGTTGATAGAAACAAGAATAATCCTAGTCGAGATTAGAAGATACAATGATCAAGCAGATACCGCACTCTGATCCTAGGTTAAGAAAAAGCGTTAAGATCGTTGATAGAAACAAGAATAATCCTAGTAGAGATTAGAAGATACAATGATCAAGCAGATACTGCACTCTGATCCTAGGTAGAAAAAGCGTTAAGATCGTTGATAGAAACAAGAATAATCCTAGTAGAGATTAGAAGATGATCAATGATCAAGCAGATCGTTGATAGAAACAAGAATAATCATAGTCTGATACCCAAGCAGATAGAAAAAGAAAAAAGTTAAGATCGTTGATAGAAACAAGAATAATCATAGTAGAGATTAGAAGATACAATGATCAAGCAGATACTGCACTCTGATCCTAGGTAGAAAAAAGCGTTAAGATCGTTGATAGAAACAAGAATAATCCTAGTAGAGATTAGAAGATACAATGATCAAGCAGATACTGCACTCTGATCCTAGGTAGAAAAAGCGTTAAGATCGTTGATAGAAACAAGAATAATCCTAGTAGAGATTAGAAGATACAATGATCAAGCAGATACTGCACTCTGATCCTAGGTAGAAAAGCGTTAAGATCGTTGATAGAAACAAGAATAATCCTAGTAGAGATTAGAAGATACAATGATCAAGCAGATACTGCACTCTGATCCTAGGTAGAAAAGCGTTAAGATCGTTGATAGAAACAAGAATAATCCTAGTAGAGATTAGAAGATACAATGATCAAGCAAGATACTGCACTCTGATCCCAGGTAGAAAAAAAAGCGTTAAGATCGTTGATAGAAACAAGAATAATCATAGTAGAGATTAGAAGATACAATGATCAAGCAGATACTGCACTCTGATCCTAGGTAGAAAAGCGTTAAGATCGTTGATAGAAACAAGAATAATCATAGTAGAGATTAGAAGATACAATGAACAAGCAGATACTGCACTCTGATCCTAGGTAGAAAAGCGTTAAGATCGTTGGATAGAAACAAGAATAATCATAGTAGAGATTAGAAGATACAATGATCAAGCAGATACTGCACTCTGATCCTAGGTAGAAAAGCGTTAAGATCGTTGATAGAAACAAGAATAATCCTAGTAGAGATTAGAAGATACAATGATCAAGCAGATACTGCACTCTGATCCTAGGTAGAAAAAAGCGTTAAGATCGTTGATAGAAACAAGAATAATCCTAGTAGAGATTAGAAGATACAATGATCTGCCAGATACTGCACTCTGATCCTAGGTAGAAAAAAGCGTTAAGATCGTTGATAGAAACAAGAATAATCCTAGTAGAGATTAGAAGATGATCAATGATCTAGGTAGAAAAAAGCAGATACTGAATAACCTGATCCTAGGTAGAAAAGCGTTAAGATCGTTGATAGAAACAAGAATAATCCTAGTAAAAGAGATTAGAAGATACAATGATCAAGCAGATACTGCACTCTGATCCTAGGTAGAAAAGCGTTAAGATCGTTGATAGAAACAAGAATAATCCTAGTAGATTAGAAGATACAATGATCAAGCAGATACTGCACTCTGATCCTAGGTAGAAAAACGTTAAGATCGTTGATAGAAACAAGAATAATCCTAGTAGAGATTAGAAGATACAATGATCAAGCAGATACTGCACTCTGATCCTAGGTAGAAAAAAAAGCGTTAAGATCGTTGATAGAAACAAGAATAATCCTAGTAGAGATTAGAAGATACAATGATCAAGCAGATACTGCACTCTGATCCTAGGTGAGAAAAGCGTTAAGATCGTTGATAGAAACAAGAATAATCCTAGTAGAGATTAGAAGATACAATGATCAAGCAGATACTGCACTCTGATCCTAGGTAGAAAAAAGCGTTAAGATCGTTAGAAGATAGAAACAAGAATAATCCTAGTAGAAAGATTAGAAGAAACAAGAATGATCCAAGTAGAGATTAGAAGATAACTGCACTCTGATCCTAGGTAGAAAAGCGTTAAGATCGTTGATAGAAACAAGAATAATCCTAGTAGAGATTAGAAGATACAATGATCAAGCAGATACTGCACTCTGATCCTAGGTAGAAAAAGCGTTAAGATCGTTGATAGAAACAAGAATAATCCTAGTAGAGATTAGAAGATACAATGATCAAGCAGATGCACTCTGATCCTAGGTAGAAAAAGCGTTAAGATCGTTGATAGAAACAAGAATAATCCTAGTAGAGATTAGAAGATACAATGATCAAGCAGATACTGCACTCTGATCCTAGGTAGAAAAAGCGTTAAGATCGTTGATAGAAACAAGAATAATCCTAGTAGAGATTAGAAGATACAATGATCAAGCAGATACTGCACTCTGATCCTAGGTAAAAAAGCGTTAAGATCGTTGATAGAAACAAGAATAATCCTAGTAGAGATTAGAAGATACAATGATCAAGCAGATACTGCACCTGATCCTAGGTAGAAAAAGCGTTAAGATCGTTGATAGAAACAAGAATAATCCTAGTAGAGATTAGAAGATACAATGATCAAGCAGATACTGCACTCTGATCCTAGGTAGAAAAGCGTTAAGATCGTTGATAGAAACAAGAATAATCCTAGTAGAGATTAGAAGATACAATGATCAAGCAGATACTGCACTCTGATCCTAGGTAGAAAAAGCGTTAAGATCGTTGATAGAAACAAGAATAATCATAGTAGAGATTAGAAGATACAATGATCAAGCAGATACTGCACCTGATCCTAGGTAGAAAAGGCGTTAAGATCGTTGATAGAAACAAGAATAATCCTAGTAGAGATTAGAAGATACAATGATCAAGCAGATACCGCACTCTGATCCTAGGTAGAAAAGCGTTAAGATCGTTGATAGAAACAAGAATAATCATAGTAGAGATTAGAAGATACAATGATAAAGCAGATACTGCACTCTGATCCTAGGCAGAAAAAGCGTTAAGATCGTTGATAGAAACAAGAATAATCATAGTAGAGATTAGAAGATACAATGATCAAGCAGATAAGATCCTAGGTAGAAAAGCGTTAAGATCGTTGATGATCAAGCAGAGATTAGAAGATACAATGATCCAGATACTAGATCCCAGGTAAAAAGCGTTAAGATCGTTGATAGAAACAAGAATAATCCTAGTAGAGATTAGAAGATACAATGATCAAGCAGATACTGCACTCTTGATCCTAGGTAGAAAAAGCGTTAAGATCGTTGATAGAAACAAGAATAATCCTAGTAGAGATTAGAAGATACAATGATCAAGCAGATACTGCACTCTGATCCTAGGTAGAAAAAGCGTTAAGATCGTTGATAGAAACAAGAATAATCCTAGAGATTAGAAGATACAATGATCAAGCAGATACTGCACTCTGATCCTAGGTAGAAAAAGCGTTAAGATCGTTGATAGAAACAAGAATAATCATAGTAGAGATTAGAAGATACAATGATCAAGCAGATACTGCACTCTGATCCTAGAAAAAAGGTAAGAGAAACAAAAAGCGAGATTTAAGATCGTTGATAGAAACGTTAAGATCGTTGATAATCCTAGTAGAGATTAGAAGATACAATGATCAAGCAGATACTGCACTCTGATCCTAGGTAGAAAAAGCGTTAAGATCGTTGATAGAAACAAGAATAATCCTAGTAGAGATTAGAAGATACAATGATCAAGCAGATACTGCACTCTGATCCTAGGTAGAAAAAGCGTTAAGATCGTTGATAGAAACAAGAATAATCCTAGTAGAGATTAGAAGATACAATGATCAGATACTGCACTCTGATACTAGAAAAAAGCGTTAAGATCGTTGATAGAAACAAGAATAATCTAGGTAGAAGATACAATGATCGTTAAGATCGTTGATAGAAACAAGAATAATCATAGTAGAGATTAGAAGATACAATGATCAAGCAGATACTGCACTCTGATCCTAGGTAAAAAAAGCGTTAAGATCGTTGATAGAAACAAGAATAATCCTAGTAGAGATTAGAAGATACAATGATCAACAGATACAAAACTCTGATCCTAGGTAGAAAAAGCGTTAAGATCGTTGATAGAAACAAGAATAATCCTAGTAGAGATTAGAAGATACAATGATCAAGCGATTAAAAGACTCTGATCCTAGGTAGAAAAAGCGTTAAGAAATAGAAACAAGAATAATCATAGTAGAGATTAGAAGATACAATGATCAAGCAGATACTGCACTCTGATCCTAGGTAGAAAAAAGCGTTAAGATCGTTGATAGAAACAAGAATAATCCTAGTAGAGATTAGAAGATACAATGATCAAGCAGATACTGCACCTGATCCTGGGTAGAAAAAGCGTTAAGATCGTTGATAGAAACAAGAATAATCCTAGTAGAGATTAGAAGATACAATGATCAAGCAGATGATAGACTCTGATCCTAGGTAGAAAAAAGCGTTAAGATCGTTGATAGAAACAAGAATAATCATAGTAGAGATTAGAAGATACAATGATCAAGCAGATACTGCACTCTGATCCTAGGTAGAAAAGCGTTAAGATCGTTGATAGAAACAAGAATAATCCTAGTAGAGATTAGAAGATACAATGATCACAGATACTGCACTCTGATCCTAGGTAGAAAAAGCGTTAAGATCGTTGATAGAAACAAGAATAATCCTAGTAGAGATTAGAAGATACAATGATCAACAGATACTGCCTCTGATCCTAGGTAGAAAAAAGCGTTAAGATCGTTGATAGAAACAAGAATAATCCTAGTAGAGATTAGAAGATACAATGACAAGCAGATACTGCACCTGATCCTAGGCAGAAAAGCGTTAAGATCGTTGATAGAAACAAGAATAATCCTAGTAGAGATTAGAAGATACAATGATCAAGCAGATACTGCACCTGATCCTAGGTAGAAAAGCGTTAAGATCGTTGATAGAAACAAGAATAATCCTAGTAGAGATTAGAAGATACAATGATCAAGCAGATACTGCACTCTGATCCTAGGGTAGAAAAAAGCGTTAAGATCGTTGATAGAAACGAAAGAATAATCCTAGTAGAGAGATTAGAAGATACAATGATCAAGCAGATAGAAGAAACAATGATAACAGATACTGATCCTAGGTAGTAGAAAAGCGTTAAAATCGTTGACAGAAACAAGAATCGTTAGAGATTAGAAGATACAATGATCAAGAACTGCACCTGATCCCAGGTGGTAGATCGTTGATAGAAACAAGAATAATCCTAGTAGAGATTAGAAGATCAATGCAGCAGATACTGCACCTGATCCTAGGTAGAAAAAGCGTTAAGATCGTTAATAGAAACAAGAATAATCCTAGTAGAGATTAGAAGATACAATGATCAAGCAGATACTGCACTCTGATCCTAGGTAGAAAAAAAGTTAAGATCGTTGATAGAAACAAAGAATAATCCTAGTAGAGATTAGAAGATACAAATGATCAAGCAGATAATGCACTTCTGATCCTAGGTAGAAAAGCGTTAAGATCGTTGATAGAAACAAGAAATAATCCTAGTAGAGATTAGAAGATACAATGATCAAGCAGATACTGCACTCTGATCCTAGGTAGAAAAAAGCGTTAAGATCGTTGATAGAAACAAGAATAATCCTAGTAGAGATTAGAAGATACAATGATCAAGCAGATACTGCACTCTGATCCTAGGTAGAAAAAGTTAAGATCGTTGATAGAAACAAGAAAGAAGAATCAGAAGTAGATTAGAAGATACAATGAAGCAGATACTGCACCTGATCCTAGGTAGAAAAAAGCGTTAAGATCGTTGATAAAAACAAGAATAATCCTAGTAGAGATTAGAAGATACAATGATCAAGCAGATACTGCACTCTGATCCTAGGTAGAAAAAGCGTTAAGATCGTTGATAGAAACAAGAATAATCCTAGTAGAGATTAGAAGATATAGAAAATGATCAAAAGCAGATACTGCACTCTGATCCTAGGTAGAAAAGCGTTAAGATCGTTGATAGAAACAAGAATAATCCTAGTAGAGATTAGAAGATAATGACTGCCAGATACTGCACTCTGATCCTAGGTAGAAAAGCGTTAAGATCGTTGATAGAAACAAGAATAATCCTAGTAGAGATTAGAAGATACAATGATCAAGCAGATACTGCACCTGATCCTAGGTAGAAAAAAGCGTTAAGATCGTTGATAGAAACAAGAATAATCCTAGTAGAGATTAGAAGATACAACGATCAAGCAGATACTGCACCTGATCCTAGGTAGAAAAGCGTTAAGATCGTTGGATAGAAACAAGAATAATCCTAGTAGAGATTAGAAGATACAATGATCAAGCAGATACTGCACCTGATCCTAGGTAGAAAAGCGTTAAGATCGTTGATAGAAACAAGAATAATCCTAGTAGAGATTAGAAGATACAATGATCAAGCAGATACTGCACCTGATCCTAGGTAGAAAAGCGTTAAGATCGTTGATAGAAACAAGAATAATCCTAGTAGAGATTAGAAGATACAATGACTGCCAGATACCGCAATTCCTGATCCTAGGTAGAAAAGCGTTAAGATCGTTGATAGAAACAAGAATAATCCTAGTAGAGATTAGAAGATACAATGATCAAGCAGATACTGCACTCTGATCCCAGGTAGAAAAAGCGTTAAGATCAAGTTGATAGAAACAAGAATAATCCTAGTAGAGATTAGAAGATACAATTATCACAGATACTGCACCTGATCCCAGGTAGAAAAGCGTTAAGATCGTTGATAGAAACAAGAATAATCCTAGTAGAGATTAGAAGATACAATGATCACAGATACTGCACCTGATCCTAGGTAGAAAAGCGTTAAGATCGTTGATAGAAACAAGAATAATCCTAGTAGAGATTAGAAGATACAATGATCAAGCAGATACTGCACTCTGATCCTAGGTAGAAAAAGCGTTAAGATCGTTGATAGAAACAAAGAATAATCCTAGTAGAGATTAGAAGATACAATGATCAAGCAGATACTGCACTCTGATCCTGGTAGAAAAAAGCGTTAAGATCAAGTTGATAGAAACAAGAATCCTAGTAGAGATTAGAAGATACAATGATCACAGATACTGCACTCTGATCCTAGGTAGAAAAAAGCGTTAAGATCGTTGATAGAACAAGAATAATCATAGTAGAGATTAGAAGATACAATGATCAAGCAGATACTGCACTCTGATCCTAGGTAGAAGAAAAAAAGCGTTAAGATCGTTGATAGAAACAAGAATAATCCTAGTAGAGATTAGGAAGATACAATGATCACAGATACTGCACCTGATCCTAGGTAGAAAAAGCGTTAAGATCGTTGATAGAAACAAGAATAATCCTAGTAGAGATTAGAAGACAATGATCAAGCAGATACTGCACTCTGATCCTAGGTAGAAAAGCGTTAAGATCGTTGATAGAAACAAGAATAATCCTAGTAGAGATTAGAAGATACAATGATCAAGCAGATACTGCACTCTGATCCTAGGTAGAAAAAGCGTTAAGATCGTTGATAGAAACAAGAATAATCCTAGTAGAGATTAGAAGATACAATGATGAAGCAGATACTGCACTCTGATCCCAGGTAGAAAAGCGTTAAGATCGTTGATAGAAACAAGAATAATCCTAGTAGAGATTAGAAGATGACAATGATCAAGCAGATACTGCACTCTGATCCTAGGTAGAAAAAGCGTTAAGATCGTTGATAGAAACAAGAATAATCCTAGTAGAGATTAGAAGATACAATGATCAAGCCAGATACTGCACCTGATCCTAGGTAGAAAAGACGTTGATAGATCGTTGAGAGAAACAAGAATAATCCTAGTAGAGATTAGAAGATACAATGATAAAGCAGATACTGCACCTGATCCCTAGTTAAGTAGATAAAAAAAGAATAATCATAGTAGAGATTAGAAGATCGTTGAGATAGAAACAAGAAAATCCCAAGAAGATTAGGAAGATACAATGATCAAGCAGATACTGCACTCTGATCTAGGTAGAAAAGCGTTAAGATCGTTGATAGAAACAAGAATAATCCTAGTAGAGATTAGAAGATACAATGATCAAGCAGATACTGCACTCTGATCCTAGGTGAAAAAAGCGTTAAGATCGTTGATAGAAACAAGAATAATCCTAGTAGAGATTAGAAGATACAATGATCAAGCAGATACTGCACTCTGATCCTAGGTAGAAAAAAGGTTAAGATCGTTGATAGAAAACAAGAATAATCCTAGTAGAGATTAGAAGATACAATGATCAAGCAGATACTGCACCTGATCCTAGGTAGAAAAGCGTTAAGATCGTTGATAAAACAAGAAAAATCCTGAAGTAGAGATTAGGAAGATACAATGATCGAAGCAGATACTGCACCTGATCCCAGGTAGAAAAAAGCGTTAAGATCGTTGATAGAAACAAGAATAATCCTAGTAGAGATTAGAAGATACAATGATCAAGCAGATACTGCACTCTGATCCTAGGCAGAAAAAGCGTTAAGATCGTTGATAAAACAAGAATAATCATAGTAGAGATTAGAAGATACAATGATCAAGCAGATATGTAATTGATCCAGGTAGAAAAAAGCGTTAAGATCGTTGATAGAAAACAAGAATAATCATAGTAGAGATTAGAAGATACAATGATTAAGCAGATACTGCACTCTGATCCTTAGAAAAGTACAAGTTGATAGAAAAAGCTAGTAGAGTTAAGATCGTTGATAGAAACAAAGAATAATCCTAGTAGAGATTAGAAGATACAATGATCAAGCAGATACTGCACTCTGATCCTAGGTAGAAAAGGTTAAGATCGTTGATAGAAACAAGAATAATCCTAGTAGAGATTAGAAGATACAACGATCAAGCAGATACTGCACCTGATCCTAGGTAGAAAAAAGCGTTAAGATCGTTGATAGAAACAAGAATAATAATCCTAGTAGAGATTAGAAAATACAATGATCAAGCAGATACCTTGCACTCCTGAAAATAAGATCCTAGGTAGAAGAAAAAGCGTTAAGATCGTTGATAGAAACAAGAATAATCCTAGTAGAGATTAGAAGATACAATGATCAAGCAGATACTGCCTCTGATCCTAGGTAGAAAAGCGTTAAGATCGTTGATAGAAACAAGAATAATCCTAGTAGAGCCACACAATCCTTAGAAGATACAATGATCAAGCAGATACTGCACTCTGATCCTAGGTAGAAAAAGCGTTAAGATCGTTGATAGAAACAAAGAATAATCCTAGTAGAGATTAGAAGATACAATGATCTGCCAGATACTGCACTCTGATCCTAGGTAGAAAAGCGTTAAGATCGTTGATAGAAACAAGAATAATCCTAGTAGAGATTAGAAGATACAATGATCAAGATATGCACTCTGATCCTAGGTAGAAAAACGTTAAGTTCGTTGATAGAAACAAGAATAATCCTAGTAGAATTAGAAGATACAATGATCAAGCAGATAACTCTGATCCTAGGTAGAAAGAGATAAGATCGTTGATGAGAAACAACAAGTAGAGATTAAGCATGACTGCAGATACTGCACTCTGATCCTAGGTAGAAAAAAGCGTTAAGATCGTTGATAGAAACAAGAATAATCATAGTAGAGATTAGAAGATACAATGATCAAAAGCAGATACTGCACCTTGATCCCCAGTAGAAAAAGCGTTAAGATCGTTGATAGAAACAAGGCCGTCCTAGTCGAGATTAGAAGATACAATGATCAAGCAGATACCTGCACGTTAAGATCTGATCCTAGTAGAGATTAGAAGAAAAGCGTTAAGATCGTTGATGAGAAAACAAGAATAATCCTAGTAGAGATTAGAAGATACAATGATCAAGCAGATACTGCACCTGATCCTAGGTAGAAAAAGCGTTAAGATCGTTGATAGAAACAATAATCCTAGTAGAGGATTAGAAGATATAATGATCAAACAGATACTGCACTCTGATCCTAGGTAAAAAAAGCGTTAAGATCGTTGATAAACAACAAGAATAATCCTAGTAGAGATTAGAAGATACAATGATCAAACAGATACTGCACTCTGATCCTAGGCAGAAAAGCGTTAAGATCGTTGATAGAAACAAGAATAATCCTAGAGATTAGAAGATACAATGATCAAGCAGATACTGCACCTGATCTTGGCAAAAAGCGTTAAGATCGTTGATAGAAACAAGAATAATCCTAGTAGAGATTAGAAGATACAATGATCAAGCAGATACTGCACTCTCTGATCCTAGGTGCAGAAAAGCGTTAAGATCGTTGATAGAAACAAGAATAATCTATAGAGATTAGAAGACACAATGATCAAGCAGATACTGCACTCTGATCCTAAGAAAAAGCGTTAAGATCGTTGATAGAAACAAGAATAACCTAGTAGAGATTAGAAGATACAATGACTGCTAGATACTGCACCTGATCCTCTAGGCAGAAAAGCGTTAAGATCGCTGATAGAAACAAGAATAATCAGAATGGAAGATGCCAATGATCAAGCGATACCACCTGATCCTTGTATGCCAGCAGATCGTTGATAGAACAAAGAATAACTTAGTAGAGATTAGAAGATACAATGATCGCTAGATATTGCACCTGATCCTTGGTAGAAAAGTTAAGATCGTTGATAGAAACAAGAATAGTCCTAGTAGAGATTAGAAGATACAATGACTGCTAAGATACAATCTGGATCCTTGCAGAAAAGGCAGATCGTTGATAGAAACAAGAATAATCATAGTAGAGATTAGAAGATATACCATCATGATACTGCAATTTCGATCCTAGGTAGAAAAGGTTAAGATCAAGTTGAGAAACAAGAATAATCCTAGTAGAGATTAGAAGACAACAATGATCAAGCAGATACTGCACTCTGATCCTAGGTAGAAAAGCGTTGAGATCGTTGATAGAAACAAGAATAATCCTAGTAGAGATTAGAAGATACAATGATCAAGCAGGATACTGCACTCTGATCCTAGGTGAAAAAAGCGTTAAGATCGTTGATAGAAACAAGAATAATCTGAAAGTAGAGATTAGAAGATACAATGACTGCCAGATACTGTAACTCTGATCCTAGGTGAAAAAAGCGTTAAGATCGATGATAGAAACAAGAATAATCCCAGTAGAGATTAGAAGATACAATGATCAAGCAGATACTGCACTCTGATCCTAGGTAGAAAAAAGATCGTGATAGAAAACAAGAATAATCCCCAGAGATTAGAAGATACAATGAAAGATAGCACCTGATAATCCGTTGATAGAAACAAGAATAATCCTAGTAGAGATTAGAAGATACAATGATCAAGCAGAGGTACCAGCACTCTGATCCTAGGTAGAAAAGCGTTAAGATCGTTGATAGAAACAAGAATAATCCTAGTAGAGATTGAAGATACAATGACTGCCAGATGCACCTGATCCTAGAGTGAAAAGCGTTAAGATCGTTGATAGAAACAAGAATAATCTAGTAGAGATTAGGAAGATACAATGATTAAGCAGATACTGCACCTGATCCTAGGTGAAAAAAGCGTTAAGATCGTTGATAGAAACAAGAATAATCTACAAAGAGATTAGAAGATACAATGATCAAGCAGATGCTCGCCTCTGATCCTTGTGAAAAACGTTAAGATCGTTGATAGAAACAAGAATAATCCAGTAGAGAAGTTAAGATACAATGATCAAGCAGATACCGCAACTCTGAACCTAGGTAGAAAAAAGCGTTAAGATCGTTGATAGAAACAAGAATAAATAGAGATTAGAAGTAATGATTGCCAGACACTGATATAAGGCAGATCGTTGATAGAAAACAAGAATAATCCTAGAGATTAGAAGCAGACATGATACTGATCTCTGATCCTAGGCAGAAAAAAGCGTTAAGATCGTTGATAGAAACAAGAATAATCCTAGTAGAGATTAGAAGATACAATGATCAAGCAGATACTGCACTCTGGATCCTGGTAGAAAAAGCGTTAAAGATGAAACGAAACAATCTAGTGATAGAAATCAAGAATAATCCTAAGGTAGAAATTAGAAGATACAATGATTACAATGATCAGCAGATAATACACTCTGATCCTAGGTGAAAAGCGTTAAGATCGTTGATAAGAAAAAGAATAATCCTAGCAGAGATTAGAAGTAATGATCAAGCAAAGATACCGCACTCTGGATCCTTGGCAGAAAAAAGCGTTAAGATCGTTGATAGAAACAAGAATAATCTGGTAGAGATTAGAAGATACAATGATCAAGCAGATACTGCACTCTTGATCCTTGGTGAAAAAAGGTTAAGATCGTTGATAGAAACAAGAATAATCTAGTAGAGATTAGAAATACAATGATCAAGCAGATGCTGCACTCTGATCCCAGGCAGAAAAGGTTAAGATCGTTGATAGAAACAAAGAATAATCCTAGTAGAGATTAGAAGATACAATGATCAAGCAGATACTGCCTCTGATCCTAGGTGAAAAGCGTTAAGATCGTGAGATGAAACAAGAATATTCATAGTAGAGATTAGAAGATACAATGATCAAGCAGATACACTCTCAGTCTAGGTGAGAAAAGCGTTGATCGTTGAAGTAGAAACAGGAAAATAATCATAGTAGAAGTTAGAAGATACAATGATCAGCAGATGCACACTCTGATCTCATGATGAAAAGCGTTAAGATCGTTGATGAAACAAGAGCCAATCCTAGTAAGTTAGAATTACAATGATCAAGCAGATGCTGCACTCTGATCCTAGTGAAAAGCGTTAAGATCGTTGATAGAAACAAGAATAATCATGGTAAGTTAGAGATACAATGATCAACGAATGCTGCCTCTGATCCTAAGGTAGAAAAAGCGTTAAAGATCGTTGATAAAACAAGATAATCATGGTAAATTAGAAGATACAATAGATCGAAGAAAGATGGATCATCTGATCCTAAGGTAGAAAAAGCGTTAAGATCGTTGATAGAAACAAGAATAATCCTAGTAGAGATTAGAAGATACAATGATCAAGCAGATACTGCACTCTGATCCTAGGTAGAAAAAGCGTTAAGATCGTTGATTGAAACAACAATAATCATAGTAGAGATTAGAAGATACAATGATCAAGCAGATACTGCACTCTGATCCTTGGTAGAAAAAGCGTTAAGATCGTTGATAGAAACAAGAATAATCATAGTAGAGATTAGAAGATACAATGATCAAAGCAGATACTGCACTCTGATCCTAGGTAGAAAAAAGCGTTAAGATCGTTGATAGAAACAAGAATAATCCTAGTAGAGATTAGAAGATACAATGATCAAGCAGATACTGCACTCTGATCCTAGGTAGAAAAAGCGTTAAGATCGTTGATAGAAACAAGAATAATCCTAGTAGAGATTAGAAGATACAATGACGAAGCAGATACTGCACTCTGATCCTAGGTAGAAAAAGCGTTAAGATCGTTGATAGAAACAAGAATAATCCTAGTAGAGACTAGAAGATACAATGATCAAGCAGATACTGCACTCTGATCCTAGGTAGAAAAAGCGTTAAAGATCGTTGATAGAAACAAGAATAATCCTAGTAGAGATTAGAAGATACAATGATAAAAGCAGATACTGCACTCTGATCCTAGGTAGAAAAAGCGTTAAGATCGTTGATAGAAACAAGAATAATCCTAGTAGAGATTAGAAGATACAATGATCAAGCAGATACTGCACTCTGATCCCTAGGTAGAAAAAAGCGTTAAGATCGTTGATAGAAAACATAGTAATGAAATCCTAGTAGAGATTAGAAAAAAGATACATCGTTGATAGAAACAAAATAATCATAGAGAGATTAGAAGATACAATGATCCAGATAGGTCTGAACCTAGGTAGAAAAGCGTTAAGATCGTTGATAGAAAACAAGAATAATCCTAGTAGAGATTAGAAGATACAATGATCAAGCAGATACTGCACTCTGATCCTAGGTAGAAAAAAAGCGTTAAGATCGTTGATAGAAACAAGAATAATCCTAGTAGTAGAGATTAGAAGATACAATGATCAAGCAGATACTGCCTCTGATCCTAGGTAGAAAAGCGTTAAGATCGTTGATAGAAACAAGAATAATCTAGTAGAGATTAGAAGATACAATGATCAAGCAGATACTGCACCTGATCCTTGGAAAAAAGCGTTAAGATCGTTGATAGAAACAAGAATAATCCTAGTAGAGATTAGAAGATACAATGATCAAGCAGATACTGCACTCTGATCCTAGGTAGAAAAAAGCGTTAAGATCGTTGATAGAAACAAGAATAATCCTAGTAGAGATTAGAAATACAATGATTAAGCAGATACTGCATTCTGATCCTTGGTAGAAAAAGCGTTAGATCGTTGATAGAAACAAGAATAATCCTAGTAGAGATTAGAAGATACAATGATCAAGCAGATACTGCACTCTGATCCAGTAGAAAAAGCGTTAAGATCGTTGATAGTAGTAGAGATTAGAAACAAGCGAATACTCTGGATCCTGGTTAGATCGTTAGAAACAAGATAATCCTAGTAGATTAGAAGATTAATGCAGATACTGCACTCTGATCCTAGGTAGAAAAGCCGTTAAGATCGTTGATAGAAACAAGAATAATCCTAGTAGAGATTAGAAGATACAATGATCAAGCAGATACTGCACTCTGATCCTTGGTAGAAAAGCGTTAAGATCGTTGATAGAAACAAGAATAATCCTAGTAGAGATTAGAAGATACAATGATTAAGCAGATACTGCACTCTGATCCTTGGTAGAAAAAGCGTTAAGATCGTTGATAGAAACAAGAATAATCCTAGTAGAGATTAGAAGATACAATGATCAAGCAGATACGCACTCTGATCCTAGGTGAAAAAGCGTTAAGATCGTTGATGAAACAAGAATAATCCTAGTAGAGATTAGAAGATACAATGATCAAGCAGATACTGCACTCTGATCCCTAGAAAAGAAAAAAGATCGTTAAGATCGAATAATTGATAGAAAACAAGAATAATCCTAGTGAAAAGAGATTAGAAGATACAATAATCTAGTAATTAGAAGATACAATGATCAACAGATACACTCTGATCCTAGGTAGAAAAAAGCGTTAAGATCGTTGATAGAAACAAGAATAATCCAAGTAGAGATTAGAAGATACAATGATCAAACAGATACTGCACTCTGATCCTATAGGTAGAAAAGCGTTAAGATCGTTGATGAAACAAGAATAATCCTAGTAGAGATTAGAAGATACAATGATCAGAACTGCATTTGGATCCTATGTAGAAAACATTGAATCGAAACAAGAATAATCTAGTAGAGATTCCAATGATACAGATACCGCACTCTGAAAAGCGTTAAGATCGTTGATAGAAACAAGAATAATCATAGTAGAGATTAGAAGATACAATGATCAAGCAGATACTGCACTCTGATCTAAAGGGTAGAAAAGCGTTAAGATCGTTGATAAAACAAGAATAAATCATAGTAAGAGATTAGAAGATACAATAGAAGATGCACTCTGATCCTAGGTAGAAAGCGTTAAGATCGTTGATAGAAACATGAATAGAAGCCATAGTAAATTAGAAGATATGACGATCAAACGAATACTCTGATCTGGTAGAAAAAGCGTTAAGATCGGGCAGGCAAAACAAATAATCGCATAGTGAGATTGAAGATACAATGATCGAAACGAATGCACTCCTGATCCTGGGTAGAAAAAGCGTTAGATCGTTGATGAAACAAGAATAGCAATCCTATAGTGGAATTAGAAGATACAATGATCAACAGATACTGCACTCTGATCCTAGGTAGAGAAAAAAGCGTTAAGATCGTTGATAGAAACAAGAATAATCATAGTAGAGATGAAGATACAATGATCAAGCAGATACTGCACTCTGATCCTAGAGTGAAAAAGCGTTAAGATCGTTGATGACAAAATAATCATAGTGGAATTAGAAGATACAATGATCAAGCAGATACTGCACTCTGATCCTATGGTAAAAAGCGTTAGATCGTTGATAGAAACAAGAATAATCCTAGTAGAAGTTAGAAAATGCAATGATCAAAGAAGATACACTCTGATCCTTGGTAAAAAAGCGTTAAAGATCGTTGATGAAACAAGAATAATCCTAGTAGAATTGAAGATGCAATGATCAAGCAGATACTGCACTCTGAACCTAGGTAGAAAAAGCGTTAAGATCGTTGATAAAACAAGAATAATCTAGTAAGAGATTAGAGATACAATGATCAAGAAACGAATGCTGCACCTGATCCTAGGTAGAAAAAGCGTTAGATCGTTGATAGAAACAAGAATATTCATAGTAAATTAAATACAATGATCAACAGATACTGCACTCTGATCTAAGGTGAAAAAGCGATTAAAGATCGTTGATGAAACAAGAATAATCATAGTGATTAGAAGATACAATGATCAAGCGATGCTACTCCAGTCATGGTGAAAAAGCGTTAAGATCGTTGATAAAATAAAGAATAACCCTAGTAGAGTTAGAAGATACAATGATCAAACGAATGCACTCACAGTCTGAGTAGAAAAAAGCGTTAAGATCGTTGATGAAACAGAATAATCATAGTAAATTAGAAGATACAATGATCAAGCAGATACTACTCTGATCCTAGGTAGAAAAAAAGCGTTAAAAGATCGTTGATAGAAACACAAAGAATAATCTAGTAAGTTAGAAGATACAATGATCAAGCAGATGCTGCACTCTGATCCTAGGTAGAAAAAAAAAGCGTTAAGATCGTTGATAGAAACAAGAATAACTGTAGATGCTAATGACTGCTTATACCACTTCATCCTAGGTAGAAAAAGCGTTAAGACTGTTGATAGAAACAAGAATAATCATAGTAGAGATTAGAAGATACAAATGATCATACTTCACTTGATCCTGCAAGACTGCTGATAGAAACAAGAATAATCCTAGTAGATTAGAAGATACAATGATCAAGCGATACTGCACTGATCCTTGGTAGAAAAGCGTTAAGATCGTTGATAGGAACAAGAATAATCCTAAGATTAGAAGATACAATGATCAAGCAGATAACAATCTGATCCTTGGTGCAGAAAAGCTGCCAAGATCGTTGAGAAACAAGAATAATCATAGAGATTAGAGATAATGATCAAGCAGAGCTGCACTTGATCCTAGGTAGAAAAGTTAAGATCAAAGAGGTTTGAATAATCCTAGTAGAGATTATTGAAGACAATGATCAAGCAGATACTGCACTCTGATCCTAGGTAGAAAAGCTTAAGATCGTTGATGAAACAAGAATAACCTAGATTAGAAGATAATGATCAAGCAGATACTGCACTCTGATCCCTGGTAGAAAAGCGTTAAGATCGTTGATAGAAACAAGAAAATCCTTGATTAGAAGACAAGATCACGATCTCTGATCGTAAATGAAAAAGCGTTAAAGATCGTTTAGAAGAATAACAGATTAGAAAAACAATGATCAGATCTGATCCTGACAGAAACGTTAAGATCGTTGATAACCAGTAGAGATTAGTTAAATGACAAGAATAATCCTAGGTGAAAAAGCGTTAAGATCGTTGAAGAAACAATAGAGATTAGAAGATCAATGACAGGCAAATCCCAGGTAGAAAAAGCCTTAAGATCGTTGATAGAAACAAGAATAATCCTTAGTAAAGATTAGGAAGATACAATGATCAAGCAGATACTGCACTCTGATCCTAGGTAGAAAAAGCGTTAAAAGATCGTTGATAGAAACAAAGAATAATCCTAGTAGAGATTAGAAGATACAATGATCAAGCAGATACTGCTTTTCTGATCTAGGTAGAAAAAGCGTTAAGATCGTTGATAGAAACAAGAATAATACTAGTAGAGATTAGAAGATACAATGATCAAGCAGATACTGCACTCTGATCCTAGGGTGAAAAAGCGTTAAGATCGTTGATAGAAACAAGAATAATCATAGTAAGATTAGAAGATACAATGATCAAGCAGATACTGCACTCTGATCTAGGTAAGAAAGCGTTAAGATCGTTGATAGAAACAATAATCATTAGAGATTAGAAGATACAATGACCAGAATAAGGTAGAAAAGCGTTAAGATCGTTGATAGAAACAAAATAATCAAGTAGAGATCAAGATACAATGATCAACAGATGCACTCTGATCCCAGGTAGAAAAAAAAAGCGTTAAGATCGTTGATAGAAACAAGAATAATCATAGTAGAGTTAGAAGATACAATGATCAAGGCAGATACTGCACTCTGATCCTAGGTAGAAAAAAAGCGTTAAGATCGTTGATAGAAACAAGAATAATCCTAGTAGAGATTAGAAGATACAATGATTGCCAGATACTGCACTCTGATCCTAGGTAGAAAAGCGTTTAAAGATCGTTGATAGAAACAAGAATAATCCTAGTAGAGATTAGAAGATACAATGATCAAACAGATACTGCACTTCTGATCCTAGGGTAGAAAAGCGTTAAGATCGTTGATAAAACAAGAATAATCATCCTAGTAGAGATTAGAAGATACAATGATCAAGCAGATATGCACTAGGTATAAAGCGTTAGATCGTTTTGTGAGAATAATCATAATGAGATTAGAAGATACAAGATCAAAACTCTGATCGTTAAGATCGTTGATAGAAACAAGAATAATCATGGTAGAGATTAGAAGATACAATGATCAAGCAGATACTGCACTCTGATCCTAGGTAGAAAAAGCGTTAAGATCGTTGATAGAAACAAGAATAATCATAGTAGAGATTAGAAGATACAATGATCAAGCAGATACTGCACTCTGATCCTAGGTAGAAAAGCGTTTAAGATCGTTGATAGAAACAAGAATAATCCTAGTAAGATTAGAAGATAAAAGTGATCAGCAGATACTGCACTCTGATCCTAGGTAGAAAAAGCGTTAAGATCGTTGATAGAAACAAGAATAATCCTAGTGAATGATCAAGATGATCTAAGGTAGAAAAGCGTTAAGATCGTTGATAGAAACAAGAATAATCCCTGATAAGGATTGATCGTAGACGAAAAAGTTTCAAACAAGAATAATCATAAGTGAGATTAGAAGATACAATCCTCAAGCAGCACTCTGAAAAAAAGCGTTAAGATCGTTGATAGAAACAAGAATAATCCTAGTAAGAGATTAGAAGATACAATGATCAAGTCAGATACTGCACTCTGATCCTAGGTAGAAAAAAGCGTTAAGATCATAGAAAAATGGTTGATAGAAAACAAGAATAATCACTCTGAAAAGGCAAGAAAAAGCGTTAAGATCGTTGATAAAACAAGAATAATCAATGATACAATGCAGATACTGCACTCTGATCCTGAGTAGAAAAAAGCGTTAAGATCGTTGATGAAACAAGAATAATCTAGTAGAGATTAGAAGATACAATGATCAAGAAGATACTGCACTCTGATCTGGGCAGAAAAAGCGTTAAGATCGTTGATAGAAACAAGAATAATCATAGTAGAGATTAGAAGATACAATGATCAAGCAGATACTGCACTCTGAGTCCTAGGTAAAAAAAAATCGTTGATAGAAACAAAATTAAAGATCGTTGATACAATGACAAAGAATAATCCTAGAGTGAAAAAGCGTTAAGATCGTTGATTAGAAACAAGAATAATCAATAGTCAAGTCAAGAGATACCACTCTGATCCTGGTAGAAAAAAGCGTAAAAATCGTTGATAGAAAATCAAATTAGAAATACAATGATCCAGATACTGCCTCTGTAGAGTGAAAAGCGTTAGAATAGAAACAATAATCTGGTATAGATTAGAAGATGCTGATCAAGCAGATGCTGATCTGATCTAGGTAGAAAAAAAGCGTTAAGATCGTTGATAGAAACAAGAATAATCATAGTAAAAATTGAAGATACAATGATCAAGCGAATACTGCCTCTGATCCTGGGTAAGAAAAAGCGTTAGGATCGTTGATCGAATAATTGTAAGTTAGAAACAATGATCAATCAGATATCCGATCCACAGGTGAAAAAGCGTTAGATCGTTTAGAGCAAAAGAATAATCATAGTGAAGTTAGAAGATACAATGATCAAGCTGATACTGCACTCTGATCCTGGGTAGAAAAAAAGCGTTAAGATCGTTGATGAAACAAGAATACTCATAGTAGAATTAGAAATCCTAGATAGTAGATCCTAGGTGAAAAGCGTTGAAACAAGAATAATCAATGATACAAGCAGATACTGCACTCTGATCCCTGGGTAGAAAAGCGTTAAGATCGTTGATGAAACAAGAATAATCGAAAATCATAATAAGTTAGAAGATACAATGATCAAGCAGATACTCTGATCCCTGGTAGAAAAAACGTTAGATCGTTGATAGAAACAAGAATAATCATAGTCGAGATTAGAAGATACAATGATCAAGCAGATACTGCACTCTGATCCTAGGTAGAAAAAGCGTTAAAGATCGTTGATGAAAACAAGAATAATCCTAGTGAAGTTAGAAGGCCAATGATCAAACGATGCTGCACTCTGATCCTAGGTAAGAAAAAGCGTTAAGATCGTTGATGAAACAAGAATAATCATAGTGAGAGATTAGAAGATACAATGATCAAGCACTCTGATGCGTTAAGATGTTGATGAAACAAAGAATAAATCATAGTAAAGATTAGAAGATCTGATCCTACTCCTGATCTAGAAAAAGCGTTAAGATCGTTGATGAAAACAAGAATAATCCTGGTAGAGATTAGAAGATACAATGATCAAGCAGATACTGCCTCCCCTGATCCTAGGTAGAAAAAAGCGTTAAAGATCGTTGATAGAAACAAAGAATAATCATAGTAGAGATTAGAAGATACAATGATCAAGCAGACTTTGCACTCTGATCCTATGTAGAAAAGCGTTAAGATCGTTGATAGAAAACAAGAAAATAATCCTAGTAAGAATTAGAAGATACAATGATCAAAACAGATGCTGCCCTCTGATCCTAGGTAGAAAAAGCGTTAAGATCGTTGATAGAAACAAGAATAATCATAGTAGTGATTAGAAGATACAATGATCAAGCAGATACTGCACTCTGATCCTACGTAAAAAAGCGTTAAAGATCGTTGATAGAAACAAAAGAATAATCTAGTATAATTTAGAAGATAAATGATCAAAACAGATACTGCCTCTGATCCTAGGTAGAAAAACGTTAAAAGATCGTTGATAAGAAACAGAATAATCATAGTAAGATTAGAAGATACAATGATCAAGCAGATACTGCACTCTGATCCTAGGTAAGAAAAAGCGTTAGAGATTGTTTGATAGAAACAAGAATAATCATAGTAGAGATTAGAAAATACAATGATCAACAGATGCTGCACTCTGATCCTAGGTAGAAAAAAGCGTTAAGATCGTTGATAGAAACAAGAATAATCATAGTAAATTAGAAGATACAATGATCAAACTCTGATCCTAGGTGAAAAAATGCTGCACTCATAGTAGAAGATTAGAAGATCCTCGAAGGTACTGCACTCTGAAAAAGCGTTAAATCGTTGATAAAACAAGAATAATCATATTATTGAAGATTCAAGCAGAAATGATCCTAGGTAGAAAAAGCGTTGATCAACCCAGATAATCTGAAGATCTGATCCAGATGGAGTCTAGGTAAAAAAGCGTTAAGATCGTTGATAGAAACTTAAATAATAATCTAGTAGAGATTACAAGATACAATGATCAAGCAAGATGCTGCACTCTGATCTGGGTAGAAAAAGCGTTAAAGATCGTTAATAAAACAAGAATAATCCTATTGGGAATTAGAGAATACAATGATCAAGCAGATACTGCCCTCTGATCCTAGGTAGAAAAAGCGTTAAGATCGTTGATTAAACAAGAACATCATAGTAGAAGTTAACGTGATCAAAGATACTGCACTCTGATCCTAGGTAGAAAAATGATCAAGAAACAAGAATAATCCTAGTATAAATTGAAGATACAATGATCTGCCTCTGATCCTAGTAGAAAAAGCGTTAAGATCGTTTATGAAACAGAATAATCATAGTAGAGATTAGAATTACAATGATCACAGATACTGCACTTTGATCCTAGGTAGAAAAAGCGTTAAGATCGTGGATAGAAACAAGAATAATCCTAGTAATATTAGAAGATATAATGATCAAACGAATACTGCACTGATCCTAGGTAGAAAACGATTAAGATCGTTGATAGAAATGTTAATAATCCAGATTAGAGCAATTAGAAGATCTGGGCGAAAAAGCGTTAAGTTCGTTGATAGAAACAAGAATAATCCGGTAAGAGATTAGATACAATGATCGAATAATCTGATCCTAGGTAGAAAAAGCGTTAAGATCGTTGATAGAAACAAAGAATAAATCTGGTAGAGAGATTAGAAGACAATGATCAAGCAGATACGCACTCTGATCCTAGGTGAAAAAGCGTTAGATCGTTAGATAGAACAAGAATAATCATAGTAGGAGATTAGAAGATACAATGATCAGTTGGCAGATGCACTCTGATCCTGGGTATAAAAGCGTTAAGATCTGTTGGATAGAAACAAGAATAATCATAGTAGAGATTAGAAGATACAATGATCAAGCAGATAATTGCACCTGATCCTAGGTAGAAAAGCGTTAAGATCGTTGGATAGAAACAAGAATAATCCTAGTAGAGATTAGAAGATGCAATGATCAAGCAGATACTCTGATCCTAGGTAGAAAAAGCGTTAAGATCGTTGATAGAAACAAAATAAATAATCCCAGTAAGAGATACAATGAGTCAAATGAAAACCAGAAGATACACTCTGATCCCAGGTGAAAAAAGCGTTAAGATCGTTGATAGAAACAAGAATAATCCGTAGGATTAGAAGATACAATGCCAGACAAATACCTGATCCCAGGCAGGAAAAGCGTTAAGATCGTTGATAGAAACAAGAATAACCCTAGTAGAGATTGAAGTATACAATGACTGCTAGATACCGACTCTGATCCTAGGAAAAGCGCTAAGATCGTTGATAGAAAACGTAAGAATAATCCTAGTAGAGATTAGAAGGTACAATGATCAAGCAGATATGCACTCTGATCTGGCAGAAAAAGCGTTAAGATCGTTGATAGAAACAAGAATAATCCTAGTAAGTTAGAAGATACAATGATCAAGCAGATACTGCAATTTGATCCTGGTAGAAAAAGTGTTAAGATCGTGGATAGAAACAAGAATAATCTAATAGAGATGAAGATACAATGATCAAGCAGATACCGCACTCTGATCGTAAGCAGGAAAAACGTTAAGATCGTTGGATAGAAACAAGAATAATCATGGTGAGATTAGAAAGATACAACACCGCCAGATACTGCACCTGATCCTAGGTAGAAAAGCGTTAAGATCGCCAGATAGAAACAAGAATAATCATAGTTAAGAGATGATAGAAGATATAATGATCGTTGATAGAAACGAGAATAATCATAGTAAGTTAGAGATACCTGATCCCAGGCAGAAAAAGCACTCTGATCGTTAAGATCGTTGATAGAAACAAGAACAATCATAGTAGAGATTAGAAGATACAATGATGACACGAATGCTGCACTCTGATCCAGGTAGAAAGCGTTAAGATCGTTGATATAGAAACAAGAATAATACTGTGGAGAGAGAAGATACAATGATCAAACTAGATACTGCACTCTGATCCAGGTAGAAAAAAGATCGAATTGGATAGAAACCAAGAATAATCTGGTAGAGATTAGAAGATACCGAAATGATCAAGCAGATACACTCTGATCCAGGTGAAAAAAAGTTAAGATCGTTGATGAAACAAAGAATAATCATAGTAGAGATTAGAAGATACAATGATCCAGCGAATACTGCACTCTGATCCTAGGTAGAAAGCGTTAAGATGGGTGATAGAAACAAAGAATAATCTAGTAAATTAGAAGATACAATGATCAAGCAAATGCTGCACTCTGATCTAGGTAGAAAAAAGCGTTAAGATCGTTGATAGAAACAAGAATAATCATAGTGAGATTAGAAGATACAATGATCAAGCAGATACCGCACCTGATCCTAGGTAGAAAAGCGTTAAGTTCGTTGATAGAAACAAGAATAATCTAGTAGAGATTTAGAAGACAATGATCAAGCAGATACTGCACCTGATCTAGGTAGAAAAAGCGTTAAGATCGTTGATAGAAACAAGAATAATCCTAGTAGAGATTAGAAGATACAATGATCAAGCAGATACTGCACTTGATCCAGGTAGAAAAGGGTTAAGATCGTTGGATAGAAATCAAGAATAGAAAATCCTAGTAGAGATTCTGAAGATACAATGATCCGTTTGTAGAAACAAGATAATCATAGTAGAATTAGAATACAATAATGATCAGGCCCTGATCTGATAGGTAAGAAAAGCGTTAAGATCGTTGATAGAAACAAGAATAATCCTAGTAGAGATTAGAATCCCAATGATCAAAAGATATGCACTCTGATCCTAGGTAAAAAAGCGTTAAGATCGTTGATAGAAAAAAGAATAATCCTAGTAGATTAGAAGATACAATGATCAAGCAGATGCTGCACTCTGTCCTAGGTAGAAAAAGCGTTAAGATCGTTGATAAAACAAGAATAACCGGGGTAGAGATTAGAAGATACAATGATCAAGCAGATACTGCACTCTGATCCTAAGGTAGAAAAAGCGTTAAAGATCGTTGATAGAAACAAGAATAATCCTAGTAGAGATAGAAGATACAATGATCAAGATCCTGCACTCTATCCTGGTAGAAAAGCGTTAAGATCGTTGATAGAATAATCAATCTAGTAGATTAGAAGATACAATGATCAAGCAGATACTGATTTTGATCCTAGTAAAAAGCGTTAAGATCGTTGGATAGAAACAAGAATAATCCTAGTAGAGATTAGAAGATACAATGCTCAAGCAGATACTGCACTGATCCTAGTAAGAAAAACGTTAAGATCGTTGATAGAAACAAGAATAATCCTAGTAGAGATTAGAAGATAATGATCAAGCAGATACTGCACTCTTGATCTTAGGTAGAAAAAGCGTTAAAGATCAGTTGGATAGAAAAAAGGATAACTCAGTAGAGATTAGAAGATACCAATGATCAAGCAGATACGTTGCGTTGATGAAACAGAATAATCATAATGAAGTTAAATGCAATGATCCTAGGTAGAAAACGTTAAGATCGTTGATAGAAACAAGAATAATCATAGTAGAGATTAGAAGATACAATGATCAAGCAGATACTGCACCTGATCCTAGGTGAAAAAGCGTTAAGATCGTTGATAGAAACAAGAATAATCATAGTAAAGATTAGAAGCAATGATCAAGCAGACACTGCACCTTGATCCTAGTGAAAAAAGGTTAAGATCGTTGATAGAAACAACAAGAACAATCATAGGTGAGTTTGAAGGTAATGATCAGCTAAGATACTGCACTCTGATCCTAAAAAGCGTTAAGATCAAGTGGATAGAAACAAGAACAATCCTAGTGAGATTAGAAGATACAATGATCAAGCAGATACTGCACTCTGATCCTAGGTAGAAAAGCGCTAAGATCGTTGATAGAAACAAGAATAATCATAGTAGAGATTAGAAGTTACAATGATCAAGCAGATACTGCACTCTGATCCTAGGTAGAAAAAGGTTAAGATCGTTGATAGAAACAAGAATAATCCTAGTAGAGATTAGAAGATACAATGACCGCTAGATACCGCACTCTTGATCCTAGGGTAGAAAGGCAGATCGTTGATAGAAAACAAGAATAATCCTAGTAGAGATTAGAAGATACAATGACAAGCAGATACCAAACTCCGATCCCCAGGTAGAAAAGGGCAGATCGGTTGACAGAAACAAGAAGAATCCTAGTAGAGATTAGAAGATACAATGATCAAGCAGATACTGCACCTGGAACCCAGGTAAGAAAGCGTTAAGATCGTTGATAGAAACAAGAACAATCCTAGTAGAGATTAGAAGATACAATGATCAAGCAGATATCGTACTCTTGATCCTAGGTAGAAAGCGTTAAGATCGTTGGGACAAGACATCATTCATAGTAGAAGATTAGAAGATACAATGATCAAAGTAGTATACTGCACTTCCTGATCCTAGGTAGAAAAGCGTTAAGATCGTTGGTAGAACAAGAATAATCATAGTAGATTAGAAGATACAATGATCAAGCAGATACTGCACTCTGATCCTTGGTAGAAAAAGCGTTAAGATCGTTGATAGAAACAAGAATAACCCTGTAGAGATTAGAAGATACAATGATCAAGCAGATACTGCACTCTGGATCCTGGTAGAAAAAAGCGTTAAGATCGTTGAGAAACAAAGAATAATCATAGAAAGAGATTAAGATACAATGATCGCCAGATACTGCACTCTGATCCTAGGTAAGAAAAGCGTTAAGATCGTTGATAGAAACAAGAATAATCATAGTAGAGATTAGAAGATACAATGATCAAGCACCTGATGATACTGCACTCTGATCTAGGAAGAAAAGCCAGGTGGTGATCGTTGGTAGAAAAACAAGAATAATCCCCAGTAGAGATTAGAAGATACAATGATCAAGCAGATACTGCACCTGATCTAGGTAGAAAAACGTTAGATCGTTGATAGAAACAAGAATAATCATAGTAGAGATTAGAAGATAATGATCAAGCAGATACTGCACTCTGATCCTAGGTAAGAAAAAAGCGATTTAAGATCGTTGATAGAAACAAAGAATAATCCTAGTAGAGATTAGAAAGATACAATGATCAAAGATACTGCACCTGATCCCAGGCAGAAAAAGGTTAAAGATCGTTGATAGAAAACAAAGAATAATCCCAGTAGAGATTACAGATACAGTCAAGCAGATACTGCACTCTGATCCTAGGTAGAAAAAAGCGTTAAGATCGTTGATAGAAACAAGAATAATCCTAGTAGAGATTAGAAGATACAATGATCAAGCAGATACCGCCCTCTGATCCAGGTGGAAAAACGTTAAGATCGTTGATAAAACAAGAATAATCATGGTAGAGATTAGAACACAATGATCAAGCAGATACTACACTCTGATCCTAGGCAGAAAGCGCAAGATCCTAGAAACAAGAATAACCTAGTAGAAAAAGACACAATGTTAAACTTGATCCGTAGAAAGAAGATAGAAACAAGAATAATCCTAGTATAGATTAGAAGATACAATGATCAAGCAGATACTGCACCTGATCCTAGGTAGAAAAAAGCGTTAAGATCGTTGATAGAACAAGAATAACCTTAGTAGATTAGAAGATACAATGATCAGACAACCTGATCCTAGGTGAAATAAGCTAGAAACAAGAATAATCCTAGTAGAGATTAGAAGATACAATGATCCTAGGCACTCTGATCCTAGGTAGAAATTTAGGATTGTTGATAGAAACAAGAATAATCCTAGTAGAGATTAGAAGACAATGATCAATCAGATAATGCACTCTGATCCCAGGTAGAAAAAGTTAAGATCAAGCGATAGAAAACAAGAATAATCATAGTAGAGATTAGAAGATACAATGATCAAGCTGATACTGCACTCTGATCCTAGGTAGAAAGCGTTAAGATCGTTGATAGGGAAAACAAGAATACTCCTAGTAGAGATTAGAAGATACAATGATCGAAGCCAGATGCTGCACTCTGATCCCAGGTAGAAAAGCGTTAAGATCGTTGACGAAACAAGAATAATCATAGTAGAGATTAAAGATACAATGATGAAGCAGATACTGCACTCCTGATCCTAGTAGAAAAACGTTAAGATCGTTGATAGAAACAAGAATAATCATAGTAGAGATTAGAAGATACAATGATCAAGCAGATAATTGCACCTTGATCCTAGGTAGAAAAAGCGTTAAGATCGTTGATAGAAACAAGAATAATCATAGTAGAGATTAGAAGATACAATGATCAAAAGCGAATACTGCACTCAAATGATCCTAGGTAGAAAAAGCGTTAAGATCGTTGATAGAAACAAGAATAATCATAGTAAAGATTAGAACAATGATCAAGCAGATACTGCACTCTGATCCTAGGTAGAAAAAGCGTTAAGATCGTTGATAGAAAACAAGAATAATCCCAGTAGAGATGAGAAGATACAATGATCAAGCAGATACTGCACTCTGATCCTAGGTAGAAAAAAGTTAAGATCGTTGATAGAACAAGAATAATCCTAGTAGAGACTAGGAAGAGATACAATGACTGCCAGATACTGCACCCTGATCCTAGGTAGAAAAAGCGTTAAGATTGTTGATAGAAACAAAGAATAATCCTAGTAGAGATTAGAAGACAATGATCAAACAGATACCGCACCTGATCCTAGGTAGAAAAGGTTAAGATCGTTGGATAGAAATGAATAATCCTAGTAGAGATTAGAAGATACAATGATCAAGCAGATACCGCAATTTTGATCCTAGGTAGAAAAAGCGTTAAGATCGTTGATAGAAGTCAAGAATGTCCCTAGTAGAGATTAGAAACAATGATCACAGATACTGCACTTGATCCTAGTAGAAAAGCACAGATCGTTGGAAAGAAGAATAATCCTAGTAGAGATTAGATACACGAACGCAGATACTTTGGATCCTAGGTAAGAAAAGTGTTAAGATCGTTGATAGAAACAAGAATAATCCTAGTAGAGATTAGAAGATACAATGATCAAGCAGACACCACTCCTGATCCTAGGTAGAAAAAGCGTTAAGATCGTTGATAGAAACAAAAAATAATCATAGTAGAGATTAGAAGATACAATGATCAAGCAGATACTGCACCTCTGATCCTAGGTAGGAAAAAAGATCGTTGATAAGAATAATCGTTAGAGATTAGAAGACAATGAGATAATCCCAGATCCCTAGGTAGAAAAAGAAAGATAGAAAAACAGAATCAATCCTATAGAGATTAGAAGATACAATGATCAAGCAGATACTGATCCCAGTAGAAAGTTTAGATCGTTGATCCCACAAGACCGATAAACCGCACCTGTTTAAGATCGTTGATAGAAACAAGAATAATCCTAGTAGAGATTAGAAGATACAATGTTCAAGCAGATACTGCACTCTTGATCCTAGGTAGAAAAGCGTTAAGACTGTTGACAGAAACAAGAATAATCCCAGTAGAGATTAGAAGATACAATGACTGTAAGCAGATACTGCAATTTTTGATCCTGGTAGAAAAAGCGTTAAGATCGTTAGATAAAATAAGAATAATCCTATAGAGACAGAAGATACAATGATGAAGCAGACACTGTAACCTGATCCTAGGCAGAAAACGTTAAGATCGTTGCTGAGCAGAAACAAGAATAATCTCAGTAGAGATTAGAAGATACAATGATCAAGCAGACACCGCACCTGATCCAGGCAGTGCTGTTAAGATCGTTGATAGAAACAAGAATAATCCTAGTAGAGATTAGAAGATACAATGATCAGGATAGCAGATCCTAGGCAGAAAAGCGTTGAACCCAGTAGAAACAAGAATAAGATCGTTGATAGAAGACAAGAATGCAATTCCTGATCCAGGTAGAGATGATAGAAAAAGAATAACCCTAGTGGAGATGAGAAGATACAATGGTGAGATAATGCACCTGATCCTAGGTAAAAAAGCGTTAAGATCGTTGATAGAAACAAGAATAATCATAGTAGAGATTAGAAGATACAATGATCAAGCAGATACGCACTCTGATCCTAGGAAAAAGCGTTAAGATCGTTGATAGAAACAAGAATAATCCTAGTAGAGATTAGGAAGATACAATGATCAAGCAGATACTGCACCTGATCCCAGGTAGAAAAAGCGTTAAGATCGTTGATAGAAACAAGAATAATCCCAGTAGAGATTAGAAGATACAACATCAAGCAGAAGACCTGATAGATCGTTGATAGAAAAAGAATAATCCTAGTAGAGATTAGAAGATACAATGATCAAGCAGATACTGCACTCTGATCCTAGTAGAAAAAGCGTTAAGATCGTTGATAGAAACAAGAATAATCCTAGTAGAGATTAGAAGATACAATGATCAAGCAGATACTGCACTCTGATCCTAGGTAGAAAAAGCGTTAAAGATCGTTGATAGAAACAAGAATAAATCTAGTAGAGATTAGAAGATAAATGATCAACAGATACTGCACCTGATCCTAGGTAGAAAAAAGATCGTTGATAGAAATCGTTAGAGAGATTAGAAACAGATGATAATCCTAGGTAGAGATTAGAAGACACAATGATCAACAGAATGCACCTGCACTAAGATCTGATCCTAGGTGAAGAAAAGCGTTAAGATCCTAGGTTGATGAAACAAGAATAATCCTAGTAGAGATTAGAAGATACAATGATCAAGCAGATACTGCACTCTGATCCAGGGTGAGAAAAGCGTTAAGATCGTTGATAGAAACAAGAATAATCCTAGTAGAGATTAGAAGATACAATGATCAAGCAGATATGCACCTGATCCCTAGGTAGAAAAAACGCCAAGATCGTTGATAGAAACAAGAATAATCGTAGAGATTAGAAGATAAATCCAAGCTAAGATACTGCACCTGATCCTAGGTGAAAAAAAGCGTTAAGATCGCTGATGAAACAAGAATAATCATAGTAGAGAGATTAGGAAGATACAATGATTGCCAGATATCGCAATTGATCCTAGGTAGAAAACAAGTTAAGATCGTTGATAGAAACAAGAATAATCCTATAGAGATTAGAAGATGGCAACACGTTGTGATACCGCACCTGATCCTAGGTAGAAAAAGCGCAGATCGTTGATAGAAACAAGAATAATCCCAGTAGAGATTAGAAGATACAATGACTGCTGATAATGCACCTGATCCGGTAGAAAAGGCAGATCGTTGATAGAAACAAGAATAATCCTAGAGATTAGAAGATACAATGAAGCAGATACCGTAATTTGATCCTAGAAAAATGCTGAGATCGTTGATAGAAACAAGAATAATCATAGTAGAGATTAAAGACACAAAATGATCAAGCAGACCGTACCTGATCCAGGGGAAAAGCAAGCAGATCGCGATAGAAACAAGAATAACTGCAGTAGGATTAGAAGATATAATGACTGCCAGATGACTGCCAGATAATTTGATCCTAGGTAGAAAAAGCGTTAAGATCGTTGATAGAAACAAGAATAAATCCCGTAGATTAGAGATTGAAGATATAATGACAGGTAGAAAAAGCAATCTAAGATCGTTGATAGAAACAAGAATAAAAGAGATTAAAGATCGTTGATAACTCTGATCCTTGGTAGAAAAAGAATAATCATAGCAGAGAATAATTAGGAAGATTAGAAGACAATGATCAAAGATAACTGCACCTGATCCTAGGTAGAAAAGCGTTAAGATCGTTGATAGAAACAAGAATAATCCTAGTGGAGATTAGAAGATACAATGATCAAGCAGATACGCACTCTGATCCTAGGTAGCAAAAAGGTTAAGATCGTTGATAGAAACAAGAATAATCACAGAGATTAGAAGACAATGATCAAGCAGATACTGTAACTTGATCCCAGGTAGAAAAAGCGTTAAGATCGTTGATAGAAACAAGAATAATCTAGTAGAGATTAGAAGATACAATGATCAGCGAAAGATACCGCACCTGATCCTAGGTAGAAAAGGTTAAGATCGTCAAGATCGCCGGGGATAGAAAACAAGAATAATCATAGTAGAGAGATGAAGACACAAACAAGCCAGATACCGCACCTGATCCTAGGTAGAAAAAAGGGCCAAGATCGTTGATAGAAACAAGAATAATCCTAGTAGAGATTAAAGACAAATGATCAAGGATACTGCACCTGGGAACCCAGGTAGAAAAGCGCCAAGATCGTTGACAGAAACAAGAATAATCCTAGTAGAGATTAGAAGATACAATGATCCCAGATGGCACCTTGATCCTAGGAGAAAAGCGCCAAGATCGTTGATAGAAACAAGAATAATCATAGTAGAGATTAGAAGATACAATGATCAAGCAGATACTGCACTCTGATCCTAGGGTAGAAAAAGCGTTAAGATCGTTGATAGAAACAAGAATAATCCTAGTAGAGATTAGAAGATAAATGATCAAGCAGATACTGCACCTGATCCTAGGTAGAAAAGCGTTAAGATCGTTGATAGAAACAAGAATAATCCTAGTAGAGATTAGAAGATACAATGATCAAACAGATACTGCACTCTGATCCCAGGGGTAGAAAAGCGTTAAGATCGTTGATAGAAACAAAGAATAATCTAGTAGAGATTAGAAATACAATGTTCAACAGATACTGCACCTGATCCTAGGTAGAAAAAGCCAAGATCGTTGGATAGAAAAGAAAATAACTACAGAGATTAGAAGATACAATGATCAAGCAGATACTGCACCCTGATCCTAGGTAGAAAAGCGTTAAGATCGTTGATAGAAACAAAGAATAATCATAAGTAGAGATTAGAAGATACAATGATCAAGCGATACTGCACTCTGATCCCAGGCAGAAAAAGCGTTAAGATCGTTGATAGAAAAACAAGAATAATCATAGTAGAGATTAGAAGATACAATGATCAAGCAGATGATCCTAGAAAAGGAAGAAGCGTTGATCGTTGATAGAAATAAGAATAATCCTAGTAGAGTAGAAGATACAATGAAAGTTAAGATACTTACTCGATCCTAGGTAGAAAAAGTAAGATCGTTGATAGAAACAAGAATAAATCCTAGTAGAGATTAGAAGATACAATGATCAACAGATACTGCACCTGATCCTAGGTAGAAAAGCATTTAAGATCGTTGATAGAAACAAGAATAATCTTTGTAGAGATTAGAAGATACAATGATCAAGCAGATACTGCACCTGATCCTAGGTAAGAAAAGCGTTAAGATCGTTGATAGAAACAAGAATAATCCTAGTAGAGATTAGAAGATACAATGATCAAGCAGATACTGCACTCTGATCCTAGGTAGAAAAAGGTTAAAGTTCAGTTGGATAGAAACAAAGAATAATCCTAGTAGAGATTAGAAGATACAATGATCAAGCAGATACTGCACCTGATCCTAGGTAGAAAAAGCGTTAAGATCGCTGATAGAAAACAAGAATAATCCTAGTAGAGATTAGAAGATACAATGTCAAGCCAGATACTGCACTCTGATCCTAGGTAGAAAAGCGTTAAGATCGTTGATAGAAACAAGAATAATCCAGTAGAGATTAGAAGATACAATGATCAAGCAGATACTGCACCTGATCCTAGGTAGAAAAAAGCGTTAAGATCGTTGATAGAAACAAGAATAATCCTAGTAAGAGATTAGAAGATACAATGATCAGCAGATACTGCACCTGATCCTAGGTGAAAAGCGTTAAGATCGTTGATAGAAACAAGAATAATCCTAGTAGAGATTAGAAGACAATGACAAGCAGACTCCTGATCCCTAGGTAGAAAAAGCGTTAAGATCGTTGATAGAAACAAAATAATCTAGTAGAGTTAGAAGATGCAATGATCAAGCAGACATCCAGTCAAGATCCTATCGTAGAAAAGCGTTTGATGAGAAACAAAGAATAATCCTAGTAGAGATTAGAAGATACAATGATTAAGCAGATGCTGCACTCTGATCCTAGAAAAAGGTTAAGATCGTTGATAGAAACAAGAATCCAGTAGAGATTAGAAGAAAAAGCAGATAATTGTGATAGATCGTTGATAGAAACAAGAATAATCCTGAAGATACAATGATAGAAGATGCTAGGTAGAAAAAGCGTTAAGATCGTTGATAGCAAGAATAACTAGCACAATGATCGCTATGATATCCTTGATCCTTGGTAGAAAAAAGCGTTAAGATCGTTGATGAAACAAGAATAATCCTAGTAGAGATTAAAGATACAAATGATCAAGCAGATACTACCTCTGATCCCAGGTAGAAAACGTTAAGATCGTTGATAGAAACAAGAATAATCATAGTAGAGATTAGAATACAATGATTAAGCAGATACTGCACCTGATCCTAGGTAGAAAAGGTTAAGATCATTTGATAGAAACAAGAATAATCATAGTAGAGGATTAGAAGATATAATGATCAAGCAGATACTGCACTCTGATCCTAGTGAAAAAAGTTAAGATCGTTGATAGAAACAAGAATAATCATAGTAGAGATTAGAAGATACAATGATCAAACAGATAATGCACTCTGATCCTTGTAGAAAAAAGTTAAAGATCGTTGATAGAAACAAGAATAATCCTAGTAGGAGATTAGAAGATACAAATGATCAAGCAGATACTGCACTCCGATCTAGGTAGAAAAAGCGTTAAGATCGTTGATAGAAACAAGAATAATCATAAGTAGAGATTAGAAGATACAATGATCAAGCAGATACTGCACTCTGATCCTAGGTAGAAAAAGCGTTAAGATCGTTGATAGAAACAAGAATAATCCTAGTAGAGATTAGAAGATACAATGATCAAGCAGATACTGCACTCTGATCCAGGTAGAAAAGCGTTAAGATCGTTGATAGAAACAAGAATAACCTAGTAGAGATTAGAAGATAAATGATAAGATCCCTGATCCTAGGTAGAAAAAGTTAAGATCGTTTAGAAACAAGAATAATCCTAGTAGAGATTAGAAGATACAAATAGATCGCCAGATGCACTCTGATCCTAGGTAGAAAAAAAGCGTTAAGATCGTTGATAGAAACAAGAATAATCCTAGTAGAGATTAGAAGATACAATGATCAAGCAGATAATGCAACCTGATCCTAGGTAGAAAAAAGCGTTAAGATCGTTGATAACAAGAATAATCATAGTAGAGATTAGAAGATACAATGATCAAGCAGATACTGCACTCTGATCCTGGTAGAAAAGCGTTAAAGATCGTTGATGAAACAAGAATAATCCTAGTAGAGATTAGAAGATACAATGATCAAGCAGATACTGCACCTGATCCTAGGTAGAAAAAGCGTTAAGATCGTTGATAGAAACAAGAATAATCCTAGTAGGAGATTAGAAGATACAATGATCGCAGATACTGCACTCTGATCCAGGTAGAAAAGCGTTAAGATCGTTGATAGAAACAAGAATAATCATAGTAGAGATTAGAAGATACAATGATCAAGCAGATACTGCACTCTGATCCTAGGTAGAAAAGCGTTAAGATCGTTGATAGAAACAAGAATAATCCTAGTAGAGAGATTAGAGATGTTGAATGATCAAGCAGGATCCGCACTCTGATCAAGGTAGAAAAGCGTTAAGATCGTTGATAGAAACAAGAATAATCTTAGCAGAGAAGAAGATTTAAAATGATAGAAACAGAACCGCACCTAGTAAGGTAGAAAAGATCGTTGATAGAAACAAGAATAATCCTAGTAGAGATTAGGGAAACAATGATACAGATACTGCACTCTGATCCTAGGTAGAAAAGCGTTAAGATCGTTGATAGAAACAAGAATAATCCTAGTAGATTAGAAGATAGAAACTCAAGCAATACCTAGATCCTAGCAGAGTAGAAAAATGACCGCTAGATAGCACCTAATAGAAACAAGAATAATCATAGTAGAGATTAGAAGATCAAATGATCACAGATACTGCACTCTGGATCCTAGGTAGAAAAGCGTTAAGATCGTTGATAGAAACAAGAATAATCCAGTGAGATTAGAAGATACAATGACTGCCAGATACTGCACCGATCCTAGGTAGAAAAAAGCGTTAAGATCGTTGATAGAAACAAGAATAATCATAGTAGAGATTAGAAGATACAATGACTGCCAGATACTGCACTTGATCCTTGCAGAAAAGGCAGATCGTTGATAAAACAAGAATAATCCTAGTAGAGATTAGAAGATACAATGATCACAGATACTGCAATTTGATCCTTGCAGAAAAGAAGATCGTTGGATAGAACAAGAATAATCCTAGTAGAGATTAGAAGATACAATGATCAAGCAGATACTGCACCTGATCCAGGTAGAAAAAGCAAGATTAAGATCTAGTAGAGATTAGAAGATACAATGATCACAGATACTGCACTGATCCTAGTAGAGATGATAGAGCCAAGATAACAATGATTAGAAGATACAATGACTTGCTAGATATGATCGATCCAGGTAGAAAAAGCGTTAAGATCGTTGATAAACAAGAATAATCCTAGTGATTAGAAGATGATCAATGGATTAGATACTGTTGATAGAAACAAAGAACAATCCTAGAGATTAGAAGACACAGGTAGAAAAATGATCGTTGAAGCAAGATACTGCACTAATGATCCAGATACCGCACCTGATCCAGAAAAACGTTAAGATCGTTGATAGAAACAAGAATAATCCACAAGTAGAGATTAGAAGATACAATGATCAAGCAGATACCGCACCTGATCCTAGGTAGAAAAAAGATCGTTGATAGAAACAAGTAGTAGAGATTAGAAGATGAATGACAAAGCAGATAATACTCTGATCCTAGGTAGAAAAAGCGTTAAGATCGTTGATAGGAAATGAAGAATAATAGAGATTGAAGATACAATGACGGGTTGTAGATACTGCACCTGATCCTAGGTAGAAAAGCGTTAAGATCGTTGATAGAAACAAGAATAATCCTAGTAGAGATTAGAAGACACAATGATCAAACAGATACTGCACTCTGATCCCAGGTAGAAAAGCGTTAAGATCGTTGATAGAAACAAGAATAATCAGTAGAGATTAGAAGACAAATGATCTAAGATACTGCACCTGATCCTAGGTAAGAAGTTGCTAAGATCGTTGATAGAAACAAGAATAATTATAGAGATTTTAGAAGATACAATGATCCAGATACTGCAATTTGATCCTAGGTAAAAAAGCGTTAAGATCGTTGATAGAAACAAGAATAATCCTAGTAAAGATTAAGAAGATACAAGAGATAATGCAAGAGATCCAAGGTAGAAAAGGCAGATCTGATCCTAGAAAGAAAAAAATCACGTTAAGATCGTTGAAGAAACAAGAATAATCCTAGTTGAGATTACAATGATCAAGCAGATACTGCACCTGATCCTAGGTAGAAAAGCGTTAAAAGATCGTTGATAGAAACAAGAATAATCTAGTAAGAGATTAGAAGATACAAATGAAACAGATACTGCACCTGATTACAGGTAAGAAAAGCGTTAAGATCGTTGATAAAACAGAATAATCCTAGTAGAGATTAGAAGATACAATGATCAAGCAGATACCTGCACTCTGATCCTAGGTAGAAAAAGCGTTAAGATCGTTGATAGAAACAAGAATAATCCTAGTAGAGATTAGAAGACAAGATACAGATGCATCAGGTAGAAAAGCAAGATTCGTTGATAGAAACAAGAATAATCTTAGTAGAGATTATTGAAGATACAATGATCTACCGCACCTGATCCTAGGGCAGAAAAAGCGTTAAGATCGTTGATAGAAACAAGAATAATCCTAGTAGAGATTAGAAGACACAATGATCAAGCAGATACTGCCTCTGATCCCAGGTAGAAAAAGCGTTAAGATCGTTGATAGAAACAAGAATAATCCTAGTAGAGATTAGAAGATACAATGATCAGCAGATATCCTGCACTCTGATCCTAGAAGGATCAAGAAAAGCGTTAAGATCGTTGATAGAAACAAGAATAATCCTAGTAGAGATTAGAAGATACAATGATCTGCCAGATACCGCAATCTGATCCAGGTAAAAAAAAGCGTTAAGATCGTTGATAGAAACAAGAATAATCCTGTAGAGATTAGAAGATACAATGATCAAAGCAGATACTGCACTCTGATCCTAGGTGAAAAAGCGTTAAGATCGTTGATAGAAACAAGAATAATCCTAGTAGAGATTAGAAGATACAAATGACCAAGCAGATACTGCACTTGATCCTAGGGGTAGAAAAGGCAGACTGCTATGGAAAACAGAATAATCCTAGTGAGATTAAGATAATGATCGCTAGATACTGCACCTGATCCTAGGTAGAAAAGCGTTAAGATCAAGTTAATAGAAAACAAGAATCCCGGTAGAGATTGAAGATAATGATCACAGATAATGTACCTGACCCGTAAAAAGCGTTAAGATCGTTGATGATAGAAACAAGAATAATCATAGTAGAGATTAGAAAGACAATGACAAGCAGATACCGCACTCTGATCCCAGGCAGAAAAGCGTTAAGATCGTTGATAGAAAACAAGAATGTCCTAGTAGAGAGGATTAGAAGATAATGATCAAGCAGATACTGCACTCTGATCCTAGGTAGAAAAAAGCATTTGGTAGAAGCATGAATGATCATAGTAGAGATTAGAAGAAACGATCGCCAGAACGTAACTCTGATAGTAAAAGTTAAGATTAGAAACAAGAATCATAGTAGAGATTAAAGATACAATGAGCCAGATACTGCACTCTGATCCAGGTAGAAAGGGTTACTGCTGATCAAAGAATAATCCTTAGAGATAGAAGATACAAATGAAGCAAGATAATCTGATCCTAGGTAGAAAGCGTTAAGATCAGAAGAAGCATGAATGATCATAGTAGAGAGATTAGAAGATACAATGATGCAGATACTTGATCCTAGGTAGTAAAGCGTTAAGATCGTTGATAGAAACAAGAGAATCCTAGTAGAGATTAGAAGATACAATGATCCTAGAGATTAGAAGATCGCTGATAGAAACAAGAATAAAGATCACAGATACTGCACCTGATCCTAGGCAGAAAAAGTTGTTAAGATCGTTGATAGAAACAAGAATGTCCATAGTAGAGATTAGAAGATACAATGATCAAGCAGATACTGCACCTGATCCTAGTAGAAAAAGGTTAAGATCGTTGATAGAAACAAGAATAATCCTAGAGATTAGAAGACACAATGATCACAGATACTGCACCTGATCCTAGGTAGAAAAAGCGTTAAGATCTTTGATAGGAAACAAAGAATAATCCTAGTAGAGATTAGAAGATACAATGATCACAGATACTGCACTCTGATCCCAGGTAGAAAAAGCGTTAAGATCGTTGATAGAAAAACAAGAATCCTAGTAGAGATTAGAAGATATTAATGATCACAGATACTGCACCTGATCCTAGGTAGAAAAGCGTTAAGACTTGTTGATAGGAAACATTTCAAGAATAATCCTAGTAGAGATTAGAAGATACAATGACTGCAGATACTGCACTCTGATCCTAGGTAGAAAAAGTTGGGCATCGTTGATAGAAACAAGAATAACCTAGTAGAGATTGTAAAGATACAATGACTGATACTGCACCTGATCCTAGGTAGAAAAGCGTTAAGATCGTTGATCCAAGATTCATATAGTAAGAGATTAGAAGATACAATGATAGCAGAGATTAGAAGATACTCTGATCCGGGTAGAAAAGCGTTAAGACAGATCGCTGATAGAAACAAGAATAATCATAGTAGAGATTAGAAGATACAATGATCAAGCAGATACTGCACTCTGATCCAGGTAGAAAAGCGTTAAGATGTTGATAGAAACAAGAATAATCCTAGATTAGAGATACAATTCGAAGATACAATGATCCTAGGTAGAAAAGCGTTAAGATCGTTGATAGACCTGATCCTAGTAGAGATTAGAAGAAAAAGCTGCCAAGGCTAAGATCGTAGAAAAGGTTAAGATCGTTGATAGAAACAAGAATAATCATAGTAGAGATTAGAAGATAAATGATCAAGCAGATACTGCACTCTGATCCTAGGTAGAAAAGCGTTAAGATCGTTGATAGAAACAAGAATAATCCTAGTAGAGATTAGAAGATACAATGACTGCCAGATACTGCACTTGATCCTAGGTAGAAAAAGCGTTAAGATCTGGATAGAAACAAGAACAATCCCAGTAGAGATTAGAAGACAATGACTGCCAGATACCGCACCTGATCCCAGGTAGAAAAAGCGTTAAGATCGTTGATAGAAAACAAGAATAATCCAGTAGAGATTAGAAGATACAGATATTAGAAGATACAATGAATACTGCAATTCTGATCCAGATACTAGAAAACAACCTGATCCGTAGAGATTAGAAGTGAGAAAGATACTGCACTCTGATCCTGTGCAGAAAGCGTTAAGATCGTTGATAGAAACAAGAAATCCAGTAGAGATTAGAAGACAAGAATACCCCTGATCCCAGGTAGAAAAATAAAAAGATCGTTGATAGAAAAAGAATAATCCTAGTAGAGATAGATAATGACACTAGATACTGCACTCTGATCCTAGGTAGAAAAAGGTTAAGATCGTTGATAGAAACAAGTAATAAATCCTAGTAGAGATTAGAGCCAAATGATCACAGACACTGCATGGATCTAGGTAGAAAAGTTAAACGTTGGAAACAAGATAATCCTAGTAGAGATTAGAAGATACAATGATTGATCCTCAGGTAGAAAAGCGTTAAGATCGTTGATAGAAACAAGAATAATCCTAGTAGAGATTGAGAAGCGGATAACTGATGAGCGTTAAGACGTTGAGAATACTGCACCTGATCCTAGGTACCTGAAAAAGCGTTAAGATCGATAATAATCCCAGTAGAGATTAAATACAATGACTGCCAGATATCATCCGTTAAGTAGATAATTAGTAGAGATTAGAAATGATCAAGCAGATACTGCACTCTGATCCTAGGTAGAAAGCGTTAAGATCGTTGATAGAAACAAGAATAATCCTAGTAGTAGAGATTAGAAGATATAATGACTGCTATGAGATACCGCTAACCTTGATCCTAGGTAGAAAAAAGCGTTAAGATCGTTGATAGAAACAAGAATAATCCTAGTAGAGATTAGAAGATACAATGACAGATACTGCACTCCTGATACTGCACCTGATCCTAGAGTAGAAGATACAAAAGATAAGCACTCTGATAAGATCGTTGATAGAAACAAGAATAATCCTAGTAGAGATTAGAAGATAATGATCAAGCAGATACTGCACCTGATCCTGGTAGAAAAAGCGTTAAGATCGTTGATAGAAACAAGAATAACTTAGTAGAGATTAGAAGATAATGATCAACAGATACTGCACTGATCCTAGGTAGAAAAGCGTTAAGATCGTTGATAGAAACAAGAATAATCCTAGTAGAGATTAGAAGATACACGATCAAGGAGATACTGCACCAGTTGATCCTAAAGGTAGAACAAGAATAATCCTAGTAGAAAAGCGTTGAGATCGTTGATAGAAACAAGAATAATCCTAGTAGAGATTGAAGATGATCAAGCAGATACTGCACTCTGATAGTTAAGATTGACAGAAACAAGAAGATACAATGACAAGCAGATACTGCACTCTGATCCTAGGTAGAAAAAAGCGTTGTACAGAATAACTGCTGATAGAAACAAGAATACTCTGATCCTAGTGAAAAGTTAAGATGATAGAAGACCTAGTAGAGATTAGAAAGACAATCAAGCAGATACTGCACTGTGATCCCAGGTAGAAAGCGTTAAGATCGTTGATAGAAAACAAGAATAATCCTAGTAGAGATTAGAAGATACAATGATCAGGACAATGCACCGTACCTGATCCTAGGTAGAAAAGCAAGACGTTGATAGAAGATCCAGTAGAGATTGATAGAAACAGAAGAATAACCTAGTAGAGATTAGAAGATACAAATGATCAAGCCAGATACTGCACTCTGATCCTAGGTAGAAAAGCGTTAGAGATCAAGTAATAAGTAGAGATTAGATACAAGATACTGCACTCTGATCCTAGAAGAGATTAGAAGATAAAACGATCAAGTAGATACCAACCTGATCCTAGGTAGAAAAGCGTTAAGATCGTTGATAGAAACAAGAATAATCATAGTAGAGATTAGAAGATACAATGATCAAGCAGATACTGCACTCTGATCCCAGGTAGGGGTAGAAAAAGGCATCCAAGTTGATTAGAAGATACAATGAATATTCTGATCCTAGGTAGAAAAGCGTTAAGATCGTTGATAGAAACAAGAACAATCCAGTAGAGATTAGAAGATACAATGACTGCCAGATAATACTGCACTCTGATCCAGAAAAAGCGTTACAAGATCGTTGATGGAAACAAGAATAATCCTAGTAGAGATTAGAAGATACAATCCTAAGATACTGCACTCTGCAGGAAAAAGTTAAGATCGTTGATAGAAAAACAAGAATAATCCTAGTGAGAGATTAGAAGATATTAACAACAAGCAGATATTGCACTCTGATCCTAGGTAGAAAAGCGTTAAGATCGTTGATAGAAAACAAGAATATTAGAAGATACAAGATCAAGCAGATACAATGATCCTAGGTAGCGTTAAGATCGTTGCACCTGATCCTAGTAGATTAGAAAAAATGATCAAGCAGATACTGCACTTGATAGGTAAACAAGACTCAATCCTAGAGATGAGAAGATAATGATCACAGATACTGCACTCTGATCCCAGGTAGAAAAAGCGTTAAGATCGTTGATAGAAACAAGAATATCTACAGGTAGAGATTAGAAGATGCGAATGATCACAGATACTGCACCTGAATCCTAGTGAAAAAGCAAGCTTGAAGATCGTTGATAGAAAACAAGAATAATCACAAATGAGATTAGAAGATACAATGATTAAGCAGATACTACACTCTGATCCTTGGTAGAAAAGTTAAGATCGTTGATAGAAACAAGAATAATCATAGTAGAGTTATTAGATACAATGAACAATGAGATACCGCACTCTGAACCTAGGTAGAAAGGCGTTAAGATCGTTGATAAAGAAGAATAATCCTAGTAGAGATTAGAAGATACAATGATCAAGCAGATACTGCCACTCTGATCCTAGGTGAAAAAGCGTTAAGATCGTTGATAGAAACAATAATCCTAGTAGAGATTGAAGATACAATGATCAAGCAGATACTGCACCTGGATCCCAGGTAGAAAAAGCGTTAAGACTGCTGATAGAAACAAGAATAATCATAGAGATTAGAAGATACAATGGATCAAGCAGAAGACTCTGACAGGTAGAAAAATGATCGTTGGATAGAAACAAAGAATAACCAAGTGGAGATTAGAAGATACAATGATCAAGGTGATACTGCACTCTGATCCTAGAAAAGCCGTTAAGATCGTTGATAGAAACAAGAATATTCATAGTAGAGATTAGAAGACATAATGATCAAGCAGATACTGACTCTGATCCTAGGTAGAAAAAGCGTTAAGATCGTTGATGAATAATATATAGGTATAAGAAGATAACCTGATCCTAGGTAGAAAAGGTTAAGATCGTTGATAGAAACAAGAATAATCCTAGTAGAGATTAGAAGATACAATCAAGCAGATACTGCACTCTGATCCTAGGTAGAAAAAGCGTTAAGATCGTTGATAGAAACAAGAATATTCATAGTAGAGATTAGGAAGACAACAGACAAGCAGATATGTAATTTCGATCCTAGGTAGAAAAGCGTTAAGATCGTTGATAGAAACAAGAATAATCCTAGTAGAGATTAGAAGATACAAATGATCAAGCAGATACTGCACCTGATCCTAGGTAGAAAGGTTAAGATCGTTGATAGAAACAAGAATAACTTAGTAGAGATTAGAAGATACAATGATCCGCAGATACTGCACCTGATCCGTAGAAAAAGCGTTAAGATCGTTGATAGAAACAAGAAAAGATAGTAGAGATTAGAAGATACAATGATCGCTAGATACGCAATCCTAGGTAGAAAAGGCAAGATCGTTGATAGAAACAAGAAAATCATAGTAGAGATTAGAAGATACAACTGCAACTTAATCCTAGGTAGAAAGATTAAGAAGATACGAAACAAGAGCTATCCTAGGCAGACTGAATGTTCAAGCAGATACTGCACCTGATCCTAGGTAGAAAGGCAAGATCACATAAAAACAAGATCTAGTAGAGATTAGAAATACAATGATCAATCATAGTAGAGATAGAAAATACAAGTTGATAGAAACAAGACAATCCTAGTAGAGATTAGAAAGATACAATCCTAAGATACTGCAGAAAAGGTAGAAAAGAGACTGTTGATAGAAACAAGAATAATACTAGAGATTAGAAGATACAATGATCACGTGATACTGCACCTGATCCTAGGTGGAAAAGCGTTAAGATCGTTGATAGAAACAAGAATAACCTAGTAGAGATTAGAAGATACAATGATCCTGGTAGAAGCAGACGCCGTTAGAGCAGAAAGTCTGATCCTAGTAGAGATTGAAAAGCGCTATGATACTGCACTCTGTTAGAAAAAAGCAAACAAGAATAATCCTAGTAGAGATTAGAAGATACAATGATCAAGCAGATACTGCACTCTGATCCTAGGAGAAAAGCGTTAAGATCGTTGATAGAAACAAGAATAATCCTAGTAGAGATAGAAGAGCAATGATCAACAGATACTGCACCTGATCCTAGGTAGAAAAGATCGTTGATAGAAACAAGAATAACCGTTAGAAGAAACAAGATACTGCACTCTGATCCTAGTAGAAAAAAGCGTTAAGACGTTTCAATGATCAAGATACAATGATCAAGCAGACGCACCTGATCCTAGGTAGAAAAAAGATCGTTGATAGAAAACAAGCAACAACCTTAGTAGAGATTAGAAACAAGAATGATCAAGCAGATGCTGCACCTTGGATCCTAGGTAGAAAATTAGAAGAGTCAAAGAATAATCCTAGTAGAGAGAAGATTACCTTGATCCCAGGAAAAAGCGTTAAGATCGTTGATAGAAACAAGAATAATCATAGTAGAGATTAGAAGCAATGATCAAGCAGATACGTACCTGATCCCTAGGTTAAGATCAAGATAAATGAAGAATCCTAGAGAGTGTTGATATTAACGCAAGATACTGCACCTGATCCTAGTAGAGATTAGAAACAAGAATAATCCTAGTAGAATGATACAATGACTGCTAGATACTGCACCTGATCCTAGGTAGAAAAAGCGTTAAGATCAAGTTGATGAAACAAGTTAGATATTAAACAAGATACTGCAATCCCTAGTGCAGAAAAGAGATTAGATACAGTAGAGATTAGAAGATACAATGACTGCCTGATCCTAGGTGAAAAGCGTTAAGACTGAGGAAACAAGAATAATCCTAGTAGAGATTAGAAGATAAATGATCTGCAGATACCGCACCTGATCCTAGGTAGAAAAAGAAAAAGCGTTGATCGCTGATAAACAAGAATAACTTAGTAGAGATTGAAGATACAAATGATCGCCAGATACTGCACTCTGATCCTAGGTAAAAGCGTTAAGATCGTTGATAGAGTAAAGAATAATCTAGTGATCATTAGAAGATACAATGATCAACAGATACTGCACTCTGATCCTTGGTAGAAAAAAGCGTTAAGATCGTTTGATTAGATACAAAATGTAGAATAATCCTAGTAGAGATTAGAAGATACAATGATAAAGCGTATACTCTCTGATCCCAGGTAGAAAAAAACGTTAAGATCGTTGATAGAAACAAGAATAATCAGTAGAGATTAGAAGATACAATGATCAAGCAGATACTGCACTCTGATCCTAGGTAGAAAAGCGTTAAGATCGTTGATAGAAACAAGAATAATCAGTAGAGATTAGAAGATATAATGATCAAGCAGATACTGCCTCTGGATCCTAGGTAAAAAAGCGTTAAGATCGTTGATAGAAACAAGAATAATCCTAGTAGAGATTAGAAGATACAATGATCACAGATACTGCACTCTGATCCCAGGTAGAAAAGAAGCAAGATCGTTGATAGAAACAAGAATAACCTAGTAGAGATAGAAGATACATGATCAAGCAGATACTGCACTCTGATCCTAGGTGGGTGCCGTTAAAGATCGTTGATAGAAACAAGAAGAATCCTAGTAGAGATTAGAAGAAGATTAAAGGATCAATGATCTCTGATCCAGGCAGAAAAGTGTTGATCGTAGATAGAAAAAGAATAATCCCAGTTGATGAAGAAATGACAAGAACTACTCTGATCCTGGTAGTAGAGATTAGAAGAGATTAGAAATGATGAAGCCAGATACTGCACTGATCCTAGGTAGAAAAGCAAGTTAAGATCGTTGATAGAAACAAGAATAATCATAGTAGAGATTAGGAGATACAATGATCAAGCAGATACTGCACCCTGATCCAGGTAGAAAAAGCCGTTAAGAGATCGTTGATAGAAACAAGAATAACCTAGTAGAGATTAGAAGATACAATGATCAGCAGATACTGCACCTGATCCTAGGTAGGTAGAAAAACGTTAAGATCAAGTTGATAGAAACAAGAATAATCCTAGTAGAGATTAGAAGATACAATGATGCCAGCAGATACTGCAGAAAACAGATCTGATCCTAGTCGAGATTAGAAGAAAATCAATTTCCTGATCCTGAAAAGCGTTAAGATCGTTGATAGAAACAAGAATAATCCCAGTAGAGATTAGAAGATACAATGACTAAGCAGACAATGCACTTGATCCTAGGTAGAAAAAGATCGTTAAGATCGTAGAGATAGAAACAAGAATAATCCTAGTAGAGATTAGAAGATACAATGATTAGAAGCAGATACTGCACCTGATCCTAGGTAGAAAAGCGTTAAGATCGTTGGATAGAAACAAGAATAATCCCAGTAGAGATTAGAAGATACAATGACCGCCAGATACTGCATTCTGATCCTAGGTAGAAAAAAAGGTTGATAGAAACAAGAATAATCCTAGTTGATAGAAACAAGAATAATCCTGATAGTAGAGATTAGAAGATACAATGACAATGATCACAGATACTGCACCTGATCCTAGGTAGAAAAAGCGTTAAGATCGTTGATAGAAACAAGAATAATCCTAGTAGAGATTAGAAGATACAATGATCAAGCAGATACTGCACCTGATCCTAGGCAGAAAAAAGCGTTAAGATCGTTGATAGAAAAGAATAATCCTAGTAGAGATTAAAGATACAATGATCAAGCAGATTGCACTCTGATCCTGCAGAAAAAGTTAAGATCGTTGAGGAAACAAGAATCCTAGTAGAGATTAGAAGATACAACATCAAGCAGATACTGCACTCTGATCCTAGGTAGAAAAGCGTTAAGATCGTTGATAGAAAACAAGAATAATCCTAGTAGAGATTAGAAGATACAATGATCAAGCAGATACTGCTGATCCCAGGTGCTGTTAAGATCAGACAGAAACAAGAATATTCATAGTAGGATTAGAAGAAAAAGCAGTGCACCTAAGAAAAGCGTTAAGATGATAGAAAACAAGAATAATCATAGTAGAGAGATTAGAAGATACAATGATCAAGCAGATACTGATACTGCAGATCGTTGATCCTTGGTAGAAAAAGACAATGATCAAGCAGATTGCACTCTTGGATCCTAGGTAGAAAAGCGTTAAGATCGTTGATAGAAACAAGAATAATCATAGTAGATTAGAAGATACAATGACTGGCTATGATACTGCACCCTGATCCTAGGCAGAAAAGCGTTAAGATCGTTGGGATAGAAACAAGAATAAATCATAGAAGATAAATATAAATGACGCTAGATACTGCACCTGATCCTAGGTAGAAAAAAAGCGTTAAGATCGTTGATAGAAACAAGAATAATCCTAGTAGAGATTAGAAGATACAATGATCGCCAGATACCGCACCTGATCCTAGGTAGAAAAAGCGTTAAGATCGTTGATAGAAACAAGAATAATCCTAGTAGAGATTAGAAGATACAATGATCAAGCAGATACTGCACCTGATCCTAGGTAGAAAAAGCGTTAAGATCGTTGATAGAAACAAGAATAATCCTAGTAGAGATTAGAAGATACAAATGAAGCAGATACTGCACTCTGATCCTAGGTAGAAAAAGCGTTAAGATCGTTGATAGAAACAAGAATAACCTAGTAGAGATTAGAAGATACAATGATCAAGCAGATACTGCACCTGATCCTAGGTAGAAAAAAGCTAAGATCGTTGATAGAAACAAGAATAATCCTAGTAGAGATTAGAAGATACAATGATCAAGCAGATACTGCACCTGATCCTAGTAAGAAAAGCGTTAAGATCGTTGATAGAAACAAGAATAATCCTAGAGATTAGAAGATACAGAATGACTGCAGATACTGCAATTTGATCCTAGGTAGAAAAAGCGTTAAGATCGTTGATAGAAACAAGAATAATCCTAGTAGAGATTAGAAGATACAATGATCAGCAGATATCGCACCTGATCCTAGGTAGAAAAGCGTTAAGATCGTTGATAGAAAACAAGAATAATCCTAGCTGATTAGAAAACAGCAGAACTACTCTGATCCTAGGAGAAAAGTTAAGATCGTTGATCAAACAAGAATAATCCTAGTAGAGATAGAAGATACAATGCACTGATACTGCACCAGGTAGAAAAGCGTTAAGACTGTTGATAGAAACAAAATAATCCTAGTACAAATTAGAAGATACAATGACTGCCAGATAACTTGATCCAGGTAGAAAAACGTTAAGATCGTTGATAGAAACAAGAATAATCATAGAGATTAGGTAGAGAAACTGTTCGCAGAAGATCGTTGATAGAAACAAGAATAATCCTAGTAGAGATTAGAAGATACAATGACTGCAGATAATGCACCTGATCCTAGGTAGAAAAAAGCGTTAAGATCGTTGATAGAAACAAGAATAATCCTAGAGATTAGAAGATAATGACTGCCAGATACTGCATCCTAGGTAGAAAAGCGTTAAGATCGTTGATAGAAACAAAGAAGAATCCTAGAGAGTAGAGATTAGAAGACAATGATCCGCAGATAAGTTAATAGAAACAAGAATAATCCTAGAGATTCCTAGGTAGAAAAAGCGTTAAGATCGTTGATAGAAACAAGAATAACATAGTAGAGATTAGAAGACAATGATCAAGCAGATACTCGCCAAATTTGATCCTAGGCAGAAAAGCGTTAAGATCGTTGAGATAAAAGAATAATCATAGTAGAGATTAGAAGATACAATGATCAAGCTAGATACTGCACTCTGATCCTAGGTAGAAAAGCGTTAAGATCGTTGATAGAAACAAGAATAATAATAGTAGAGATTAGATGATACAATGATCAAGCAGATACTGCACTCTGATCCTAGGTAGAAAAAAAAGTTAAGATCGTTGATAAAGAAAGAAGAATAATCCTAGTAGAGATTAGAAGATACAATAGATCAATGATACTGCACCTGGATCCAGGTAAGAAAAAAGCGTTAAGAGATCGTAGAAACAAGAATAATCCTAGTAGAGATTAGAAGATACAATGATCAAGCAGATACTGCACTCTGATCCTAGGTAGAAAAAGTTAAGATCGTTGATAGAAACAAGAATAACTTATTAGAGATTACAAGATTAAGCGCCAGATACTGCACTCTGATCCTAGGTAGAAAAGCGTTAAGATCGTTGATAGAAACAAGAATAATACTAGTAGAGATTAGAAGATACAATGATCAAGCAGATACTGCACTCTGATCCTAGGTAGAAAAGCGTTAAGATCCATAGAAACAAGAATAATCCTAGTAGAGATTAGAAGATACAATGATGAAGCAGATACTGCACTCCTGATCCTAGGTAGAAAAAGCGTTGATAGATCAAGTAATCCGCAGAGGATTAGAAGAACAAGAATAATCCTAGTAGAGATGATAGAAACAAGATAACTCAGTAGAGATTATAAGACGCCAGATACTGCACTCTGATCCTAGGTAGAAAAGTTAAGATCAACAAGTTGATAAACAAGAATAATCCTAGTAGAGATTAGAAGATACAATGACACAGATACTGCACTTGGATCCTAGGTAGAAAAAGCGTTAAGATCGTTGATAGAAACAAAGAATAATCCTAGTAGAGATTAGAAGATACATGATCAAGCAGATACCGAATTTGATCCTAGGTAGAAAAGGTTAAGATCGTTGATAGAAACAAGAATAATCCTAGTAGAGATTAGAAGATAATGATCAAGCAGATACTGCACCTGATCCTAGGTAGAAAAAAGCGTTAAGATCGTTGATAGAAACAAGAATAATCTTAGTAGAGATTAGAAGACACAATGATCAAGCAGATACTGCATTTTGATCCTAGGTAAAAAAGCGTTGAGATCGTTGATAGAAACAAGAATAATCCTAGTAGAGATTAGAAGATACAAATGATCGCCAGATACTGCACCTGATCCTAGGTAGAAAAGCGTTAAGATCGTTGATAGAAACAAGAATAATCAATTTAGTAGAGATTAGAAGATACAATGATCAACAGATACTGCACTGTGATCCTAGGTAGAAAAAGCGTTAAGATCGTTGATAGAAACAAAGAATAATCCTAGTTGAGATTAGAGACACGATCAAGCAGATACTGCACTCTGATCCTTGGTAGAAAAAAGGCAGATCGTTGATAGAAACAGTAGAGATTAGAAGATCCTCAAGCAGATAGATTAGAAGATACAATGATCAAGCAGTAGGAATGGAAGACCTGATCCTAGGATCCAGAAAAAGCGTTAAGATCGTTGATAGAAACAAGAATAATCCTAGTAGAGATTAGGAAGATACAATGATCAAGCAGATACTGCACTCTGATCCTAGGTGAAACATTGAATCGTTGATGAACCAATCCTGAGTAGAAGAACAATGATCAACAATGATCGTTGATAGAAAAAGAATAATCGTTGTAGAGAATAATTAGTTAAGACAATTATCAAGCAGATACTGCACTCTGATCCTAGGTAGAAAAGCGTTAAGATGCTGATAGAAACAGAATAATCCTGCAGAGATTAGAAGATACAATGACAAGCAGATACTGCACTCTGATCCTAGGTAGAAAAAAAAGCGTTAAATCGTTGATAGAAACAAGAATAATCCTAGTAGAGATTAGAAGATACAATGATCAAGCAGATACTGCACCTGATCCTAGGTAGAAAAAGACTGTTGATAGAAACAAGAATAATCCTAGTAGAGATTAGAAGATACAATGATCAAACAGATACCTCAAGTCTGGATAGAAAAAAGCGTTAAGATGGTTAATAGAAACAAGAATAATCCTAGTAGAGATTAGAAGATACAATGATCGAAAAGGCATACTGCACCTGATCCAGGTGAAAAGCCGTTAAGATCGTTGATAGAAACAAGAATAATCTAGTAAGTTAGAATACAATGATCGAAGCAGATAGAGATGAAAAAGCGTTAAGATCGTTGATGAAAACAGAATAATCCTAGTGATTGATACTGATCAAGCAGATACCTGATCCTAGGTAGAAAAAGCGTTAAGATCGTTGATAGAAACAATCCTCCTGGTAGATTAGAAGATACAATGATCAAACAGATACTGCACTCTGATCCTAGGTGAAAAGCGTTAAGATCGTTGATAGAAACAAGAATAATCCTAGTAAGTTAGAAGATACATCAACTCTGATCCTGGTGAAAAGAGATTAGCAAAGATAATCTAGTGAAGTTAATGATACAAAGCAGATACCGCACTCTGATCCTAGGTAGAAAAAAGCGTTAAGATAGTTGATAGAAACAAGAATAATCCTAGTAGTAGAAGATAGAAGATACACTCTGAAGGTGAAAGCGTAAAAATCGTTGATAGCAAAGAATAATCCTGGTAAGTTAGAAGATACAGGTAAGCGATCCACTCAGAAAAGAAGCGTTAAGATCGTTGATAGAAATCCAAGAATCAAGCAGATACTAGATCCTAGGAGAAAAAGCGTTAAGAAGAAACAATAATCCTAGTAAATTAGAAGATACAATGATGTGAATGCAGCCTCTGAGGTAGAAAAGCGTTAAAAGTTAAGATCCGTTGATACAAACAAAGAATAATCCTAGTAGAAAAAGAGATCGTTTAGAAGATAATCCAATGATCACAGATCAAGCAGATGCACTTGATCCTAGGGAAAAGCGTTAAGATCGTTGATAGAAACAAGAATAATCTTAGTAGAGATTAGAAGATACAATGATCAAGCAGATACTGCACCTGGATCCTAGGTAGAAAAAGCGTTAAGATCAAGTTGATAGAAAACAAAGAATAATCCTAGTAGATTAGAAGATACAATGATCAAGCTAGATACTGGCACCTGATCCTAGGTAGAAAAGCGTTAATATCATTGATAGAAACAAGAATAATCATAGTAGAGATTAGAAAGATAACTACTCTGATCCTACAGAAACCGTTAAATCGTTTAGAAACAAGAATAATCCTAGTCGAGAAGAAGATACAATGATCAAACGATACCTCTGATCCTAGGTAGAAAAAGCGTTAAGAATGAAATCAAGAATAATCTAGATTAGAAGATAATGATCAAGCAGATGCTGCACTCTGATCCTAGAAACAAGATCGTTGATAAACAAGAATAATCCTAGAGATTAGAAGATACAATGATCAAGCAGATACTGCACTCTGATCCCTAGGTAGAAAAAAGCGTTAAGATCGTTGATAGAAACAAAGAATATTCATAGTAGAGATTACAAGCGAAATGAGCAGATACCGCACCTGATCCCAGGTAGAAAGCAAGATCGTTGATAGAAACAAGAATAATCATAGTAGAGATTAGAAGATACAATGATCGCTAAGATACTGCACCTGATCCAGGAAAAGCGTTAAGATCGCTGATAGAAACAAGAATAACCCTAGTAGAGATTAGAAGATACAACGATCAAGCAGATATCGCACCCTGATCCTAGGTAGAAAAAGCGTTAAGATCGTTGGATAAAAAAACAAGAATAACTATAGTAGAGATTAGATACAATGATCAAGCAGATACTGCATTTCCGATCCTAGGTAGAAAAAGCGTTAAGATCGTTGATAGAAACAAGAATAATCATAGTAGAAGATACAATGATCAAACGAAGATGATCTAGGTAGAAAAAGCGTTAAGATCGTTGATAGAAACAGAATAATCCTAGTAAGTTAGATACAATGATCAAGCAGATACCTGATCCCAGGTAGAAAAAGTTAAGATCGTTGATAGGAATAATCAAGAATTAGAAGATAATCCTGCACTCTGATCCTGGGTGAGATTAGAGAAGAATAATCCTGGTAAGTTAGAAAGATACAATGATCAAGCAGATACTGCACTCTCTGATCCCTAGGTAGAAAAGCGTTAAGATCGTTGATGAAAACAGAATAATCTAGTAGAGATTAAAGATACAATGATCGCTAGATACTGCACTCTGATCCTAGGTAGAAAAGCGTTAAGATCGTTAATAGAAACAAAAGAATCTAAGTAGAGATTAGAAGATAATGATCCAAGATAATGCACTCTGATCCTAGGTAGAAAAAAGCGTTAAGATCGTTGATAGAAACAGAATAATCCTAGTAAAAAAAAATTGAAGATACAATGATCAAGGAATAAGTCCTAAGGTGAAAAAGCGTTAAGATCGTTTAGAAACAAGAAGATAATCCTGACAATGATCAAGCAGATACCGCACTCTGATCCCAGGTAGAAAAGCGTTAAGATCGTTGAAAGAAATCCAAGAATAGAAGATACGTGGGTAGCAGATCCTAGAAGAAAATAGATCGTTGATCAGAATAAAGTAAGTTAGAAGATACAATGATCAAGCAGATACTGCACTCTGATCCTAGGTAGAAAAATTAGAATCGTTGATAGAAACAAAAGATAATCCTAGTAAGAGATTAAAGATACAATGATCAAGCAGATACTCAACTCTGATCCCCTGGAGGTAGAAAGAAAAGCGTTAAGATCGTTGGATAAAACAAGAATAATCATAAGAGATTAGAAGATACAATGATCAAGAAGCAGATACTGCACTCTGATCCAAGGTGGAAAAAGCGTTAAGATCGTTGATAGAACAAAGAATAATCCTAGAGATTAGAAGATACATCAAACAGATACGCTCCTGATCCTAGGTAGAAAAAGCGTTAAGATCGTTGATAGAAACAAGAATAATCCTAGTAGAGATTAGAAGATACAATGATCAAGCAGATACTGCACCTGATCCTAGGTGGAAAAGCGTTAAGATCGTTGATAGAAACAAGAAATCCTAGTAGAGATTAGAAGACACAATGATCAAGCAGATCACAGATACTGAAACAAGAATAATCCTAGTAGAGATTGATCCTAGGATCCTAGAAAAGCGTTAAATCGTTGATAGAAACAAGAATAATCTAGTAAGTTAGAAGGCAAATCAAGCAGAACTGCAATCCTAGTAGAGATTAGAAGATACAATTAGAAGATACAATGATCAACAGATACTGCACTCTGATCCTAGGTAGAAAAGCGTTAAGATCGTTGATAGAAACAAGAATAATCCTAGTAGAGATTAGAAGATACAATGATCAAACGAATCTGCACTCTGATCCTAGGTAGAAAAAGCGTTAAGATCGTTGATGAAAACTAAAGAATAATCCTGGTAGTAGAGATGCAATGAGAAGAGATACGATGATCCTAGGTAGAAACTGTTGATAGAAAAAAAGAATAATCCTAGTAGACAATTAGAAGACACAATGATCAAGCAGATACTGCACCTGATCCTAGGTAGAAAAAGGTTGATAGAAAGATCGTTGATTAGAAGATAATCAAGCAGATATACCTGATCCTAGTAGAGATTAGAGATTAGAAGAATGATCAAGCAGATACGCACCTGATCCCAGGTAGAAAAGCGTTAAGAATCGTTGAGATTAGAAACAAGAATAGTACTCCTGATAGTAGAGCGTTAAGATCGTTACAGAATGAGAATAATCCTAGTAGGATGACACAATGACTGCCAGAACCTGATCCTAGTAAAAAACGTTAAGATCAAGTTGATAGAAACAAGAATAATCCCAGAGAAGATACAATGATCAAGCAGATACTGCACTCTGATCCTAGGTAGAAAAGCGTTAAGATCGTTGATAGAAACAAGAATAATCCTAGTAGAGATTAGGAAGATAACAATGATGCCAGATACCGCACCTGATCTCTGATCCTAGGTAGAAAAAGCGTTAAGATCGTTGATAGAAACAAGAATAATCCTAGATTAGAAGACAATGATCAAGCAGATAGATGACAGGTAGAAATGATCAAGCAGATACTGCACTCTCTGATCCTAGGTAGAAAAAGGTTAAAGATCGTTGATAGAAACAAGAATAAGCCTAGTAGATTAGAAGATACAATGATCAAGCAGATACTGCCTCCTGATCCTAGGTAGAAAAGCGTTAAGATCGTTGATAGAAACAAGAATAATCCTAGTAGAGATTAGAAGATACAATGATCAAGCAGATACTGCACCTGATCTAGGTAGAAAAAGCGTTGAATCGTTGATAGAAACAAGAAATAATCCTAGTAGAGATTAGAAGATACAATGATCAAGCAAGATACTGCACTCTGATCCTAGGTAGAAAAAGCGTTAAGATCGTTGATAGAAACAAAAGAAATAATCCCTAGTAGAGATTAGAAGATACAATGATCAAGCAGATACTGCACTCGATCCTAGGTAGAAAAAAGCGTTAAGATCGTTGATAGAAACAAGAATAATCCTAGTAGAGATTAGAAGATGAAAAAGCGTTAAGATCGTTCAAAGAATAATCCAGATTAGAAAGATACAATGATCAAGCAGATACCTGATCCTAGGTAGAAAAGCGTTAAGATCGTTGATAGAAACAAGAATAATCCTGAAAGTTAACAATGATCAAGTAGATGAGTCTTAGAAAAGCGTTAGATCGTTGATTAAGAAACAAGAATAATCTAGTAAATTAGCAGATACAATGATGCACTGCCTCTGATCCCAGGCAGAAAAAGCGTTAAGATCGTTGATAGCAGACTAGCTGATTAGAAGATACAATGATCAAGCAATCCTGATCCTGGGTAAAGAAAAAGAGATTAGAAACAAGAATAATCCAACGACAATGATCAAGCGGATACTGCACTCTGATCCCAAGTAGAAAAAAAGCGTTAATATCGTTGATGAAACAAAAGAATAATCTAGTAGAGATTAGAAGATACAATGATCAAGCAGAACACTGCACTGATCCTAGGTAGAAAAAGCGTTGAGATCGTTGATAGAAACAAGAATAATCCTAATTGAAGTTAGAGATACAATGATAGAAGATAGAAAAAACGTTAAATGATAGAAACAAGAATAATCCTAGTAAAGATTAGAGATACAATGATCAAGCACTCTGATCCTAGTAGAAAAAAAGCGTTATGATCGTTGATAAAAACAAGAATAATCATAGTAGAGATTAGAAGATACAATGATCAGCAGATACTGCACTCAAGTCCTAGGTAGAAAAGCGTTAAGATCGTTGATAAAACACGAATAATCCTAGTCGAGATTAGAAAATACAATGATCAAGCAGATACTGTACTCTGATCCTAGGCAGAAAAGCGTTAAGATCGTTGATAGAAACAAGAATAACCTAGTAGAGATTAGAAGATACAATGATCAAACAGATGCGCACTCTGATCCCAGGTAGAAAAAGCGTTAAGATCGTTAATAAAAAGAATAATCCTGGCGTGAAAGTTAGAGATCAAGAAGATAACGATCCTAGGTAGAAAAAGCGTTAGATCGTTAATGAAACCTGAATAATCTGGGTTGGAAAATGATCAAGCAGATACTGCACTCTGAGGTAGAAACGTTAGATCGTTGATGAAACGAACAATCTAGAGATTAGAAGATACAATGATCAAGCAGAGACACTTACTCCCGATCCTAGGGGTAGAAAAAGTTACAAGATCGTTGATAAACAAGGGCAAATCTAGTAAGAAGTTAGAAGATACAATGATCAAGCAGCAGATACTGCACTCTGATCCTAGGCAGAAAAGCGTTAAGATCGTTGATAGAAACAAGAATAATCCCAATGAGAGATTAGAAGATACACTCTGATCCTAGAGTGAAAAAGCGTTAAGATCGTTGATGAAACAAGAATAATCCCAGGGTTAGAAAATGATCAAACAGACTGCACTCTGATAGAAAAGCGTTAAGAATAAACCTAGCAATCCTAGATTAGAAAGATACAATGACAAGCAGATACTGCACCTGATCCTAGGTAGAAAAAGCGTTAAGATCGTTGATAGAAACAAAAACAAGAATAATCATAGTAGAGATTAGAAGATACAATGATCAAGATACAAGGACTGCCAGGGTACTGCCTCTGATCCTAGGTAGAAAAAAGATCGTTGATAGAAACAGAATCATAGCCATAGAAAACGTGATCAAAAGAACTAATCCTAGAAAAGCGTTGGATCGTTATTAGAAAGCAAGAATATCAATGATACAATGATCAGATACCGCACTCTGATCCTAGGTAGAAAAGCGTTAAGATCGTTGATAGAAACAAGAATAATCCTGGTAAGAGATTAGAAGATACAATGATCAAGCAGATACTGCACTGATCCTAGGTAGAAAAAGCGTTAAGACGTTGATAGAAACAAGAATAATCATAGTAGAGATTAGATACAATGATCTGCCAGATACTGCACTCTGATCTAAATTGAAAAAAGCGTTAAGATCGTTGATAGAAACAAGAATAATCCTAGTAGTTAGAAGATACAAATGATGCAGCAGTGATACTCGCACTCTGATCCTAGGTAGAAAAAGCGTTAAGATCGTTGATAAACAAGAATAATCCTAGTAGAGATTAGAAGATACAATGATCAGCGAATGCTGCACCTGATCTAAGGTAGAAAAAGCGTTAAGATCGTTGATAGAAACAAGAATCCTGGTTAGTTAGATTATACAATGATCAAACAGATACTGCACTCTGATCCTAGGTAGAAAAAAGCGTTAAGATCGTTGATAGAAACAAGAATAATCCTAGTAGAGATTAGAAGATACAATGATCAAGCAAGATACTGCACTCTGATCTAGGTAGAAAAGCGTTAAGATCGTTAATAGAAACAAGAATAATCCTAGTAGAGATTGAAGATACAATGATCGCTAGATACTGCACTCTGATCCTGGGTAGAAAAGCGTTAGATCGTTGATAAAAACAAAGAATAACCAGTAGAGATTGAAGATACAATGAGTCAAAGCAGATACTGCACCTGATCCTAGGTAGAAAAGCGTTAAGATCGTTGATAGAAAGAATAATCGTTGATAGAAATGATCAAGCAATCATAGAAAAAAGTTAAGAGATAGAAAATACAAGTTGATACAATGCCAGATACTGCACTCTGATCCTAGGTAGAAAAAAAGCGTTAAGATCGTTGATAGAAACAAGAATAATCTAGTAGAGATTAGAAGATACAAATGATCAAGCAGATACTGCACTCTGATCCTAGGTGAAAAAAGCGTTAAGATCGTTGATAGAAACAAGAATAATCCCTAGTAGAGATTAGAAGATACAATGATCGCAGATGCTGCAACTCTGATCCTAGGTAGAAAAAGCGTTAAAGAATCAAGAATTCCCAGAGATAGAAATCAAGAATAATCCTAGGTAGAAAAGAGATTGAAGAATACAATGATCAAGACACAGATACTGCACTCTGATCCTAGGTAGAAAAGCGTTAAGATCGTTGATAGAAACAAGAATAATCCTAGTAGAGATTAGAAGATTACAATGATCAAGCAGATACTGCCTCTGGATCCTAGGTAGAAAAAGCGCAGATCGTTGATAGAAACAAGAATAATCCTAGTAGAGATTAGAAGATACAATGATCAAGCAGATACTGCACTCTGATCCCAGGTAGAAAAAGCGTTAAGATCGTTGATAGAAACAAGAATAATCCTAGTAGAGATTAGAAGATACAATGATCAAGCAGATACGTACCTGATCCTAGAAAGAAAAAGCGTTAAGATCGTTGATAAAAAGAATAATCCTAGTAGAGATTAGAAGATACAATGATCAAGCTAGATACTGCACTCTGATCCTAGGTAGAAAAAAGCGTTAAGATCGTTGATAAAGAAATAAGAATAATCATAGTGATAGAAACAATGATCAACAATCTCAGTAGAGAAAAGCGTTAAGATCGTTGGAAGATTAATCAATGAGATTAGAAATACAAGATCAAGCAGATGCACACTCTGATCCTAGGTAGAAAAGCGTTAGATCGTTGATAGAAACAAGAATAATACTAGTAGAGAGTTGGAAGATACAATGATCAAGCAGATACTGCACTCTGATCCTAGGGTAGAAAAAAGGCGTTAAGATCGTTAATAGAAACAAGAATATCCTAGATTGAGATGATCAAGAAGATCCTGGTGAAAAACGTTAAATGATGAAACAAGAATAATCAGATACAATGATCAACCTGGATCCTAGGTGAAAAGCGTTAAGATCGTTGATAGAAACAAGAATAACTTAGTAGGAGATTAGAAGATAATGATCAAGCAGATACTGCACTCTGATCCCAGGTAGAAAAGCGTTAAGATCGTTGATAAAACAGAATAATCCTAGTGACAGAAGATTCAATGATCTGCCAGTGCTGCACTCTGATCCTAGGTAGAAAAGCGTTAAGATCGTTGATAGAAACAAGAATAATCCTAGTAGAGATTAGGAAGATACAAATGATCAAGCAGATACTGCACCTGATCCCAGGTGAAAAAGCGTTAAGATCGTTGATGAAACAGAAAATCAAAGAATAATCCTAGTCGAGATTAGAAGATACAATGGTAAAGTTAGAAGATACAATAATTGCACTCTGATCCTAGGTAGAAAAATCGTTGATAAACAAGAATAATCCGATAGAAGAGAAACAAGCAGAATAATCCTGAAAAGAGATTAGAAGATAATCCAAGTTGAATGCAAGGATCAACGCACCTGATCCTAGGCAGAAAAGCGTTAAGATCGTTTGAGCAAAAACTTAGTAGATTGAAGATACAATGTGATCCAGATAATGCACTCTGATCCTAGGTAGAAAAAGCGTTAAGATCGTTGATAAGAAACAAGAATAATCCTAGTAGAGATTAGAAGATACAATGAACACAGATACTGCACTCTGATCCTAGGTAGAAAAACGTTAAGATCGTTGATAGAACAAAGAATAATCCTAGTAGATTAGAAAGATACAATGATCAATAGATAATTGCACCTGATCCTAGGTAAGAAAAAGCGTTAAGATCGTTGATAGAAACAAGAATAATCCTAGTAGAGATTAGAAGATACAATGATCAAGCAGAGACTGCACCTGGATCCTAGGCAGAAAAAAGCGTTAAGATCGTTGATAGAAACAAGAATAATCATAGTAGAGATTAGAAGATACAATGATCAAGCAGATACACACCTGATCCAGGTAGAAAAGCGTTAAGATCGTTGATAGAAACAAGAATAATCCTAGTAGAGATTAGAAGATACAATGATCAAGTTGATACTGCACTCTGAGGTAGAAAGCGTTAAAGATCGTTGATAGAAACAAGAATAATCCTAGTAGAGATTAGAAGAAATGATCAAGCAGACTGCACTCTGATAGAAAAAAACGTTAAGATCGTTGATAGAACAAGAATAATCCTAGTAGATTAGGAAGATGCAATGATCAAGCAGATACCGCACTCTGATCCTAGGTAGAAAAGCGTTAAGATCGTTGATAGAAACAAGAATAATCGTAGAGATTAGAAGATACAATGATCAAGCAGATACTGCACTCTGATCCTAGGTGAAAAGCGTTAAGATCGTTGATAGAAACAAGAATAATCCTAGTAGAGATTGAAGATACAATGATCAAGACGCACCTGATCCTAGGTAGAAACTCTGATCCTAGGTAGAAAAAAGCGTTGATCCTATCGTTGATAGAAACAAGAATAATCCTAGTAGAGATTAGAAGATACAATGATCAAGCAGATACTGCACCCTGATCCTAGGTAGAAAAAAGCGTTAAGATCGTTGATAGAAACAAGAATAATCCTAGTAGAGATTAGAAGATACAATGATCAAGCAGATACTGCACTCTGATCCCTAGGTAGAAAAGGTTAAGATCGTTGATAGAAACAAGAATAATCCTGGTAGAGATTAGAAGATACAATGATCAAACAGATACTTTGCACTCTGATCCTAGGTAGAAAAAGGCGTTAAGATCGTTGATAGAAACAAGAATAATCCAGTCGAGATTAGAAGATACAATGATCAAGCATACGCACTCTGATCCTAGGTAGAAAAAGCGTTAAGATCGTTGATAGAAACAAGAATAATCCTAGTAGAGATTAGAAGATACAATGATGCCAGATACACTCTGATCCTAGTAGAAAAAGCGTTAAGATCGTTGATAGAAACAAGAATAAAGTAGAGATTAGAAGATACAATGATCAAGCAGATATGCAACTCTGATCCTAGGTAGAAAAGCGTAAGATCGTTGATAGAAACAAGAATAATCCTAGTAGAGATTAGAAGATACAATGATCAGATAAGCAGATACTGCACTCTGATCCTAGGTAGAAAAGCGTTAAGATCGTTGATAGAAACAAGAATAATCCTAGTAGAGATTAGAAGATACAATGATCAAGCAGATACTGTACTCTGATCCTAGGTAGAAAAAGCGTTAAGATCGTTGATAGAATAATCCTAGTAGAGATTAGAATATGATCCTAGTAGGAGATTAGAAACAAAGAATAACTGTTACAGAATTGATGCAATGATCGCAGATACTGCACTCTGATCCTAGGTAGAAAAAGCGTTAAGATCGTTGATAGAAACAAGAATAATCCTAGTAGAGATTAGAAGATACAATGATCAAGCAGATACTGCACTCTGATCCTAGGTAGAAAAAGCGTTAAGATCGTTGATAGAAACAAGAATAATCCTGGTAGAGATTAGAAGATACAATGATCAAGCAGATACTGCACCTGATCCTAGGGCAGAAAGCGTTAAGATCGTTGATAGAAACAAGAATAATCCTAGTAGAGATTAGAAGATACAAATGATCAAGCAGATACTCCTGTAGAAAAGGCAATCGTTTGATCCTAGGTAGAAAAAGCGTTAAGATCGTTGATAGAAACAAGAATAATCCTAGTAGAGATTAGAAGATACAATGATCAAGCAGATACTGCTCTGATCCTAGTGAAAAAGCGTTAGATCGTTGATCCAAGAATAAGGTAGAAAAGATACAATGATCAAGCAGATCGTCTGATAGAAAAAGCGTTAAACGTTGATAGAAACAAGAATAATCCTAGTAGAGATTAGAAGATACAATGATCAAGCAGATACTGCACTCTGATCCTAGAAAAGGCAAAAAGCGTTAAGAATAATCGTTGATAGAAACAAGAATAATCCTAGTAGAAAGATTAGAAGATAAGAATGATCAAGCAGATACTGCACTCTGATCCAGGTAGAAAAGCGTTAAGATCGTTGATAGAAACAAGAATAATCCTAGTAGAGATTAGAAGATACAATGATCAAAGCAGATACTGCACCTGATCTAGGTAGAAAACGTTAAGATCGTTGATAGAAAACAAATAATCCTAGTAGAGATTAGAAGATACAATGATCAAGCAGATACTGCACCTGATCCTAGGAAAAACGAAAGATCATTGATGAGGAAACAAGAATAATCTAGTAGAGATTAGAAGATACAATGATCGCAAGATACTGCACCTGATCCCAGGTAGAAAAGCGTTAAGATCGTTGATAGAAACAAGAATAATCCTAGAGATTAGAAGATACAATGATCAAGCAGATACTGCACTCTGATCCTAGGTAGAAAAGCGTTAAGATCGTTGATAGAAACAAGAATAATCCTAGTAGAGATTAGAAGATACAATGATCAAGCAGATACTGCAATCTGATCCTAGGTAGAAAAAGCGTTAAGATCGTTGATAGAAACAAGAATAATCCTAGTAGAGATTAGAAGATACAATGATCACAGATACTGCACCTGATCCTGGGTAGAAAAAGCGCAAGATCGTTAATAGAAATGTTAAAATAATCCTAGTAGAGATTAGAAGATACAATGATCAAGCAGATACTGCACTCTGATCCTAGGTAGAAAAAAGCGTTAAGATCGTTGATAGAAAACAAGAATAATCCTAGTGAGATAGAAGATACAATGATCAAGCAGATAGAAGAAAAGCGTTAAGATCGTTGATAGAAACAAGATACTGATTAGAAGATACCTGATCCAGATAGGTAGAAAAGCTTTAAAGATCGTTGATAGAAAAGAATAATCTAGTAGAGATTGAAAATACAATGATCAAGAGATACTGCCTCTGATAGGTAGAAAAAGCGTTAAAGATCGTTGATAGAAACAAGAATAATCCTAGTAAGATTAGAAGACAATGATCAAGCAGATACTGCACTCTGATCCTAGGTAGAAAAGCGTTAAGATCGTTGATAGAAACAAGAATAATCATAGTAGAGATTAGAAGATAATGATCAAGCAGATACTGCACTCTGATCCTAGGTAGAAAAACGTTAAGATCGTTGATAGAAACAAGAATAATCCTAGTAAAGTTAGAAGATACAATGATCAAGCAGATACTGCACTCTGATCCTAGTAGAAAAAGCGTTAAGATCGTTGATAGAAACAAGAATAATCCTAGTAGAGATTAGAAGATACAATGATCAACAGATACTGCACTCTGATCCAGGGTAGAAAAAGGTTAAGATCGTTGATAGAAACAAGAATAATCCTAGTAGAGATTAGAAGATACAATGATCAAGCAGATACTGCTCTGATCCTAGGTAGAAAAAAAGATCGTTGATAGAAACAAGAATAATCCTAGTAGAGATTAGAAGATAATGATCGAAGCAGATACTGCACTCTGATCCTAGTAGTAAAGATGGATAGAACAAGAATAATCCAATTAGAAGATACAATGATCACAGATATGCACTCTGATCCTAGGTAGAAAAAGCGTTAAGATCGTTGATAGAAACAAGAATAATCCTAGTAGAGATTAGAAGATACAAATCATCAAGCAGATACTGCACTTGATCCTAGGTAGAAAAAGCGTTAAGATCGTTGATATAAACAAGAATAATCCTAGTAGAGATTAGAAGATACAATGATCAAGCAGATACTGCACTCTGATCCTAGGTAGAAAAAGCGTTAAGATCGTTGATAGAAACAAGAATAATCCTAGTAGAGGATTAGAAGATACAATGATCAAGCAGATACTGCACTCTGATCCTAGGTAGAAAAGCGTTAAGATCGTTGATAGAAACAAAGAAACAAGAATAATCCGAGATTAGAATACAATGATCCTACTCTGGGAGAAAAGCGTTAAGATCGTTGAAGAAACAATATATCAATACAATGATGATCAAGCAGATACTGCACTCTGATCCTAGGTAGAAAAAGCGTTAAGATCGTTGATAGAAAAAGGAGAATAATCCAAGAAGATACAATGATCTGCACTCTGTGAGTAAGAAAAGCGTTAAGATCGTTGATAGAAACAAGAATAATCCTAGTAGAGATTAGAAGATACAATGATCAACCAGATACTGCCCCTGATCCCAGGTAGAAAAAAGCGTTAAGATCGTTGATAGAAACAAAAATAATCCTAGTAATTTAGAAGATACAATGATCAAGCAGATACTGCTCTGATCCTAGGTAGAAAAGCGTTAAGATCGTTGATAGAAATAGAATAATCTAGTAGTAGAGATTAGAAGATACAATGATCAAGCAGATACTGCACTCTGATCCTAGGTAGAAAAAGCGTTAAGATCGTTGATAGAAACAAGAATAATCCTAGTAGAGATTAGAAGATACAATGATAGAGATACTGCACTCTGATCCTAGGTAGAAAAGCGTTAAGATCAAACAAGAATAATCCTAGTACAAATTAGAAGATAAAATGATCAAGCAGATACTGACCTCTGATCCCTAGGTAGAAAAACGTTAAGATCGTTGATAGAAACAAGAATAATCCTAGTAGAGATTAGAAGATACAATGATCAAGCAGATACTGCACTCTGATCCTAGGTAGAAAAGCGTTAAGATCGTTAATAGAAACAAGAATAATCCTAGTAGAGATTTACAAACTCGCACTCTGATCCTAAACAAAAAAGCGTTAAAGATCGTTGATAGAACAAGAATAATCCTGGTAGATTAGAAGATACAATGATCAAGCAGATACTGCACTCTGATCCTAGGTAGAAAAAGCGTTAGAGAGGAAACGTTGATTAGAAAACAATGAATAATCCTGATCCTGGTAGAAAAGCGTTAAGATCGTTTAGAACAAGAATAATCAATGATCAAACAGATACTGCACTCTGATCCTAGGTAGAAAAGCGTTAAGATCGTTGATAGAAACAAAAATAATCTAGTAGAGATTAGAAGATACAATGATCAAGTTAGATACCAAAACTCTGATCCTAGGTAGAAAAGCGTTAAATCGTTGATAGAAACAAGAATAATCCTGGTAAGAGATTAGAAGATACAATGATCAAGCAGATACTGCACTCTGATCCTAGGTAGAAAAAAAAGCGTTAGAAAACAAGAATAATCGTTGATACTGATTAGACTGCAATCCTAGAAGAAAAATCCTAGAAACAAGTGATTAGAAGATACAATGATCAGATGCTGCACTCTGATCCAGAAAAGCGTTAAAATCGTTGATATAAACAAGAATAATCCTAGTCGAGATTAGATAATGATCAAGCAGATACCTGATCCTAGGTAGAAAAAAAGCGTTAAAGAATAATCGTTGATAGAAACAAGAATAATCTAGTAAAGATTAGAAGATACAATGATCAAGCAGATACTGCACTCGTTGATCCTAGAATAATCCTAGTAAGTTAGAAATGCAATGAAAGCACTCTGATCCTTAAGAAAAAGCGTTGAGATCGTTGATAGAAACAAGAATAATCTAGTAAGATTAGAAGATACAATGATCAGATACTGCACTCTGATCCTAGGTAGAAAAGCGTTAAAATCGTTGATAGAAACAAGAATAACAATAGAAGATACAATGATCAAGATACTGCACTCTGATCCTGGGTAGAAAAAAAGCGTTAAGATCGTTGATAGAAACAAGAATAATCCTAGTAGAAAAAGCGTTAAGATCGTTTAGAAGATACAATGATCAAGCAGATACTGCACTCTGATCCTAGGTAGAATAATCCTAGTAAAAGCGATACAATGATCAAAGATCGTTGATAGTTAAACAAGAATAATCACAGTAGAGATTAGAAGATACAATGATCAAGCAGATACTGCACTCTGATCCTAGGTAGAAAAGCGTTAAGATCGTTGATAGAAACAAGAATAATCTAGTAGAGAATAATCCTGGAGATTAGAAGATACAATGATCAACTCTGATCCTAGGTAGAAAATATCCTTGATGCACAAAAAATAATATAGTAAGTTAGAAGATGCAATCTAGATACTGCACCTGATCTGGGTAGAAAAAGCGTTAAGATCGTTGATAGAAACAAGAATAATCCTAGTAAGAGATTAGAAGATACAATGATCAAGCAGATAATGCACTCTGATCCTAGGTAGAAAAAGCATCGTTGATAGAAACAAGAATAATCCTAGTAAGATTAGAAGATACAATGATCAAGCAGATACTGCACTCTGATCCTAGGTAGAAAAGCGTTAAGATCGTTGATGAAACAAGAATAATCATAGTAGAGATTAGAAGATACAATGATCAGCAGATACTGCACTCTGATCCTGGGTAGAAAAGCGTTAAGATCGTTAGAAACAAGAATAATCATAGTACAAATTAGAAGATCAATGAAGCAGATACTGCACTCTGATCCTAGGTAGAAAAGCGTTAAGATCGTTGATAGAAACAAGAATAATCGTTAGAAGATAAAATGATCAACCAGATACTGCACTCTGATCCTAGGTAGAAAAATCGTTAAGATCGTGATAGAAACAAGAATAATCCTTAGATTAGAAGATACAATGATCAAGCAGATACTGCCTCTGATCCTAGGTAAAAAAAGCGTTAAGATCGTTGATAGAAAAAAGAATAATCCTAGTAGAGATTAGAAGATACAATGATCAAGCAGATACTGCACTCTGATCCTAGGTAGAAAAAGCGTTAAGATCGTTGATAGAAACAAGAATAATCCAGTAGAGATTAGAAGATACAATGATCAAGCAGATACTGCACTCTGATCCTAGGTAGAAAAAGCGTTAAGATCGTTGATAGAAACAAGAATAATCATAGTAGAGATTAGAAGATACAATGATCAAGCAGATACTGCACTCTGATCCTAGGTAAAGCGTTAAAATCGTTGGATAAACAAGGAATAATCCTAGTAGAGATTAGAAGATACAATGATCAAGCAGATACTGCACTCTGATCCTAGGTAGAAAAAGCGTTAAGATCGTTAATAGAAACAAGAATAATCCCTAGTAGAGATTAGAAGATACAATGATCAAGCAGATACTGCACTCCTGATCCTGGTAAAAAAGCGTTAAGATCGTTGATAGAAACAAGAATAATCCTAGTAAGTTAGAAGATACAATGATCAGGCAGATACTGCACTCTGATCCTAGGTAGAAAAAGCGTTAAGATCGTTGATAGAAAGAATAATCCTAGTAGAGATTAGAAGATACAATGATCAAGCAGATACTGCACTCTGATCCTAGGTAGAAAAGCGTTAAGAATAATCGTAGAGATTAGAAAACAAGAATAATCCTAGGTAGAAAACGTTAAGAACGTTGATAGAAGAATAACAGAGATTAGAAGATCAAGCAGATACTGCACTCTGATCCTAGGTAGAAAAAGCGTTAAGATCGTTGATAGAAACAAGAATAATCCTAGTAGAGATTAGAAGATACAATGATCACAGATACTGCACTCTGATCCTAGGTAGAAAAAGCGTTAAGATCGTTGATAGAAACAAGAATAATCCTAGTAGAGATTAGAAGAATAACAATGATCAAACAAGATAGATGCACTCTGATCCTAGAAAAAGTTGAAATCGTTTAGAAACAAGAATAATCGTTATCAAGAACTGCCTCTGATCCTAGTAGAAAAGCGTTAAAAATCGTTTAGAAACAAGAATAACTTAGTACAATTAGAAGATACAATGATCAAGCAGATACTGCCTCTGATCCTAGGTAGAAAAAAAGCGTTAAGATCGTTGATAGAAACAAGAATAATCCTAGTAGATTTAGAAGATACAATGATCAAGCAGATACTGCACTCTGATCCTAGGTAGAAAAGCGTTAAGATCGTTGATAGAAACAAGAATAATCCTAGTAGAGATTAGAAGATACAATGATCAAGCAGATACTGCACTCTGATCCTAGAAAGAAAAGCGTTAAGATCGTTGATAGAAACAAGAATAATCCTAGTAAGATTAGAAGATACAATGATCAAGCAGATACTGCACTCTGATCCTAGGTAGAAAAGCGTTAAGATCGTTGATAGAAACAAGAATAATCTAGTAGAGATTAGAAGATACAATGATCAAGCAGATACTGCACTCTGATCCTACGTAGAAAAGCGTTAAGATCGTTGATAGAAACAAGAATAATCCTAGTAGAGATTAGAAGATACAATGATCAAGCAGATACTGCACTCTGATCCTAGGTGAAAAAGCGTTAAGATCGTTGATAGAAACAAGAATAATCCTAGTAAGATTAGAAGATACAATGATCAAGCAGATACTGCACTCTGATCCTGAGTAGAAAAAGCGTTAAGATCGTTGATAGAAACAAGAATAATCATATCAAGAGATTAGAAGATACAATGATCAAGAAACAGATACTGGTAGAAAAGCCAAAAGATCGTTGATAGAAACAAGAATAATGCAATGATCTCTGATCCTAGGTAGAAAAAGCGTTAAGATCGTTGATAGAAACAAGAATAATCCTAGTAGAGATTAGAAGATACAATGATCAAGCAGATACTGCACTCTGATCCTAGGTAGAAAAAGCGTTAAGATCGTTGATAGAAACAAGAATAATCCTAGTAGAGATTAGAAGATACAATGATCAAGCAGATACTGCCTCTGATCCTAGGTAGAAAAAGCGTTAAGATCGTTGATAGAAACAAGAATAATCCTAGTAGAGAATAATTAGAAGATACAATGATCAAGCAGATACTGCACTCTGATCCTAGGTAGAAAAAGCGTTAAGATCGTTGATAGAAACAAGAATAATCTAGTAGAGATTAGAAGATACAATGATCAAGCAGATACTGCACTCTGATCCTAGGTAAAAAAGCGTTAAGATCGTTGATAGAAAACAAGAATAATCCTAGTAGAGATTAGAAGATACAATGATCAAGCAGATACTGCACTCTGATCCTGGGTAGAAAAAGCGTTAAGATCGTTGATAGAAACAAGAATAATCATAGTAGAGATTAGAAGATACAATGATCAAGCAGATACTGCTCCCTGATCCTAGGTAGAAAAAGCGTTAAGATCGTTGATCGTTGAGAAACAAGAATAATCCTAGTAGAGATTAGAAGATACAATGATCAAGGAGATACTGCACTCTGATCCTAGGTAGAAAAAGCGTTAAGATCGTTGATAGAAACAAGAATAATCCTAGTAGAGATTAGAAGATACAATGATCAAGCAGATACTGCACTCTGATCCTAGGTAGAAAAAGCGTTAAGATCGTTGATAGAAACAAGAATAATCCTAGTAGAGATTAGAAGATACAATGATCAAGCAGATACTGCACTCTGATCCTAGGTATAAAAAGCGTTAAGATCGTTGATAGAAACAAGAATAATCCTAGTAGAGATTAGAAGATACAATGATCAAAGAATATCCTGCACTCTGATCCTAGGTAGAAAAAAGCGTTAAGATCGTTGATAGAAATAAGAATAATCAGAGTAGAAATTAGAAGATACAATGATCAAGCAGATACTGCACTCTGATCCTAGGTAGAAAAGCGTTAAGATCGTTGATAGAAACAAGAATAATCCTAGTAGAGATTAGAAGATACAATGATCAAGCAGGCACTGCACTCTGATCGTAGGCAGAAAAAGCGTTAAGATCGTTGATGAAACAAGAAACAAGAATACAAATCATAGTAGAAACAAGAATAATCCTGGTAGAATTAGAAGATACAATGATCAAGCAGATACTGCACCTGATTCAGTAGAAAGCGTTAAGATGATAGAAACAAGAATAATCATAGTAGAGATTGATCAATGATCAGATACTGATCTGATCCTAGGTAGAAAAAGCGTTAAGATCGTTGATAGAAACAAGAATAATCATAGTAAGAGATTAGAAGATACAATGATCAAGATACTGCACTCTGATCCTAGGCAGAAAAAGCGTTAAGATCGTTGATAGAAACAAGAATAATCATAGTAGAGATTAGAAGATACAATGATCAAAGCAGATGCCGCACCTGATCCTAGGTAGAAAAGCGTTAAGATCGTTGAGAAACAAGAATAATCATAGTAGAGATTAGAAGATACAATGATCAAGAATACTACTCTGATCCTAGGTAGAAAAAAGCGTTAAGATCGTTGATAGAAACAAGAATAATCCTTAGATTAGATACAATGATCAAGCAGATACTGCACTCTGATCCTAGGTAGAAAAGCGTTAAGATCGTTGATAGAAACAAGAATAATCCTAGTAGAGATTAGAAGATACAATGATCAAGCAGATACTGCACTCTGATCCTAGGTAGAAAAAAGCGTTAAGATCGTTGATAGAAACAAGAATAATCATAGTAGTAGAAGATTAGAAGATAGAAAAGCGTTAAATGATCAAGAATAATCAGATACTGCACTCTGATCCTAGGTAGAAAAAGCGTTAAGATCGTTGATAGAAACAAGAATAATCATAGTAGAGATTAGAAGATACAATGATCAAAGCAGATACTGCACTCTGATCCGTTAAGATCGTTGATAGAAACAAGAATAATCCTAGTGAGATTAGAAGATACAATGATCAAGCAGATACTGAGGTAGAAAAAGCGTTAAGATCGTTGATAGAAAGAATAATCCTAGTAGAGATTAGAAGATACAATGATCAAGCAGATACTGCACGTTAAGATCTGATCCTAGGTAGAGAAAAAGCGTTAAGATCGTTGATAGAAACAAGAATAATCCTAGTAGAGATTAGAAGATACAATGATCAAGAAAAGCAGATACTGCACTCTGATCCTAGGTAGAAAAAGGTAAGAAAACAAGAATAATCTAGTAGAGTTAAGATCGTTGATAGCAAACAAGAAAAAGCGTTAAAATCGTTGATAAACAAGAGATTAGAAGATACAATGATCAACTGCAGATAGAAAAAAGCGTTAAGATCAGAAACAAGAATAATCTGATACAATGATCAAGCAGATACTGCACTCTGACCTAGTAAAAAGCGTTAAGATCGTTGATAGAAACAAGAATAATCCTAGTAGAGATTAGAAGATACAATGATCAAGCAGATACTGCACTCTGATCCTAGGTAGAAAAAGCGTTAAGATCGTTGATAGAAACAAGAATAATCTAGTAGATATTAGAAGATACAATGATCAAGCAGATATACTCTGATCCTAGGTAGAAAAAGCGTTAAGATCGTTGATAGAAACAAGAATAATTAGTAAGATTAGAATACAATGATCAAGCAGATACTGCACTCTGATCCTAGGTAGAAAAAAGCGTTAAGATCGTTGATAGAAACAAGAATAATCATAGTAGAGATTAGAAGATACAATGATCAAGCAGATACTGCACTCTGATCCTAGGTAGAAAAAGTTCGTTAAGATCGTTGATAGAAACAAGAATAATCATAGTAGAGATTAGAAGATACAATGATCAAGCAGATACTGCACTCTGATCCTAGGTAGAAAAAAAGATCGTTGATAAATAATCGATTAGAAGATACAATGATCAAGCAGATAAATCCAAGAATAATAGAAACAAGTAGAGATTAGAAGATACAATGATCAAGCAGATACTGCACTCTGATCCTAGGTAGAAAAAAAAGCGTTAAGATCGTTGATAGAAACAAGAATAATCCTAGTAGAGATTAGAAGATACAATGATCAAAGCAGATACTGCACTCTGATCCTAGGTAGAAAAAGCGTTAAGATCGTTGATAGAAACAAGAATAATCCTAGTAGAGATTAGAAGATACAATGATCAAGCAGAGATACTGCACTCTGATCCTAGGTAGAAAAAGCGTTAAGATCGTTGATAGAAACAAGAATAATCATAGTAGAGATTAGAAGATACAATGATCAAGCAGATACTGCACTCTGATCCTAGGTAGAAAAGCGTTAAGATCGTTGATAGAATAATCAAGAATAATCCTAGTATATAGATTAGAAAAAACGTTAAATGATAGAAACAAGAATAATCCTAATAGAGAGATACAATGATGCAATGATCAATCCTGATCCCTGAGGTAGAAAAAGCGTTAAGATCGTTGATAGAAACAAGAATAATCATAGTAGAGATTAGAAGATACAATGATCAAGCAGATACTGCACTCTGATCCTAGGTAGAAAAAAGATCGTTGATAGAAACAAGAATAATCATAGTAGAGTTAGAAGATACAATGATCAAACAGGCACTGCACTCTGATCCTAGGTAGAAAAGCGTTAAGATCGTTGATAGAAACAAGAATATTAGAGATTAGAAGATACAATGATCAAGCAGATACTGCACTCTGATCCTAGGTAGAAAAAGCGTTAAGATCGTTGATAGAAACAAGAATAATCATAGTAAGAATTAGAAGATACAATGATCAAGCAGATACTGCACTCTGATCCTAGGTAGAAAAAGCGTTAAGATCGTTGATAGAAACAAGAATAATCCTAGTAGTTAAGATTAGATACAATGATCAAGCAGATACTGCACTCTGATCTAGGTAGAAAAGCGTTAAGATCGTTGATAGAAACAAGAATAATCATAGTAGAGATTAGAAGATACAATGATCAAGCAGATACTGCACTCTGATCCTAGGTAGAAAATCGTTAAGATCGTTGATAGAAACAAGAATAATCATAGGAGAGATTAGAAGATACAATGATCAAGCAGATACTGCACTCTGATCCTAGGTAGAAAAAGCGTTAAGATCGTTGATAGAAACAAGAATAATCATAGTAGAGATTAGAAGATACAATGATCAAGCAGATACTGCACTCTGATCCTAGGTAGAAAAAGCGTTAAGATCGTTGATAGAAACAAGAATAATCATAGTAGAGATTAGAAGATACAATGATCAAGCAGATACTGCACTCTGATCCTAGGTAGAAAAAGCGTTAAGATCGTTGATAGAAACAAGAATAATCATAGTAGAGATTAGAAGATACAATGATCAAGCAGATACTGCACTCTGATCCTAGGTGAAAAAGCGTTAAAGATCGTTGATAGAAGATACAAACAAGAATAATCCTAGAAAAAGCGTTAAGATCGTTGATAGAAACAAGAGTAATTAGAAGATACAATGATCAAGCAGATACTGCACTCTGATCCTAGGTAGAAAAAGCGTTAATCGTTGATCGTTGATTAGAAACAATGAAGAATAATCTGATCCTAGGCAGAAAAAAGCGTTAAGATCGTTGATAGAAACAAGAATAATCATAGTAATGAAGATACAAGCAGATACTGCACTCTGATCCTAGGTAGAAAAAGCGTTAAGATCGTTGATAGAAACAAGAATAATCTAGTAGAGATTAGAAGATACAATGATCAAGCAGATACTGCACTCTGATCCTAGGTAGAAAAAGCGTTAAGATCGTTGATAGAAACAAGAATAATCATAGTAGAGATTAGAAGATACAATGATCAAGCAGATACTGCACTCTGATCCTAGGAAAAAGCGTTAAGAAAAAACAAGAATTAAGATCGTTGATAGAAACAAGAATAATCCTAGTATAAGATTAGAAGATACAATGATCATTAGAAGATACTGCACTCTGATCCTAGGTAGAAAAAGCGTTAAGATCGTTGATAGAAACAAGAATAATCATAGTAGAGATTAGAAGATACAATGATCAAGCAGATACTGCACTCTGATCCTAGGTAGAAAAAGCGTTAAGATCGTTGATAGAAACAAGAATAATCCTAGTAGAGATTAGAAGATACAATGATCAAGCAGATACTGCACTCTGATCCTAGGTAGAAAAGCGTTAAGATCGTTGATAGAAACAAGAATAATCATAGTAGAGATTAGAAGATACAATGATCAAGCAGATACTGCACTCTGATCCTACGTAGAAAAGCGTTAAGATCGTTGATAGAAACAAGAATAATACTAGTAGAGATTAGAAGATACAATGATCAAGTAGAGATACTGCACTCTGATCCTAGGTAGAAAAAGCGTTAAGATCGTTGATAGAAACAAGAATAATCATAGTAGAGATTAGAAGATACAATGATCAAGATACTGCACTCTGATCCTAGGTAGAAAAAGCGTTAAGATCGTTGATAGAAACAAGAATAATCATAGTAGAGATTAGAAGATACAATGATCAAGCAGATACTGCACTCTGATCCTAGGTAGAAAAAAGCGTTAAGATCGTTGATAGAAACAAGAATAATCATAGTAGAGATTAGAAGATACAATGATCAAGCAGATACTGCACTCTGATCCTAGGTAGAAAAAGCGTTAAGATCGTTGATAGAAACAAGAATAATCCTAGTAGAGATTAGAAGATACAATGATCAAGCAGATACTGCACTCTGATCCTAGTAGAAAAGCGTTAAGATCGTTGATAGAAACAAGAATAAGTAAGATTAAATACAATGATCAAAGATCTGCACTCTGATCCTAGGTAGAAAAACGTTAAGAATAGAAACAAGAATAATCATAGTAGAGATTAGAAGATACAATGATCAAGCAGATACTGCACTCTGATCCTAGGTAGAAAAAGCGTTAAGATCGTTGATAGAAACAAGAATAATCATAGTAGAGATTAGAAGATACAATGATCAAGCAGATACTGCACTCTGATCCTAGGTGAAAAAAGCGTTAAGATCGTTGATAGAAAAATAATCGTTAAGATCGTTGATATGAAAAAGAATAATCTAGTAGAGATTAGAAGATACAATGATCATAGTAGAGATTAGAAGATACTGCACTCTGATCCTAGGTAGAAAAGCGTTAAGATCGTTGATAGAAACAAGAATAATCCTAGTAGAGATTAGAAGATAGAAAACGTTAAATGATCAAGAATAATCCTAGATACTGCAACAGATCTGATCTGATCCTAGGTAGAAAAAGCGTTAAGATCGTGATAGAAACAAGAATAATCGTTGATAGAAACAAGAATAATCCTAGGCAGAAAAAGCGTTAAGAGTAGAGATTAGAAGAATACAATGATCAAGCAGATACTGCACTCTGATCCTAGGTAGAAAAGCGTTAAGATCGTTGATAGAAACAAGAATAATCATAGTAGAGATTAGAAGATACAATGATCAAGCAGATACTGCACTCTGATCCTAGGTAGAAAAAAAAGCGTTAAGATCGTTGATAGAAACAAGAATAATCATAGTAGAGATTAGAAGATACAATGATCAAGCAGATACTGCACTCTGATCCTAGGTAGAAAAGCGTTAAGATCGTTGATAGAAACAAGAATAATCCTAGTAGAGATTAGATTAGAAGATACTAGGTGAAAATGATCGTTGATAGAAACAAGAATAATCATGATTAGAAGATACAATGATCAGATACTGCACTAATCTGATCCAAAGATAGGTAGAAAAGCGTTAAGATCGTTGATAGAAACAAGAATACAAATCAGATAGTAGAGATTATCGAAGAAACAAGAATAATCAAGAAGATACAATGCACTCTGATCCTAGGTAGAAAAAGCGTTAAGATCGTTGATAGAAACAAGAATAATCATAGTAGAGATTAGAAGATACAATGATCAAGCAGATACTGCACTCTGATCCTAAGATCGTTATGAAACAAAAATAATCATAGTAGAGATTAGAAGATACAATTAAAGATCGATTGATAGAAAAAGCGTTAAATCGTTGATAGAAACAAGAATAATAGTAGAGATTAGAAGATACAATGATCAAGCAGATACTGCACTCTGATCCTAGGTAGAAAAAGCGTAAATCGTTGATGAAACGAATAATTGAGAAGATACAATGATCAAGAATACTGCACTCCTGATCAGGTAGAAAAAGTAAGATCGTTTAGAAGAATAATCAAGATTAGAAGATACAATGCAGATACTGCACTCTGATCCTAGGTAGAAAAGCGTTAAGAGATAAAACAAGTAGTAGAGATTAGAAGATACAAATCAAAGAATACTCTGATCCTAGGTAGAAAAGTTAATTAGAAGAATAATCATAGTAGAGATTAGAATGATGATCCTAGGTAGAAAAATCGTTGATAGAAACAGATACTGCACTCTGATCCTGCACCTGTAGAAAAGCGTTAAGATCGTTGATAGAAACAAGAATAATCCTAGTAGAGATTAGAAGATACAATGATCAAGAAGATACTGCACTCTGATCCTAGGTAGAAAAAGCGTTAAGATCGTTGATAGAAACAAGAATAATCCTAGTAGAGATTAGAAGATACAATGATCAAGCAGATACTGCACTCTGATCCTAGGTAGAAAAGCGTTAAGATCGTTGATAGAAACAAGAATAATCCTAGTAGAGATTAGAAGATACAATGATCAATCAGATAATGCACTCTGATCCTAGGTAGAAAAAGCTTAAGATCGTTGATAGAAACAAGAATAATCCTAGATTAGAAGATACAATGATCAAGCAGATACTGCACTCTGATCCTAGGTAGAAAAAGCGTTAAGATCGTTGATAGAAACAAGAATAATCATAGTAGAGATTAGAAGATACAATGATCAAGCACATAATGCACTCTGATCCTAGGTAGAAAAAGCGTTAAGATAGTTGATAGAAACAAGAATAATCATAGTAGAGATTAGAAGATACAATGATCAAGCTGATACTGCACTCTGATCCTAATTAGAAAAAGCGTTAAGATCGTTGATAGAAACAAGAATACTCATAGTAGAGATTAGAAGATACAATGATCAAGCAGATACTGCACTTTGAGCCTAGGTAGAAAAGCGTTAAGATCAGTCATAGAAACAAGAATAATAATGGTATAGATTAGAAAAAGCGTTAAGAATAGAAACAAGAAAACCATAGTAGAAGTTAGAAGAAGAGGAATAGCACTCTGAAAAGAAAATCGTTAAAGAACAATTAACGTTAGATAAGATGTTGTCTCCGTGCCAAATGTGTAGTGGCCGATTTTCTGAAGGTTGTTATTATTTTCTGGCAAATGTCTGGTCTGCTCGACATTTGTAACGTTACTAATCAAACGCTTCCGCGCGATCATTCCATTTCCCTCTGCATATTCAATTTAGAACTCGACTCCAGTTTGTTTTGATCCTGTTCAACCCAGCGGCAATATCACTCCTTTCAATCATTTACTACCCTTTCGTAAGTAACCCCAATTTAACTGCAATACACACAACAGCAGTATGGTTGATCCATTCACGTCTCTCGACATGGTAGATATATTATCTTGTCCTCTATTTGTTGGCACGATTTCATAAGTTGGAACTGGAGGAATCAAAACAGCTTTGCGTTTCAATTTACAATTCCCAAACCCAATGAACTCATATATCGAACTGTACTGACCATACTAATGAGTTCCAATCTTTTTTGCATAAATAAAAGAAAATCAAGCAATATCTGTCTATATTTCTGAGATGAGGTATTATTTACACTATTTACATTATTTGGACTATTGTCCTCATCTCTGTCACCATATGTATTACAACGTTTCGGCCGTCGTACGCTCCGGCCTTTTTCAGGTGGTTGGAATGTCGAACTGAACCCTTTATTTCGCTCACTGGGTAGACTGTTCTAGTTCCACGTGCCATGCCAAATGGATGTCAGTTACCGGTTATCTTCTGTTAATTCCCCTCTCCAAGTTCTCCACCACCTTAACCATGTATTGAACTTACACTCTTTGGGTCCTGCCACCGGTTCTAACTAACGCCTTTATCCACTGTGCCATGTGTCCTTGCGGACATCGGTTTATGAATTTCTGGGTATTATAAACCTAATGTCTTCAGCAACGATTTTTTTATCAGTGCTCATATTGCATTTTTGCTGTTATGATTGCATGTTTTTATCAGAGCTCATATTGCAATTTTTTGTTGTAATTATCGCTTTTCTCTGGCACTCCTTATCACTAGTTCCCATATTGTATTCATTTCTATCCTTGGTCGGCTCAGGAGATTTTTGTGGTCTAGCATATGTGCTGATTCCTTAACGTTACGAATTTTTCAATGATGTTCTTTGTCTATGATCTTACCCTGATCCTACTGAGGGCGGTGATCTTTTTCTCTCCATATGTGGTCAGCCACGCCTGATTTTTCCACTTCCCCTCGTGTTACAGCTTTCTGGCGTTCTTGAAGCCTTATCTCAAGGGGGCGACCTGCATCCCCTTTATATTTCTTTCCGCAGCTGCACGCGATAGCGTACACACAGTCTTTAGTCATGTTCTCCTCTATTGGGGATCTTACTCGGGAGAGATATTTGCGAAGTGTCGTCCAGCTTTTGAAGATTGCCCTGATGTTATATGGACCGCAGATCCTTTGTATTTTCTCTGATAACCCCTTCACATAAGGCAGACAGACTGTTTTCTGAGTGTTGTCGTCCTCCTCTTGTACCCGCCTATCCCAGTTTTTTGGGGCTGCTGCCATGTACCCAGGTTAGTTATTACGTTGTAGGGTACTACTTATACTGACCAATTCTTTATCTAATGTCTCTGGGTCGCCATTTATGATTTTGCTCGTTGTTGTAAGCAGCGGACGATCTCTTTCTTTACGCTGTATGGATGGTGGGAGTTGAAATTGAGGTACTGTCCGGTGAATGTCGGTTTACGGTATAGGAATGTCTTGAACCCATGCTCTGTTAGAACACCCAGGAATAATATAAATAGTAAAATCAAGCAAACACCCCCAAATTAGAATAGCATTTGATTTATCTATTTCTAGTGAGAATATTTTTTGTTATTATTTCCTGTTATTTGATCGTAAGAGCCATTCAAGGCAGAGAGCTACTGGATGAGGTTATTGTACGAGCGTAAAAGGTGGAAGTAAAAACAGCATCGGTTATCTCCTGTTAATTTAAATTAGCCTATTCATATCTATCTATCTATCTATCTATCTATCTATCTATCTATCCTAGCCTAGCCTAGCCTATTCATATCTATCTATCTATCTATCTAGCCTAGCCTAGCCTATTCATATCTATCTATCTATCTATCTATCCTACCCTAGCCTAGCCTAGCTTATTCATATCTATCTATCTATCTATCTATCTATCTATCTATCTATCTATCTATCTACCTAGCCTAGCCTAGCCTAGCTTATTCATATCTATCTATCTATCTATCTATCTATCTATCTATCTATCTAGCCTAGCCTAGCCTAGCCTAGCTTATTCATATCTATCTATCTATCTATCTATCTATCTATCTATCTATCTATCTATCTATCTATCTAGCCTAGCCTAGCCTAGCTTATTCATATCTATCTATCTATCTATCTATCTATCTATCTATCTATCTATCCTACCCTAGCCTAGCTTATTCATATCTATCTATCTATCTATCTATCTATCTATCTATCTATCTATCTAGCCTAGCCTAGCCTATTCCTATCTATAGGCCATAAGGCCATATATTGTAAGATAGATAACGGTTGACTCTAAACTTGTAACCGTTAAGATTTTACTGATTGAGGAAGCATCACAGGGAATCTGTTCCACACAGTGACACTTTTGGTAAAGAAGCAATAAGAGTGAAACTTCCTACTAACTAAAAGTAAACGAAAGGAATAGAGATGGTTTGTCACCGTGAACATCGCATTGGTGAGGGGGGGTCCCAAGGGGTGGTCCCAATGGTGAAATTCTTCTGAACTGGTGGAACTAAGCTCGTCTGAACGCTTGCCGTGGAAATATCAATAGGTTAGAGAGGCTGGCAAAGTTTCGTTTGTGGGAATTGCAATCAATATAATTTGAACCGTTGGAATAAATTTTTTAAATGTAAGAAATCCGTATTTTTTAAAGTACAATAAAAACTCACATGATGTACATTAAATCAAGGACATCATTGATCATTTTTTCGTGTTAATTGGTATCCAATGTAACTCAGTTGCTGAAGTTTAAAAATTGAATAATTAATAGCAATGGAGAAAAGAAAATAAATGACAAAGAAGGAAGGAAAAGTGAAAACACAAGAAACAAAACCAACAAAAAAGTAAAGAAGAATTAAAGTTTACAAACAAAAAGATGGTCAAAGGTATTGTAAGTTATTTACAAGTGACGATTCACTTGTTTTCCTTGTTTGGATTAGGCATTTTTACGGACAGAAGAAGCTGACGATTTCAATGGTGTTTTGACCTTTGGTAAAATTACAGCGACTCTGACAACAAACCATTCTCTTGAATAAATTCTGAATAATATGATAAAATCTTTTAAATTCGGCATTTTTTTTTGTGACTGGTAATAAGTCAAATTCATTTGATAGAGGGGAAAAGAGAGAAAGGAAGGAAGATTGTCAAGGAAAAAAACATTCACCCCCGTACCATCACCAATCATCCCAAGGATGAGATTTCAGCCATTGAAATCAAAAGGTTCATTTCAGAGTTGCTGTAATTTTGTATTTTTGTTTTCATTGGATCCCGCTTAACAGAGACTTTCTGTTAAGCGTGATCCAATGAAAATAAAACAGGTAATCTAGTGACATATATTTTTGTACACGAGTACTGTTTTCAGCTATAACTAAATTTAAAAGAGCGGCCATTCGTCTGTCAATCGACTAAGTGGCAATACTGGGTAGTTTTAGCAGAACCGTGAGTCATGTGGGATCGGAAGTTATGAGAAAAGTTGACTGAAGAAGAGATGCCATCCCTTGTTTGAGAAATATTTCGACGTTAATAACATTAAGATCACGATCACCGACCAACGAAATAAGAAGCGAGTAGAAAATTTGCTTATTATATTTGTGGGCTGTCAGATTGATTTATGATGATTCTAACTGGCTATTTCGTAACATGCATTTATTAAAACTTGGCATGGTAATTTACTTCGAGCCATTAAGGTATCTATATATTTAAACTGTGCATATCTATCTTAATCTGTTCATAACTAAATCTATAATAATAATCTATAATAATTTCTATCTCTCTGTTTTAATATGTTCATATCTATTTCAATCTGTTCATATCTATTTTCATCTGTTCATATCTATCTATCTATCTATCTATCTATCTATCTATCTATCTATCTATCTATTGAGTTATCTCACCTGGCATTCGTTTGAAGGTACGCTGGTCTTTTAAGTGATGATTAACCTATTTACACGGTTCGGTCGATAATGTAGCCATAAAGCAGTCTTGTGTAACACTTAGAATATTTATTGGGGACGTCTAGTTAGTTTACAATGCTTTCATTCATCATTGATACTCAAGGTGAGTTCCTCACTCACTAAAGCTAAACAATGTCCAGAACTAACGTGCCTTTATATACTTGTAAAATAAGAGATCTAAGATTAGCATATAGATCGATGTATCTGAAAAAGCTTATAGTTTACAAAAAATTGTAACACTGTTGATATCTATCTATCTATCTATCTATCTATCTATCTATCTATCTATCTATCTATCTGTAGTTATATCACTCCAAGCAAGTTGATAATGCCACTAAAAGACAAGGGGTTATTGGGAGTGAAAGAGAATAAGATGTCATTAGAAGAAATCGGAAGACCAATTCTAAAGATAGTATATCCCTTGGTTGGTGATGTAAAATGATATTTTTTACGTGTTTTTGTAGTTGGTAACATTGCTATAACACTATTACCATCTTTGGACGTAAAGAATTATGTTCTTTTTAATTAAGGTAGCATTAAAAAAAAAATCAAAGTATGGCCAGTTTTGTTCCTGTGTATTACGAGCGATTTTGAATGGTTGTCTAAATATAAATCTCTTTTATGTTCGTAGATACGGGCTTTTAGATTTCGTGATGTCTCTCCTATATAAATGTTTGTATAGTGTAAGAAATTTATTTGTTAAGTACAAACATCTGAATTGGATTTACTTTTGTTTCAAATTATATCTTCGATTGTCTTGAACGAGGTGGTAAAGTTTCTAGTATTAGGGATAACTAAGTTATTTACAAGTTTTGTAGAAAGAGTGTAAGAGGGTAGGATTAGAAAAATTGTGTTGTTCTTAGAAGTGCTATCGCAGGTGTCTACTATATTTTCTTTTTCTCTATATCTCATTTTCTATGAAGCTTTAATAAAAACGAAATATGTTGGATTGATAAACGTTTCCTGTTTGTTCTTTATCTTATCGCACACACACACACGCACACGCATATATATATATATATATATATATATATATATATATATATATATTCCACAATCAATCTCCAACTGCATGATATCTACCAACCACCCTACGGGGTCAGATATGGCACATGCCGAATTTAATGTGGGGTATCCGAGCTCGTAGGCTTGGCCAAAATTTCCCTGTAGACTCCGTATGAAACGGAGTCGGCTAGCTGTTTCCCGAGACGAGACTCTGCCGTTCGACATAGCCTCGACTGGAGGCAGAGAGTGTGACCAGCACAGCTGGAAACGAATCTCCAACTGTAGACCAACATGCACTATTGAATTTATGTGAATGGGGACATATCAATTATCGTCCGTAGATATGCTACAACAATATATATATATATATATATATATATATATATATATATATATATATATATATGTGTGTGTGTGTGTGTGTGTGTGTTTTTGTTTTTGAGGTGTGTGTTATTTCATGATCGTTTACCGCGAGAGCACAATAGAGAAAGAATTAAACATGCATTTGCAATGGCATTTGAGATGCACTTGTTAAAGCTTATTCAACGGTCGAAGTTTAATATATTATGAATGCAAATTGTCCCACCTCGAGCGTAAGGTATTCTGTAATTTAATTAGATACAATCTGAAAGGAAGACTCATTTTTACATTTAAAAGAACCAATTCATTATATTGGCATCATCCAACTGGAGGCCTAATGCAAAGTAGAGAATTATGAATTAATGTCTATCCTCAAAGCCATGTGAACAACAGATGCTGTTGACAGGCTGACATAAAAAAATTAAGTAAAATCGTCAGCGCAAAAAGCTATGATCTCTATAATGAAATCTATCGGAATCTACAGAATTTAGAATGTATCTTTTTCTTCTATATGTTCCTTCTGGACGTTGGTGGTCACGGCTCTCCACATTTTCCTTTTCTTTGTAGCTCTTAATAAATATTTTCTTTTTGTTATCTCTCCTGAACCTTATTCCGCCATACATTTACGTTAGCTTGCTAGCAATGTTATACGTTGCTTTCCTCCCCCCACCTTGCCTTCAATCTGTCCTGTGATTCTCAAAATTTCCATGACCTCTTTCCTCATTATGTGTCCAAGTAATCTAAACTTTTTCTTCTTGGTTAAGCATAAGTATCCTTTTTGTTTCTGTTTTATCTAAAACTTCATCGTTGCTCACATGTTCAGTCCATAGTATTCTCAGCACCCTTCTATCGCTACTTGTTACCCATATTCTTTATCAAATTCATATTGTAGCGGACTGGTAAATAAGATTGTACCTATTTGCATATGTTAAGTAGAAGAAAAATAAAGTGTGTAGTAAATAAAGTAATAGACAGACGCAAGTTGATTTTTGATCGCTTGACATAGAAAAATACAATACAATATGGCGTCACCGATAGGATGTTTAAATCGCTTGGATGGACCAGAATTTTTCGAGATTTGTATCCTGGGTTTTTGCAGCCCAGACTAGGGCTAAACATGAGAGAAAAGCAGACAAGAGGGACTACTGATCATGTGTCGTAGAACAACACAATATTACGTTTATCATAAGAGGAATCCTTATTTTTATAATTAAATCATAAACAAATTCCATATATTTCCCTATTCTTGAAAACGCTAATAAACTGGGCTTTCAAATTAAACTATTTTGAAAGCACAGTTCTGTTAAATTTGGAATTGGTATTCTTCTTATTAATAGCCCAAATTAACCCTGCTTATTTTAAATAATATCCCCCAAAATTAAAAGTAGTGAATTTCAAATCTTAATCGGTCTGGACTTTTCAAAATAACCCAGAAACAGATTCTATATATTTATTTACACTGAAAAAAAATACGAATCATTCGCCCTTACGTTTAGTACGCATCAATGAAATTTGCAAATCGTCGAGGATGTAAACCAATTTAGTTTGGCAACGTATTGTACAAAAATAAAGTTGGCAAATATTAAAGAAAACGGGTAATTATTTTTTATGCGCTTACTATTACACCATTGAGAAGGTCTGAATTTTTTCCACGTCCCAATCCGCGCAGAAGAGACAATGCTTTCAAACCAGACTTCCTTTCGATTACCAGACCTTCTCTTTCAGAGGGTGGATGAGCTTACAAGTGAGCCATTAGTTGCCCTAAAAAGGCGCGGAATCTCTTCTTACCCCCTTTAAGTCAAGCCATGTGATAAAAAGTATTTCCTCCGTTGGCAGATTTTCAAATTATAAAGGAAGCTTCTTTGCTGATTTAGACGTTACAAGTATATGTTAGAATAAACCGTGTTAAAATTGTTTTTTCCTTGTGTTGCTCCGTTAAGTACCTGATTCCTCCTCCCCTGTTCTGTATCTGACTCTACAAAAATCAAATGAAATCAAAATTGAAGTATATCTGTCATACAGGTTCGCCTATCGCCCTGTTCACACTCTTTCCCCGTTTATTGAACAGGAGTAGAGGTTTATCCCTGGTTCCCTGTTTAGGACTGGGTTTTCTGTTCCTTCTAAAGTTTTCATATTCTCCTTCACCCCCAGTAACCCCCTGCGTCTTACTGGCATTGTCGCCTTGCCTTTGGGTGTAATGATTGAAAAAATACTCTCACTTTTCAGCATTCCTAGTTCAAAAGTCTTTACTCGGCCTTGTAGGCAATGAATTATTTTCAACCCTAGAGCCTCTTTCTCATAGACGAAACCAAAACACCTATTCACACGCGCTATATTATTTACTTCATCAAGTTCAGCTATTACCTGCCATGCCACGTACACAGTATCGAATCATCGTAATTCCCTTCGTATATCGTTAGTAAGGAGGAAGTTGCACTCAAAATCGTTATTATTTGGAATCGACTCTCGTGAGGATGCTTTCCCGATTATTACAATCTTACCTTGAGGAATCGGAGAGCTAAGTTCGAGTCGAATCCATTACTTTCGTGCAAATACCCTTGGAAAGGTATGAATCCTCTTCTTCTCGCCCCCCAGCTATGGGCAAACAGTAGGACAGACCTGGTTCTATAGCCTTGAATGGCAACTGGTCTACCGTAGAAAGAAATGACAACCTGCTGCATCGTCAGTCATTGGTGAATTTGTCCAGTATTCATTACCATGTAGGAAGTTAGATATTAAATAGGTTTTCCGCATTTCTTTTACATTCCGGAAGACAGCTTTGGCTATTCCTATGTGTTTTCTAATTATTATTCTTCTCTATGCCGTGTCTCTTCAGGACTTTGTCTCTCCATAATTTCCTGTTATTTCTAGCTCTTAATAAATTTGGTCTTTTTGTTATCTCTCCAAACCTTGACCCACCATCCATTTAAACAAGCTCAGTAGGTAGGTTAGACGCTGGTTTCCTCTGTCCCTCTTGCCTTCTAATCTAGTGTTAACCGTTATCTATCCTACATATCGTCCTAATCTGCAAGTTCTTTCTCTTCTTAGTCCATACAACTGCGCTATTCTGTAAACCTTTAACTGGAGTGGATTTTGTAAGTGATTTAAGATTTTTTTAGCGGTATGTTTTTGTATGTTTCCTTGATTCTTAGTGGTTCTTTAATTATTTTCGTGTTTTTACCAAACATTATAAAAATCCGTTCGAAACAAAGAAAAGAGTATTGAACTGTTATGTAATGTCAATACTCGACAATCTGCTTATGGAAGAAAAGTTGATACAACTGAAATGTAAACCCAGCTCTGCCAAATAAACAAAAAAAAAATGAAAAAAAAAAAAAAAATTTGGTAAGTAGAAAACTGGGTTCCATTTGAAAAGCTGTCGTTAGTAGGCAAAATCAGCCTAGTTTATTTTCAAGCGTCTCAGAATGTCACAAATAGCGAAATTCAAGCTTTAGTTGCATTGGTATTTCAATAGTATCACAAGTTGACAAACCTGTTGGCGGGTATATTTCTAGAGTAGAAAAATATATGCGCTACTTTTGAAAGCCTACGTCTATTAATATTTTAATTCTCTACTTGTAATGTTGGGGGTTAATATTTAAAATGAGCAGGGATAACTTGGGATCCCAATAAAAAGTATATCAATTCACAATTATTTAGCTCGACTTACAAATATAATGCAATTGCCCTCTAGGGCAGGTTGATTTTGCAAATGTAATATTGCACTCAATTTGAATGTTTTGATTTCACATGATGAATAAGGACAGAATATTTTTTTCCAATCGTTACGGTTTTTTGATTTTTTTGAGGAAACGAGTTTAAAGGTTAAGTTTAGGTTCAAAATCGCAGCGTTGCAATTTCATTCCGGTGATCAGTGAATGCCTTACAGCAGTTTTGTAGAATGTATCATTTATTTAAGTTTTACAAACTGTATATGAACAAGATTCATGGCGCAAACACATTATTACTAAATAATCTTGCCATTAAATAAGACCTTCATTTATTTCCAAGGGGAGTTATACTGAACAGTTATTATGTAACATATAGTGTTGTAGTTTTATTGCGATTTTCAATAAACAATAAAATTTTAAAACATTTTATCTCATAATTTGTGTTATATATACTTTTATCTATTTTTGTTTTTATTAATTATGATCTAACAAATCTTATTCATTTAGTAGCTATTTTTGTAATCATTTACATTTTATTACACATTTTTTACTTATCGAATACAGTAAAAAAATTCATATTTTTCTTGTAGCAATTCATCATTAGAATTCTGGTCCGAATATATTTTCATTCAATGTGTCTAATATAAAAGATATTAACTTTATTTGGATTTATTCTTGAAAGAGTAAAATTTTAAAGTCAGTTTGTAAGCAAAACCCTGCGGAAATTGTACATTTTTCAGACAATATTTAAAAGTAATTGCTCAAAAATTGGTCAAAAACTAAAATTCTACTTTTTAGTGTCAGTACTTAGCACAACAAATTCTAGCTTTCAAACCTAGTGCAATGTTGGTTTTCTAAACAAAAGTCAAAAATCAAACTGCTCTAATCACCTCTTGTAAGTCAATCTGGAAAACCCGTTCGATATTCTTATTAAGTCAATTTTGCTTTTACAAGCAAATAAAAAATATTCCATGTATTTGTTTACCCTAGAAAAAAACAAAGTTTACTAGAGCTATAAAGATTAGGAAATTATGGAGAGTCATGATCGTCAACATCCCGAAAGATCACGACACATAGAAGAAGAAGAAGAAGAAGAGGAAGAAGAAGAAGAAGAAGAAGAGTTGCCAGACTGATGGACTTTTGAAAGACCAATGCTAATAATGAATTCTATTTGTGATTTTTCAAACACTATCTAAAAATAAACTGAGGTGAGTTGGGCTACTCTGACGCCATTTTGTCATAATTACACTGGTAAGCAAAGTTAATGAAACATGTTTATTTATCATATAATTCTTTTCATTAGTTAGGTAGCACGTATGTTATGCACTACCAATGCTTGATAAATAATACGTTATTCCATTTCGAAAGACATATCAGAGACCCTGTGTTGTTTCAGCGTTACAAAGAAGAAGAAAAAAAACGAAAGAAAGAGAAAGTAGAGAGAAAAGGGAATAAAATTGTCATATATTTAACGTCTGCATCAGTGAAATGGAAAAAAAGTCAATTTCAGTTTGTACCCCTTTATTTCTTTAAATAATGACCTACGATCAAACATGATTCTTATTGCGATATTATGATAAAGTTGTTAGACTCAAAATGGAATTTTTACGAGTATTTCATAGTCGGGGAACCATTGACTTTAAAGTTTCTAATTCATTAGCAAATTCGAATAGTAAAAGTATTTCATGAATAGTACTTCTTCTATGTGTCGTGTCTCTTCGGGTGTTGGTGACTATGGCTCTCCACAATATCCTGTGCTTTATAGCTCTTTATAACTCTTTTGTCCATACTATTCCTAGCAGTCGTTGGTAGAACCATAAACCCGTGGCTTCAGTTTCCTTCTTCAGCTGTGGAGAATGTCCAGTATTCATTATCATGTAGGAAGTTAGATATTAAATAGGTTTTCCGCATTTCTTTTAAATTCCGGAAGACAGCTTTGGCTATTCCTATGTGTTTTCTAATTATTATTCTTCTCTATGCCGTGTCTCTTCAGGACTTTGGCTCTCCACAATTTCGTGATATTTTTAGCTCTTAATAAATTTTGTCTTTTTGTTATCTCTCCTAAACCTTGTTCCACCATCCATTTAATCAAGCTCAGTAGTTAGGTTAGGCGCTGATTTCCTCTGTCCCTCTTGCCTTCAATGTGACCTGTAAGTTTCGCATTTTCCGAGCCATCTTTCCTCATTATTTACCTTAGTATGAGTACATATTACTGTAGCAGCGCCAATCACCGGAATAAATTCTGGTTGAAAACAAAGAAGCGGTGATTATCATGTCGGATCATAAAAGCTCTCCATCTTTAGTATGCAAGTTTGGACTCCATAATTGCATCAAAATATTTAAATATGTCTAAAAGGTTAATTTGCAATGTAACACCCACGCTCAGTTCGCATTAAAAATTTCCAGAATACCTCCCAATGTGTAATTGTACATGCTCCATTCGAATCTGGCTTGATAAATTTAATAAAATGTACCGTTTGGAGTTATCGACAGGGAAAGTTTGGATTCATTCGCATTGCGGGCAGCCATTACGGGCGTTGTTTGTATACATTCGCTGCAGAACAGCTATCAGTGTAGGTATCATTGCGCAAACAGAGCGTGTCTACGTAAATAGTTCTCGTGCGCAGTAATTGCGACAAATTTAGACAAGAAAATCAGTTCCGAGCTTAGCTTTCCGTAGTCTTCCGCGTTTAGCTTTCCGCAGCGAATGTATGAAAACAAAGCGAGTAATGGCGGCCGCCAACGACGCGACCGAATCCCAAATTCTACTGTCGATAACTCCAAAACGGTAGATTTTATCAAATTTATCAAGCCAGATTCGAATGGAGCATGTAGAATTACACATAAATATAAGTATTTTGGAAATTTTTAATGCGAAATGAGTGCGGGCGTTACACTGCAAATTAACCGTCTAAAAATGTAAATACGTACGCAAAAAGATAAATAAATGCGTATATAAAATAGCTCGTTTGGTTTGTAAGGATAGCATCGTCTATTACCCACTCATATGGCCGCTGAACATTTATTAGCCCTTCGAGAATTCATAGCACTTCCAAGGGCTCGTTACAAGTGACGTTGAAAAACATTGCTCTCATCAGTGCATATATGTTGTAGCACATCAAAATCGGACGGAAAAGGAAATAAATCAAGGAAAAATCTCGCCTGTAAGGATGTAAATACAAATTAATTTTGAACCTGGTAAAAACAGATCGCCACACTCTTAACCTGTTCAACTGTATGGGTGAACCATCATCTTCCCCCAAATATCACCATAAACTGTGCCTCTTTCTCAGTAAGCCTCTACCTCAAGTGGCCCCCGGACTATGTACAGGGTGAACATAAAAAAACAAAACAAAAAAAGTTAATGATTGAATAATCTCATGGCGAGTTCTATGAAAATAAAATATCCGTAGAAATTCCCCTATCGCATCGATAAATATTTGAGCTTAACAAAATATAACAATAATCCATATGAACGCTAATAGTTATTTAAAGACATAAGGGAGTACAAATGAAAAAAAAAATTAAAATCGAAAACTTTGCCATTTCATTGAAACGAAATTTATAAATATCTATCAGCATGTTCTTATCTATCTATCTATCTATCTATCTATCTATCTATCTATCTATCTATCTATCTCAGTCTGTTCATATCTATCTATTGTAGCCTAGGGAAGGTTACTGAATAGAATAATCACGAAGAAGTAATCAACTGCTAGAAGTGACTTCCACAATGAATCTCCAACTGCAGGATATCTCCCAACCGCCAACGCGGTCAGATGTGGCAAAAGGCCGAATTTAATGTGGGGTATCCGAGCCCGTAGGCTCGGCCAAAAATTCACCGTAGATCCCGTATAAAACGGAGCCGAGTAGGTGTTTCCTTAGACGAGACTATACCCTTTGACATAGCATTTTCTGGGGATCGTCTCTGGCTGGAGGCAGAGAGTTTGATCAGCACAGCTGAAGACGAATCTTCGACTGCAAGATATCTACCAACCACATTACGCGCTCAGATGTGGCACAAGGCCGAATTTAATGTGCGGTATTCAAGCCCATAGGCTCGGCTAAAAATTCCCTGTAGACCTAGTATAAAATGGTGTCGGGTAGCTGTTTCTCGGGACGAATCACTGCCGTTTGACATAGCATCGTCTGGGGATCCTCTCTGCTTGGAGTTAGAGAAGTTGACTAGCACAGCTGGAGAGGAATCTTCAACTGCAGATCAACATACAGTATTTACTACTGTATTTATATGAATGGGGACATACCCATTATCGTCCGTAGGTATGCTACAACGATCTGTTCATATCTATCTATCTATCTATCTATCTAAGTATGAAGTGAGAAGTATTGAGCAAGGTATACTTACTAAAATTAGTGTTTCAATGACCAGTATTGAGCAAGGTAAGATCTTTCAATTCAAGAACTTTTTTATCATCCCATTATATATATATATATATATATATATATATATATATATATATATATATATATATATGTGTGTGTGTGTGTGTGTGTGTGTGTGTGTGTGTGTGTGTGTGTGTGTGTGTGTGTGTATTATGAATTAAATGTGTTTTTACTGTGTTTGACTCACTACCTTAATGTTCCAATCGTTTCCGGTGGGAAGCCATTGGCTGACGGCTAGTGAATTCATGGAGAAAATGAAATATTCATGTTGAACGGAAAGAAATAAAAGGAACGTCTATAGCCTGGAAATATCAAAGAATGCCAAAGAAGACTAGCGGTGGCATAGTAAGGCCCATTCCAAGTGCTCAACTGAGCAGAATCTGAATATCATTTGTGAAATATGGCAGACCTTAAAATAAGCGCGTGGGAATCGAGCTGTAAAAACTCGCCTAAAAATTAAATGTTTCACTGAGATTTACGGCAATGAACTTTGGACCCTACTTTATTCAGATGAAACAAACGTATACAATAATCAACTACCATTTTGTGTATTTCGCCCGTTGAAAGGATATAAAAGTGTGAGTAAGTGCAGTGTATTCTTGGTAATATCACGTATTTGTACGTCGAACAGAATGATGGCTCTGGAGACTGTTTTGTTGTCGTGACTTCTGATAACTATGAATCTAAATTCAGACTGACAAGAGTAACATACAATAACTGTATTTATTTGAACAGTGCATCCTGGAGAGAAGAAAGGGAAATGAATTTGCCATGAATATGGACATAGCTACGTCCACTTGGAGCTAAGTTTGTAATCTATACATTTTCTTGCTGTCTCCTATCTAAGTACTTTTTCGCGTTTTTTTCGAACAGTTTTTGATGCTCGTAACAAAGAGTACAAATGTGTTTCTATAACTAGTTCTGACTTAGCTGTTTCCGTAGACGGATGGGGATTTTATAGGCGCAGCTTAGATGTGACACAAGGACGAAAGTATGAGGATCGTTCTAGCGCGAAAAGTTTACTAACCATTATCCCGCCTCGAGGCGCCCAAATGAATTTCTAAGCATAACTTAAATGAGGCACAAGGACGAACGTATAAAACACCCAGTGAGGATCGATCTCAGTAACCAGTTATAATCGTTCTAATGAGGTAAGCTTGTTAGACATTACATCACGTTGAGGTGTCCAAGTGATCTTCTAAGCGAGCTTAGATGTGGCACAAGGCCGAAAATATGGGGCAACCCAGTGAAGATCTAACTAACTAATCAGACGTAATTGTTCTGGCGGGACAAGCTTGTTAACCATCACGTCACGTCGATTTGCACAATATATCAAAGAATACCAAGGAAGACTAGCGGTGGCATAGTAAGGCCCATTCCAAGTGCTCAACTGAGCAGAATCTGAATACTATTTGTGAAATATGGCAGACCTTAAAATAAGTGCGTGGAAATCGAGCTGTAAAAGATTCGTCTAAAAATTAGATGTTTCACTGAGATTTACGGCGGTGAACTTAAATATGGTACAAGGCCGAATTTGTAGAGCACCCACTGAGGATCGAGCCCACCACTCGGTATTAAATGATCTAACATGGTTCACTAACCGCGTTGAAGTGTCCTATGAAGGTTTCTGTATGAGAAGTTTATATCTGCAGGGTTTACTTTTTTTTATCCAGAGGGTTTAGTCACCTATTTTTTTATTTCTTCTAAAGAGCCCATTAGGTTGTTTTTTACAACCCCATTCCGATAATGGAGAAGTACGACCACAGCATTCGTTTGTTAACACCTATTGAGGTTATACTCTGTCTCATTTTGACATACCTACATCCGATTATAAAGAATTGAAAACCAACACTCGGGTTTACTTTCTTTATTATATCTTGCACGAGATATAACAGTAGTTCTATACAGCTCGCCACATAAGATGCACGGGTAGAGTAACGGATATCAGTGCCGGAAATAGAATCAATCTTTCCGTTCGGTTACGGCCATATAACATTGAAATATTGGTTCTCATACGATCGCCGAGGTTAAGCAGCGTTGAACCTGGTCATAAGGTTGCCCACTAGCGAACACCAGGTGCTGTAAAGTACGCAACAGGACTAGCAGTTTCTTTTGCGCTTAATTTCACACGATTCGCCTTGGGAAAGAAACGCATCTAATTTTTTCTCCGGAACGGAAAAGTTTTAAGGAAAATAGAAACAAAACGAATACTTTTATCGAGAATCAGAAAGAGACGATATTTCTGGGGGAACATAATGAAGAAAGAGGGCTTGGAGAATTTAAGCCTCACAGGACATACTAAAAGCAAGAGAAACAGAGGGAAAGAGCAAGTATCCGACCTAACGAGCTTACCTAAAGGGATATCAGAACAGGAAGTGGTAGACGTGTTGTAGAGTAATTTTCACAATGGAGGCTTGTTTATCACTAAGTCGATCCTAAATTAGGTTAGACGTACAAAACGTTAGGAACTTGCAATAATAGTTAATGACACAGCTGGCGACTGCTACTATTACTACTTATCTGTGGGAGAGTCTATTTACAATAGAATAGGTATGATCTAGTATAACAACATGATAAAAAGACAAACGTTGCTAAGACTAGCAAAGGACAGCGATTTATAAACAGTCATGATCGCACACGTTCGTTTGAAAGAAATTATCTGTTATATACCGTATATATGAACACTAATGGGTATGTCCCAATCCTCATATGTTGGACAGTATTGTAAGTGAGTGGCGGTAATCTGCTGTCTAAGTAGTCCACCACTAGCAGTGGTTTACCTACTTCACGCCGCTGGCGAGTATCGTATTTTGTTGATGTTATAAAGATTACCATTTCATTTCCAACCTCCGTTTTGGTTATTCTTCATTCAATAACCCTTTCTAGGTTACAATATCCAACCTTGAAAATACGCATTCAAAAACTTATGTCGTTGATCATAGGTAATTGAAGTAAAAGCATGTCCCTATACGAGGGTCACTCTGAAAGTAATGCATTGCTCGTTATTATGTTTTCACCAATAACTCATGATTTTTGTCCTGTTACAAATAAAATATTTTCATAGTAAGTAAAAAATAATTTATGCGCTATTTATTGGTGTTAGGTTGTTTTTGTTTGTGATGGTGTGTACGGGTGTGTATGCATGTACGCATGAGTATATGTGTGTATGTCGAATGTCGTGGTTATTTCTCTTTTTCATAATTTTCTTGTCTCTTCCTACTCCTTCATATTTTTTTCTCTCTTTTGGCTGTGAGCGTCAAAGATAATGCAAAAATCTAATTTCCAGAATAACAAATACGATTGTTTTGCGTTTATAGTAATTCGTTTCTGGAATGTTCTGGGGTTTTAAGTTTTCGAAATATATGTGCATTCCATTTTTTATTTATTCCTTGTTTAGATCTCTCTCTCTCTCTCTCTCTCTCTCTCTCTCTATATATATATATATATATATATATATATATATATATATAAAGCCATATTTTATTCAAGCATGTTTGATTAAATAATTCTTAGACGTATTATGTCTATTTATTTTAGTTTTAATCCTTTCAAGTCCACGGATTAATTTCTTGCTGGCTCTAGAAAATTGATCAAGAAAAGCTCCAAAATTTTCTTTCAAATAATTTTTATTTTCCCAAGTACTTTCAGTCTGATCTGAGACCATCTTCAGGGGTTGCATATCAATGGATGTGTTATGTGTTAACACCGTAAATTCAAAATATTTTCATCGCTATGCAAGGGAGGTAACTTAACGGGTTTAAAAGATTTTATAATTGTAGTATTTTAATTTAGTATTTTTTATATAACACTTTGCTGCTACAAACATTTAAGAACTTTGTTGCTATACTTGTAGTTGACTTTATTTTTGGCCGCAATTCTTTTATATAAAGGGCTTCCAGAATTTTAAGTTTTTGCTTATTAATATCTTGATGAAGCACTGATGTATTTTCGACTAATATCTGGCTAAACTGTATGATCTCAGATGATTTTGAAAGTACTTGGAAAAATAAAAAAATATCTGTCTAAACTGAAGATGGTCTCAGATGAGACTGAAAGTACCTGTTAAAATAAAATTATTTGAAAGAAAATTTTGGAGCTTTTCTTGATCAATTTTCTAGAGCCAGCAAGAAATTAATTCGTGGACTTGAAAGGATTAAAACTAAAATAAATAGACATAATACATCTATATGCGCGCATGTGTGTGTGTGTTCATCTGTCTGTGTATATGTTTCTGAATGTCATTTTTACAAATCTTGCAAATCAGTTTGTGATTCACGAGTTTTTGACAGGCAATGAAAAGTGGGCAATTTATAACAATATGAAAACCATAAGATGCTGAGTAGGTGTGAATAAAATACTATAGACGTCCTGAAATATATATATATATATATATATATATATATATATATATATATATATATATATATATTACCTCTATCTCTGATATTGAGTGCTTTTAATTAAGTACCGCATATAATATATAGATAATTATACATATATATATATTTATTTATATTTATATACACTTTTTACACATGCACACACACACACACACACACACACACACACACACATATATATATATATATATATATATATATATATATAAATTACGTGAGATAACCTTTTTCCTTCGCGTGTTCTTTTCTGAATTTCTTGGGATCGCTGAAAGAGAATATTCATTTTTTATTCTAATTCACCAAATATAGTTTCCCTTTGATATGTCCCAGAAAGGGATCTATTTGAACGAAGTAGCTAAGTGGTTTTGGATATTATAACCAAGTAGAATACGGTAGCAGTAATCGACTGGTACGCGTCGTAGACGCAGGTAAGAAGTGTAGATCAATGGCGTAGTCCAATGGGCGTCGTTATAGATTAGCTCTCAGATTAAGGCTCTTTGATTCTCCTACACGTCCGTCGGTATTTATGACGGACACCAGGCAATCATATTCCAATGAGGGGGAACACAGGTGTACGCATATTCCATTATATCACCCTTGTTCAATCAAATGTTTTGCCCATTTTCAGCAATTCAGACATTTTGACCTGACATACACGTATACGTAGAGCAAAAATGGTAGAATCTATAATTAAAGCGATAGCTGCATAGACTCTTTGAATAAATCATGTCCTACATAAGTGAAGTGTTTGTAATTTACAGATGTACTGATCGTTGAAAGTTATCAGTCAGATGGTTACAACGCAGACGTGTAATGGATGCTAAATTCTGTCTGTTGCAACGGAGAAGTTAGGTAGTTATTATTTAGTACAACGGTCAATTTCCATCTAATGAGGTTATTCCTCAGTGGAAAACTAGGCCAATGGTCAAAATTTGGGTTTATTCTGCAAAGACTTCTTTTTACATTTTAATGGAAATCAACCGATATCTATCTATCTATCTATCTATCTATCTATCTATCTATCTTTAAATATATATATATATATATATATATATATATATATATATATATATATATATATATATAATTATTTTAAAAAATATGATTCCAACGCTACATAAGAGTTTACATGTTTCAAAACAAGAGCCGAAAACTTCAATATAATTATTTGAATTAAATTGAATTAAAGTACCAAGCTCTGTTCCATCTTCAAGCGATTTTTTTTAAATAATTATATTTATGCTCTACTTTTGTATCGAGCACTATTTTTAAAAAATAATAACAAAAATACTAAAGAACTTTGGACTATTTACCTAACGAGTTCTTCCCTATTTTCTATATATTTTTACACACACACACACACACACACACACACACACACACACACACACACACACACACACACACACACACACACACACATATATATATATATATATAGATGAAATATAGTTTTAAGGTGTGCTGTTTTTATGGGATAAAGTCCTCAATATCAGAGATAGAGCGTATGTAAATATAAAAGTGAACACTGAGGTCGGCCTGACGATTGCGTTTAGCATGAAACAGTCTGTGGCCTCTGAGTGTTGACTTCAATGTTCACATATATATATATATATATATATATATATATATATATATATAAAGGCCTAAACACTAATATTCCATGGTCATAATTTATTCCATTGGAATCGTAAATACGATCCAATTCATCAGACCTACAAATTCAAAAAGAAAACAGAAAAAACAACTTCGGAAATAAAAACAGAATTTAGAGAGAGTGGAAGTATGAGGAGGAGGGAGATTAAACCTTAACAGAGAGAATTTTAGGAGAGATGGGTGGAAGGGTTTAAGTAAGAGAAAAATGAATGTTGTCGGATGTCTAATGCATAAAGATACATTTCGTGGTGACATACACACCATAGACAATCTAATGTTAGAGTAAGAGGGAGGAAAAGACGAGTGGGGGGGGAGAGAGATGGGACGAAGGAAAGTAAAATTGAACGGCGTGCCGCTTTGTAATTGAGAAAATTTGACAAATTTAATATCGACTACAGGTTACAAATCAAATATAAACATATAAAAAATAAATATAACGATTATCTAATCCAGCAAGGACCTATATTTTTATGTTCAAAAACACATGCGAATGCACAATACACAATAAGATATACACGTATATATACATAGGCGTGTACCCACATACACACATATATATACCCATGTACACTCATATAAAAATATATTCACATATCTACACATACACATATTCATGTATATCCATATACACACACTTTTCGCATACATGTACATACATACACATGCAGACATGCATATACCCATCTATTCAAACACACACACACACATATATATATACACACATATATATATACACATACATACATACACACATACATATACATATGCACACATACACATCCATACACATACACACATACACATATATATATATACACATATATACACATATACATATATATACACCCTTACATATACACACATACACACACATGTACACATACACATACATATATATACATATATATATAAAAACCAAAAATATAAAAATATACAAAAATACATACACACACATACATGCATATATACACACATACATCCATCCGCATCCAGTCCTTCATATATATACACATTTACCCACATATATACATACGGACATACGCATAGGGAATAAATTATGACCATGGAATATTAGTGTTTAAGCCTTTTTATTATATCCTTACCTGGATTCTATCCTCTTGGAATTATTATTTTATACAAATATACATGTATGGGTATTTATATATTTTGCATATGTATGTATATTTACCACTAATATTATCTATCTATCTATCTATCTATCTATCTATCTATATCTATATATATATATATATATATATATATATATATATATATGTATATGTGTGTGTGTGTGTGTGTGTGTGTGTGTGTGTGTGTGTTGTGTGTGTAACAAGAGATGAGGAAGGTTTTTTTTTTTTATTATCAAAGACGAGTTTCGCTGGTGAGGTTATGTTCTCCTTGGCTTTTTCAATTTGAAAATAAAAGTAAGACCAAACTGTGTGCGAGCAAAATATGTCTTTGGGTCTCTCGGGATAAGGTAGATATCATAAATCAAATTACTTAACCTAGCTTATCACCTTCTGATTTTGGCTTGAAGAGAGTCTGTAACCTTTTATGCTTATTTGTTTTATTTATATCTGTATTAGAGACGTTTAGGTATTGTAGGATTTTAAATCACGGACTTATTAATTCTATACATATATATCGATATACACTTATGCATACATAGATACACATACAACGACACATGCATATACATACCATAGAGGCTTTTTAAAATATATATGATTACCTGTACAGATATTCAGATATAACACTATATATATTTCTACACATTTATATATGTATATCTGCGCACTCAAACACAACACATAATATATATCTCGAGTGTAATTCACTACCTCTTCGTCACCGAGGCCCGATGGTATTGAGGTTGATATACCGTAAAACAAACCAAACCAAACCAAACCAAACAGAGAGACATGGTTGAAAATAGAGCTGCGAAGGTAAGGTGACGACAATCATCCAAGTGGAGTAGGCTAGCTTGTATTGGAAATTAGCATTTACATCTAGTCACGAACATTGACCATTGACAGTGACAGATAAGAGGCAGCAATCCCAGTCGATAGACAGCCTTCTTCTATTCAGGGTTTGAATGAGCGACGCCTTCTGGTCAAATGTTCTGATGAACACGCTTGAGGTTTAACAACCGTTCATTATCAAAGAAGAAACGTCGTTAGTTTTGTAGATGTAATCGCTCAGTGGTTGCTCTGACAGAGTGAAAAGTATTAAAAATGCATCAAGATCGAATAGTTTTCTTCTTTCTTTCTTTAGATGGTCTTTTTATTTGATCTATCTTTCTCTTCTTTCTTTATTTTTGCCATTTTTATTTGTACAATTTCTCTTTCTTTTTCATTCTCACATTCTTTCTTTCTTTCTTTCTTTCTTTCTTTCTGTCTGTCTGTCTGTCTTTCTTTCTTTCTTTCTTTCTTTATTTATTCATTGCCCTCTTCTTATTTGATCTTTCTTTCGTTTTTCCTTCTTACTTCTGCGGGTTTTTATTTACACATTCTTTCTTTTTCCTATCTTTTTATTTGCACTTTCTTTCTTTCTTTTTTTCTTTCTTTCTTTCTTTCTTTCTTTTATGTGTTTTTATTTACACCTCCTTTCTTTCTTTTTCCAATTTTTTTTATTTGCCCTATCTCTCTCTTTCTTTCTTTTTCTTTCTTTCTTTCTTTTTCCAATTTTTTTCCCTATCCCTTTTTTTCTTTCTTTCTTTCTTTCTTTCTTTCTTTCTTTCTTTCTTTCTTTCTTGTACGCGTTTTTATTTACACCTTCTTTCTTTCTTTCTTTCTTTCTTTCTTTCTTTATTTATTTATTTATTTATTTATTTTTCCAATTTTTTAATTTGTCTTCTCTCTCTCTTTTTCTCTCTTTCTTTCTTTTCTTTCTTTCTTTCTTTCTTTCTTTCTTTCTTTCTTATGCGTGTTTTTATTTTTTTCCCATCTTCTTATTTACACTTTCTTTCTTCACAAACATATTCTCATTAGTCTGCGCGATTTTAATTACACGCACGCACTCGCACGATCAGGCGCATATAAATATATATATATATATATATATATATATATATATATATATATATATATATATACTCACGTAATTATTTACACATATCGAACAGTTATAATTAAAATAGTTTTGTCAATAAAAAAAAAGGTCTTTTTCGATAGCAACGGAACCCGTCTTTCGGGCAAGACGGTTTGTTTGTAGACCAAATGCGGTCGAGGTGACCGGACTTTGTTCACAAGACTGCAATATCATCTAACAAAAGTGCAGATCAGAAAGAAAATACCGGGCCGACAACAAAGGGATTTTGCAGCTCATGAATAAGTAATTTGCATTCTCGTTCGTTTATTTCTGTTACACATTTTAAAAATACTCAAAAGCTCATTCTGAATCACCTAAAAAGAATAGTGAATGAAATGACTCAAAAAATTAAAAAAAAAAAAAGAAGCAATGAAAATATAGCGAATACAACAGAGACATGTTCTGTTATATGAAAAGCAACGCATTTCCATCAGTTTTTCGTTGTTTCGATGACCGATTACAAGACCAGGCTTGTTGCAAAATGATATCAGATCACTTGCCAATATACTATACCTGAGGTCTGTCCATTTGCATCCACACTTCACCTGTGACCTGACTACTTGGAAATACACAATCCATGAAATCCGAACACTATACTTAAGATTTGATCTTTTGCCGAGAAGTTATACTTGAGAACTGAACACTTGACGACACATAATACATTAGATCTGACCACTTGTCAAGAGATTATATCTGCAATTTGACTACTTGCCAGTACATTATCAGGCCACTTGAGGACATTACTTTCACTATGTCCCGTGTCTCTTCATTACGTGGGCGATAATGGCTCTCCACAATTTCATGTTCTTTGTATCCCTTAAAAGTTTTGTTTTTTTATGCTCTCTCTTAAACCCTGTTCTGTCATCTATTTATTCAAGCCTGATAGGTAGGTTACATGTCGATTTCCTCTGTAACCTCTTGCCATCAATCTGTTCTTTTGAGTATTAAATTTTCCAAGCTTTCTTTCTTTATTATGTGCTCTAGAAATTTCAAATTTCTCTTTCTGGATTTAAGAAGAAGTGTTCTATTTGTTTCCATTTTCTCTAAAACTTTGTCGTTCGTCATACGTTCGTTCCATAGTATTCTCATCCTCTTCCTCATATTTCAGGTTTCTACTTCATCTTCAGTGATGAGATAGGTCCAGTATTCACTGCCATACTGGTATTACCTAACATTTAAGTACGGTTTTCTTTGTTTGTAACGACATTTTCCTGTTTCGTAATACTTTGCTTAACTTTTGGAAGGCATCTTTCGCTAACCCAATACGCACTTTCTTTCTTTCTTCCTTTATTTATTTATTCTTTCTTGTACGTGTTTTTATTTACACCTTCTTTCTTTCTTTCTTTCTTTCTTTCTTTCTTTCTTTCTTTCTTTCTTGTACCTGTTTTTATTTACACCTCCTTTCTTTCTTTCTTTCTTTCTTTCTTTCTTTCTTTCTTTCTTTCTTGTACGTGTTTTTAATTACACCTCCTTTCTTTCTTTCTTTCTTTCTTGTACGTGTTTTTATTTACACCTCCTTTCTTTCTTTCTTTCTTTCTTTCTTTCTTTCTTTCTTTCTTTCTTTCTTTCTCACTTTCCGTCCTCAGTCCAAACAGGTTCCATATATTTAAATTTATGTATTTGTTTGATTTTGTATTTCCCGTTTGTAATTTACAAGTTGGGCTGTTCCTTTTGCTAATAAACGTGCATTCTGCCTTCTTACAACTGATGTTTAGTCCTTTCTCCTCGCTTTCCTTCTCTATCTTCTATAGGAATTCTTGCAGTTTCCTTTCTGTATCAGCTATAAATACAATGTCTTCTGCATATCTTGTGATGCTAAGATTGTGAGTGCCAATAATGGATCCTGGTAGAACTTCTAATTCTCACAGAGTCGCCTCACTGCATAGGTTGAATAAGTCCGGTGAAAAGACACATCCTTGTCTCACCCGCTTTCTCTATTTGTGTATTTACTACATTCATTTTCTATCCGTATGCAAGCGACTTCCTGTCATTATAGGTTCTGAATTATTCTAACATCCTTCCTAAATATATGAAAGAAAACTACTGACCAATTGCTAACACAATATACATCAGATTTGCATATTTTGCATACACTAAATCTACTTACTACTTTACAGTATATTATTCATGACGTCAGTCTACTTGTCGACACGCTATATCTGACATTGTGAGCATTGCCAATACATTATGCCTGTGTTTTGACCACTAACTAATACACTATATCTGAGATCAATCCATTGCCATGACATTACACCTGAGGTCTAACGACTTCACAATACGTTACACCTGAAATCTGATGTCTTGCCAATACACTATACCTGAGATCTGACCACTTGCCAATTAATTATATCTAACATTTGAACACTTGCTGATATACTAAGCCTGAGATCTGATCACATGCCAATACACTATTCTTGAGCTCTGACCACTTGTCAATCCACTATTCCTATGATCTGACCACTTGCCAATACACTATTCTTAAGATCTGACAACTTGACAATACACTATTCCTAAGATCTGACCACTTGTCAATACATTATTCCTAAGGTCTGACCACTTGCCAATCAACTATTCATGAGATCTGACCACTTGTCAATACATTATTCCTAAGATCTGGCCACTTGTCAATCCACTATAACTGTGATCTGACCATTGCTAATACACTATTCCTAAGATCTGACCACTTGGCGATACACTATATCTTTGGGTTCACTACTTTCCTATACATTACACCTGAGATCTGACCACTCGCCGTTACACTTTACCTGAGATATTCTACTTCACAGTATATTATCGATGAGATTTGAACACTTTGCCGGACGTCATTTCCTGATCACCTGATCACGAGTCGATACAATATCTTTGCGAGACAGCTAATTGCCTTCTCGCTATTCCTGGCCATTTTAAGCAAATTTAGCGATGCTAAAATTGCCTGTGCAACAGAAGAGATCAACAGTGACATGTAGGAAATGACTTGCACAAAGTCGCTTTTATGAACAACATTATTCCATTTACATGGAAGACTGTGTCATTCTTTTTACGTGATTAGACATCAGTTCACCATTTCTATAAACCGACAGCACGCTTTGAACAGGTTAAAATTATGAAAACAAAAATAATCGACAGTATTTATGAAGAATGCTCGGCGCATGAATCCTATCGTTACCGTTCTGAACACTGAAAAATAACTATAAATAAATTTTGAAGAGGGAATTTTTCTGTATATCAGAACAGTGTTGAGTAATTGAATGACAAAATGGAAAACAAATTTATATAATAACCAATCGTTATCTTTTTAGTCGAAATAATGACGACTGACATTTGAAAGTGTTGGGCGATGTTGTTGACATTGGTGATCTAATAATTTAAAATACTTTCCGTTTAAATTTCCCAGTAGATAGTAAGTAGACTTACGGCTACATCCCGTCGAAATACCTGTTCCCGTACGATCACCGAAGTTAAGCAACGTCGAACCTGGTCACTGGCGACCGCTTGGGAATACCAGGTTGGATATGAAGTATTGGATAATGACTCGGAATTCTTAATCGGATATCCCAGTTACATTTTCAATTCATTATATTCACTTACGCGCAAATATCTTTCAGTAATGTATGAATCCAGCTCTTCTCCTCCAGCTATGGATTAATTAGTAATTATCACTAAAACCATTATTAACTCAACAACAACAAAATTAAAACATTGCCTACAAAATATTTATATTTAGGCATGAAATTAAAACAAAAACATGGAGGTTGATATCCCGCTAAACAAAAGCAAGCAAGAAAAAAAAAACTTTACAGTAAGCTCTAAAAGTGTCAGTGGCCGGGCAAAGGTCAAACGAGAAGTTTAAAGTAATGAAAAACTTGATCGTATTATTCCTGTGTGTGGTATTTATTTAACACTTGGCCACTCCAATTCAATCATACTTATGTATTAAGGTGCCTATTCGGTCCCTGTTGTAGACGCCTACTCAGGCACATTTGTGTTTGTTCTACACTCACAGAGCCAACCTGTGGTTTAAACCGCAACTATACTTAGTGGACCTTACCTACAATTTCGCATCACAAGCGCATTATTAAGCGTGATCAACAGTCTAGACAAGGCCAGTAAACTAAAACCCTCGGTCACGATGACTTGTGACTTCGTGCTAGCACAATCATTGACGGCTCCTAAATAGTTCCGTCTACCCATTTATATCCCCAGGCCGATAACATCAACATAGCCAGCTTCCTGATAAATCGACCATGGTGAGATTCGAACCCGGGGCTCATGGTCAGAAGTCGAACGTTCTAAACACTCGGTCGCACATATATGAATCTAAAAATATAGATGTATACATAACTGTTATGGTAATTTACCCACGCACGCATGGACTCCCCTAGCTATAAATAGGAGCAGGTACTGCCTTTTGGAGGGTGAAGTATCTAGCAATCATCTCTCTCTCTCTCTCTCTCTCTCTCTCGCTATGAATTGGGATAAAATGTGGATTAGAATTCGACGGAATGATAGCATCAGGAACAACTAACAAACGTTAAGTAAAAAGTGAAACGTTAAAATTATAAGCGTTGCCTGTTTGTTCCTTATAATATCATCCTACCCTATCTATCTATCTATCTATCTATCTATCTATCTATCTATCTATCTATCTATCTCGGGCAGTTCATATCTATCTATCTATCTATCTATCTATCTATCTATCTATCTATCCTAGTCTGTTTATATCTGTCTATCCTAGTCTGTTCACATCTATCTATCTATCTATCTATCTATCTATCTATCTATCTATCTATCTATCTCAGTCACACCATATCTATCTATCTATCTATCTATCTGTCCACATCTATCTATCTATCTATCTATCTATCTATCTATCTATCCTAGTCTGTTTATATCTATCCTAGTCTGTTCACATCTATCTATCTATCTATCTATCTATCTATATATCTATCTATCTATCTATCTATCTATCTATCTATCTATCTCAGTCACACCATATCTATCTATCTATCTATCTATATATCTATCTATCTCAGTCACACCATATCTATCTATCTATCTATCTATCTATCTATCTATCTATCTATCCATCTATCCATCTATCTATCCATCCATCCTGGTCAGTTCATATCTATCTATCTATCTATCTATCTATCTATCTATCTATCTATCTATCTATCCTATCCATCTGTTTATATCTGTCTATCCTAGTCTGTTCATCATCCATCTATCTATATCATATCTATCTATCCATCTATCTATCTATCTATCCATCTATCTATCTCAGTCACACCATATCTATCTATCTATCTATCTATCTATCTATCTATCTATCCTAGTCTGTTTATATCTATCTATCTATCTATCCTAGTGTGTTCACATCTATCTATCTATCTATCTATCTATCTATCTATCTATCTATCTATCTATCTATCTGTTTGCTCTTTTGTACGCCCTCATAGTCAAAATTGTTCCATTAATTTTACCATAAAACACGGATTCTTGCCATTTATATTTCTCACGCTGTTTTAACGCTGCTTGGCGTCAGTAGAAGAATTTTGAATCAGATTTGGCTGGGTCGGAAATAAACAAAGACGTATATTTGTCTTGTGTTTTAACATTTCCTTTCAAAAGGCTCAATGCATCGCCACCTTCGTTCAATGGCAACATTATCAGAACTCAATTCAGACGAAAACGCCGGTGATATAATCGACGCGAAACAATGTCCCAATCCAATCAGAAATTAGCAAATGTGAATATCTAGATCTCCATCACATTCAGCCTCGCGGTATGCCGTTCCTCGACACACAAAAATACGGTAGTATTCAAAATCAGAGTAGAGGAATTTTAAAAAATCAAACATTTCTATAGATACGATCGTGATAAAAATCGCGTTCTTCAAAACCGGTTCTCGTCTATGGACAGTTTCCATTAAAAAAAGAAAAATGAATTAAAGATAATCTGGGAGACAAATCAATGAGCGCTGGGATTTGAGGAAGTGCTGATAAGTATCCTTATCAGCTGCTACGGTCAGAAATCCTTTTTCTCCGACGGCTGTTAACGTCTGCTGGATTAGAAATTAGCCCACTCCGAGTAGATCTCTATTAGTTTGTATAACGTAGAAAAAAAAAAAAAAAAAAAAAAGACAGAAACCTACTCACCTACTTTCGAATCCAGTAGACGTTAACGGCTTAACTAATGTGGAAAAACACTTTCTTGTCGGAACATCTGATAAGGATATTTATTTACTTCTTCCTCAAAATCTCAAAACGCTTTCTTTACAAACGAATTTATCTCTCATTCTTAACTGAAGACGCCTGACAAAAAGCGACAAAATACGCTGCCTTAATAGCTTTTCTCAGTATCTCCATATTTGTTTGAATATTATTCTACATCCGACTATTTACGGAAGTGAACGTAACGAACTCGGGCGGAATTTTAACTCGGCTGGCTAGTCTTATATTACGAGTCAATTAACACTGCACTACGCACAAATCTATCTTCCCCCCCTCTCTCTCTCTCTTTCTATCTTTCTTTTTCTATCTTTCCCTCTTTCTTTTTCTATCTCTCCCTTTCTCTCTTTATATTTATTTATTATGCAGTGTTACATGCACACACCCTCTACAAAACTGCACATCTTGTTTCAACGTCAAAAAAAAAAAAAAAAAAAAAAGAGAAGAGAAATCAGAGGAAAAAGCCAAAGAAAAGGAAAAAAAGGTTCCCAAAAAAAAAGGGGGAGGGGAATTTGAATTCATAAAATATTGTAGTACTCTTTTACATTCTTTGAATAATTGTTTCCGAGCACAGGAAGTTTTTGTCTTCGAAGCATTAACCTAACCACGTAAGGTTACCATTAATATTCAAATTCTATGATTCGACAGAATTCCATTGGTTGAATTTGACTCTTCTTAGTTGATACCACCTTCCACCTTTTTTTCTAACTATTTCCTTTTCTTGGCCTTTTCCCTTTTATTTCTCTTCCCCCTCTCGCTTTTCCTAATCATTTAGCTTCCTTTCTTTCTTCACATGTAAATTCTTTTTTACCTTTTATGGGAAACTTTCCAATGACGGAAGTGGAAGATATGCTTCGTTAACTGCATTTCGGAATAAAATATTTTAGTAGCATTGTGATTTCCCATCTGATGAAACGTTAAAAAAAAATTTAACGTTGAAACAAGATGTATAATTTTGTAGTGGGTATGTGCATGTTCTAATGTAACACTGCATAATAAATAAATATTTATTGCTCTGCTTAATCAATATTTAAACGCTGAAATCTTAATCTTCGTTCCTTTACATTTTTTACATTTGCATATATATATATATATATATATATATATATATATATATATATATATATATATATATAAAGACGTAATGAATTTTTATTTATTAATCCGACAAATTTTTATGATTTTAAACGTTATTTTCAGTAGATACCCATATTTGTGTAGACGCTCAGTTTATTTTTTCAATAGTATTTTCTTTCATCTACCGGCCTGAAACTTGGCGGACTCTCCCGTCGTATTCGACGTATGAGGGTCAGGCAGCCCAAACACCAGAACATATGATTTGATTATAGAACCAACCACACTTTTGAAGGGCTGAATACAGAGACCTGGTGCACTACGTGCCACAAAGTCTCCAAAGGACTATCCGCGGGTTTTGAATTCAGAGTTTGTCCTTCTTCTAGACCAGTTGCCATCTAAGGCTATAGAACCCAATTTGTTCTGCTATTTACCCATAGCTGTTTCTCCATAGGGAGAAAAAGAGGATTAATACCTTCCCAAGGTTATTAGCACACAACTGAATGTAATGAATTCGACTGGAATTCGAACTCGGCTCTCTGATTCAATCCGAGACGCTATCTACTACTCCACTGTGTCTCGTCATCTATCTATCTATATTGTCTAAAATTTGAAAGTGTTTATAGCGTGGTCGGAAAATCGCAGGAAGCATGAAATTGGCACTCTCCATGCAATGTTGATTCCTGTGATCACGCTATCCCCTCTCTCTCTCTTTCTTTCTTTTATATATATATATATATATATATATATATATATATATATATATATATAAGTCTACCATTCGTCCATGCATTGAATATTATTGTTGCGTCTGGTCTGATGCTTCTTCTTTGTAAATAAAGATTCTTGTGAACATACAAAGAAGATTCCCCAATGTTATTGGTTCTGACTTGGCATCTAGGCTTCAGCCACTCCCTCACCGCAGTAATGTAACTTCCCTGAGCCCTTTTGGTAAATATTTTCATGGTAATTGCTCTGGTGACCTTTCCACTTTGGTACCTAGTCTTTAAGCCCAATATTAGATTGGCGGTAACGTCTCATCATTTTACAGTCGAAATGGCTAGATGTAACCGTAAGTTCTATGCTAACAGTTTCTTCTCTCGCACTTCTCGCTTTTGGAACTCTCTTTTAGTTTTTTTCCTCTCCAGTTTGATCTTAAAAAATTATGCTATTACTCAATCGTTATCTTTTGTCTTAATTCTTTTTCTTTTATTGTTCTCTCTCTTTATTCATGTTTTTTTCCTCACATATTCTCTCAGACTCAGTAACCCATTACGTGTTAGTGGCTTTATTGCCTTTCTTGGGGTGAAATGAGTAAAAAAAAAAAAAAAATTATCCTTTTACTAAAAATGTTATATTTGATGAGTTCGCATTTTTGAATAGACAATGCCACTTTAACACAGTGAATGTAAAATGTCGCGCTCGATACATATTGATTTCCCTGTTTTTAAAAATGGAGATGTCTGTCCGAATACGAGTGCCCAGCGAATATAACGGTTATTTTAATGAGAAATATGGTTTGATTAAAAATAAATATCCATTAATTTCAACCTTTAATGACCTTCATAGGTTTCGGGACTCGTGTTAGTGAGGTATAATCTGATCTTGTTTACATGTAGTTTATGTCTGAATGTAAATAAAGCGATGTGTTTGGACATTTGTATATCGACCAGTGATGGGGAAAAAAAACAAGCGAAATGCGAAAATGACACGGAACTAAATAGGAAAATCAAATCAGTCAGAGAAAAATAGAAGAAAAGAGTAAATGAAAAATTAAGAAAAGGAAAAAATGATAATAGATATGCATATATATGTACAGAACATGCACACACACAAAAACAAACACACGTACGCACACACAAAACCATACACATACAACCACACATACACCCCCACACACATATATATATATATATATATATATATATATATATATATATATATGTATATTACAACAAGCATTTTCAACAGTAAAACGATGAGACCTAATTGCCAATCGAGTAATACGCTGAAATTCGTATAAAGGGTGTTCCAATAACTTGGAGCGATTTTAAATGTAAATTAATTAAGTTTAAGCCTCTAATGAATCTTTTCTTTTTCTTTCAGATTTAACAACTTAAGTCTTTGACAATTTCAACCATGGAAAGATTAACAATCAAACAACGTGTTAAAGTTATCGAAACCTATTACGAAAATGGACATTATAAACAGAATTTGAATGAGAGTTTCCCAGGCAATTATTATGATATAACCGATATATTTGATTAGAAATTTTTCTATTTCATTTTTTGGAAGGATGGATTGAATCTAACCTGATTCTGAAAAATTCTAGAAATTAGTCAACTAAATAGCCATTCAAGAGAAAACCCGTTGGTAGTTAAAATCTATGTTAATAATAATTGTTGTTAAATTTCAAATCTACTTATTTGTCTATTGATAAAGGTATCAAAGTATAAAGGTAAATTTATATTTTATTTATATTTCATTTTTTTTTAATAAATTCATAAAAACTTATATGCTTTGAATATTGCTACTTCAGGTATGGTGCTATGTAAAGGGTGTACCAATAACTTGGACCGATTTAAAATGTGAATTAAGTTTAAACGTTTAATGATTATTTTTCTTTTTCTTTCAGATTTAATAACTTAAGTCTTTGGCAATTTTAAACATGGAAAGATTCACAATCAAAAAACGTGTTAAAGTTTCAAGGGTGCAATTGTAAAAATTGTTCGTAAATTCAAACTGGGTCGGTTGCAGAAGTGAAAACACCACTGCTTGCTCGTTTACGCCGTTCAGTTGAAAACATTCATGCATTGCACGAGAATGTGGCCTAAAATCCAGACCCCTCTATTCGCCATCGCGTGCAGGAATTTAACCTCTCCGCAACAACGTTACATCGTTTCCACTTGCACTCTCGGTTGATCGATTATTTTGACCAAAATATCGCAAAGTGCGCGAAATGCATTTCTGTTTGAACATTCATTTTCAGAATAGGCTTCGATAACTTTAACACGTTGCTTGATTGTTAATCTTTCCATGGTTGAAATTGACAAAAACTTAAATTGTTAAACGTGAAAGAAAAAGGAAAAAATCATTAGACGCTAAAACTTAATTCACATTTAAAATCGGTCCAAGTTATTGGAACATTCTTTATATATGTGTGTGTGTTTGTGTGTGTGTGCATCTGTGTGAGTGTGTGAGTATGCGTGTGGACGCGCATGTGCATACAGAAACTTAGACATAAATTTTTTTCTGCTGCCTACCGTAATTTTACATATATGAATGTATTCAGTTTGTGACGTATGAAAAGATGTTGTTGAATGGTAAGAGTTTTACGAGAATTATCTACGCTAGCATTCAATCTCCATTCAGTATACAAACTCACATAGGAACTCAAAATTGATTTGTCTGTGTACGAACATAAATCATTCAATCCCTTTCGGCTTATCCACCCCCCCTCTTTAAACCATATGTAATTTTGCACGTGTATATATGTGTGAGATTGTGCACTCTGGAGAATGTGTCTAAATATGCGTGCTTACATAACAATTCATACACGTATATATATATATATATATATATATATGTGGGGGGGTGTATATATCATGCTTTTTGAAAATAAATATATTTTTATATAATCAAATATAACGATATATATATATTTTGTACGTGTATTTATTCGTAATCAAATATTTTTATTTATACTTATATTTATATACATATATATATATATATATATATATATATATATATATATATATATATATATATATATATATATTCACATATACTCACACACACATATATAATCGTGTATCGACATGCATACGTATACGTAATCATATATAGGCTCGTATAACTATATGTATATATATAATGATATATATTTTTCTGCATATATCCGTGTATATATCGTATATATATATGTGCGTATGTGTGTGTGTATTTTACATAATACATACATTTGACATAATACATATATTGATTTATTACTCTATATATATATATATATATATATATATATATATATATAATGTATATCAGCGTAACCGTATTTGTTTATATATATGAATTTGTTTATATATATACACATTAGCTTAGAAATATATACATTTGTTTGTTTATTTATATATATGAACAAATAAAATATATATCTGTGCAATCATATCTGCGTGAACGTTTACATATGTTAATATATATATATATATATATATATATATATATATATATATATATATATATATATATGTCAGATGCGAACGATCTTTTGAAAATGAGAATAAATGTACTCCTAAAAAGCCATATATTATTTTCAGACAGGACGACTGGCCTTATTGCAATTGCTTACCACTGTGAATACGGTACCAAACAAAACAGATGCCTGCTTTGGTTTGATAATGAGGCCAGGAATTGTCAATATCCCTTGACTTATATAAGTTTTTTCTTTATTACGGACACATCGCTTCGACCAAATCATCTCTTGCCATAATCAGGTTTCTATTATTTTAGAATATCTTGTATGCGATAATTATTTTACTATATTTGTTTCTGAGAAGACTTTTGCTTGTTTCTGTCGAGTCAGATTTTGTGGATATCACGACGTGTTCAGCGGATTGAACTTATGACAATTAATCGAGAGCTGTACTGGATTAACAAACGCTTAAATCCACAACGCCACCATCCTTCATAATAATGTGATCATACTATCCCATGTCTCCTGTTCAGTATTGCGGTTCTTGTTCTTTCTAAGGATTTTTCCATTCTCTTTCACTCCCAGCAACCACTGGCATCTTAGTGGCATTATCGCCTTGATTGGGATGGGGGTTTGAATTGATTAAAACAGAAAAAATGTAAGATACCCCCTGTCAGCCAAATAATGAATGCCTTTAGATGAACAGGCTTTACTTGGCTGAAACATTGTTGGCTGGTCAACACCTCAAAAACTAAACTACTCTCTATTAATCACCATAGAGATCCTTCCCTGCACCCCCATTAGAATGTCTGATGCTCAACTTCTTGAGAGCAACTCCCTGCGTCTGCTCGCTCTCACGTTGACTGCTGACCTGAGATGGAACAAATACATTGAGTCAATTGCATCTTCCACCGCGAGGAAAGTTGGCTCTCTGGGCCGCGCCAGGAAATTTTTCTCCCCGGAATCGATACTTCAAATATACAAATTAACCATTCGCCCTTGCATGGAGTAATGCTGCCATATATGGTCTGGGGCACCTTCTGTTTACCTCGGAGTTCTTGACAAGATCCAGAGGCGGATATGTAATATAATTGGCCCTGATCTGGCATCTCGTCTGCAGTCACTCTCTCACAGACGCGCCGTCTCTCTCTGTCTTTTTTACAAATTCTTTCATGGTAATTGCTCCGATGAGCTGCTTTCACTGGTTCCCAGACTTCATGAATTCAAGCGCCCTACGAAGCTGGCATCTCGCTCTCACCCTTTCACTGTCGAAACTGTTAAATGTAGCCGTCTCTTCTACTCCAATAGCTTCCTATCTCGCACCTCTCGCCTGTGGAACACCCTTCCCAATTACTGTTTCCCTGAGAGCTATAATCTCCAACTATTCAAATGTAATGTCAATCGACATCTCCAGTTACCTTGATCTACCCACTATCCATCTCCCCATCCTTTCTCTTGTCTCTCCTATCTGCTCTCGCTACAAATCTTCTGCAACCCCCTGCATCCTAGTGGCTTCTCGCCTTGCTCGGGGCGTAATGCTTAAAAAAAATCTGACTTCTTTTATGTGTAAAACTTTTTCCGGGCATAGGCGGACATGGCTCTGCATAACTTTGTGTCTTTTTTTGCTTTAAGTATTTTTTCTTTACTGTTCCTCATTGTCTTTGTTCTGCAATAAGTCACATAAGTTAGTGTTGAGATGTTGAGTGTTTACCCGTGCGTGTGTTGAAATTAGGACAAACACATACGTAGGGAAAAATACTGGTATATCTGAAGAGGTATTTACAACAGAGAGGTTAGTAGTCAAACGAACGCAGGTTAGTCAGTAACAATCAGAAAGTGTATAAAGTCCAAATATATCTTCCGGTAGAGAGACGGAAGTGTGATGGTCACCTGATCTCCCAGAACTCTATAGAACTGTCTTATTAGTAGTAGAGAGATCAGTCCATTCTCATGAGAAGGTGGGTGGCCCCAACAGTTAGTTAATTAGCTTATTAGTTCGTATGACTTGGGAGTGTTAAATTCTCTACACCCTCTTTTTTTGTTATTTGACCCAGAAATTCTATTTTTCAGATTGTAAGATAAAGTTTCTTTCTTGTTTATATTTTTCTTAAGACCCATTCATCAATTGTTCTGCCCATTATCCTCAGCATCCTTCTGTAGAACTTCATCTCTGTCACTTCAAGTTTCTACTTCCTCTGTGGAGAGATTATCCCGAATTCAATATCATACGAGAAAATAGATAATGCAAAGCTCTTCTGCACTTTTCTTTGATTCAAATAACATTTGCATATGCCATACTATGCTTAATATTTTGTTTGGTGTCAACAATACTATCTTTTTTATTTTTTTTTTATTTTTAATAATTTTATCCCAAGCAAGGCGGGAATGCCAAGAGTGCACAGGGTGGGGGAGTTAGAGCAAGTGAAAGTGAGAGAAAAAAACTGAGTATAGGGGGAGGATTGAGGGAAGGAGGAAAGATGAAGGGGATTCTAGGAAATAGAATACGGCGATTGACATTGCATTTACATTTTTGAATATTGTAGTTATCATGGAAGCAAATGAACGTAAGGGAGTTCCATAGGCGGGAAGTACTTGAAAAGAAAATGTTACAACAGAAGTGACCCTCATATTTAACTATTTTAACAGTAAATAAGTGGGACCTAGATGCCAATCTAGTAGCACGCTTAAATTCATGTAGTCGGTGCGCTCGGGGAAAAAAGCTCGTCAGAGTGGTTGGCATGAAAATGTTTGTCGAAAAAGCAGGGAATCTAGTCGGTGAGAAAGTAACTGAAGACGAAATCCCAAGTCAGAATCGATTACATTTCGGATCATTCTTTGGATTTTGTCAAGAACCTCGAGATAAATAGCAGGAGCATCAGACCAAATATGACTGCAGTATTCAATGCAAGGGCGAATGGTAGATTTGTGAATATGCAAGATAGACTCTGACGAGAAAAAATGTTCTGGCACAGTACAATGAGCCAACTTTCCTGGCTGTACATGCAGCTATTAATTCCATGTAGTCTCTCCATTTCGTCAGTTGAAAAAGTGAAGCTAAGAAGGCGCGGTGTCTTGCTCTCCAGGAGCCTAGAGTCAGCCATGAGGCAGGCAAAAAAAAACTTTTTAAATGAGGGCAGATTTGGAGGCATTAAAATTTATAAGCCATTTCCTGCTCCAGTTAAACACTTATTAGATGTCCTTTTTAAGAACAAAAAGGAGGTTTACTTTAATAACTCTGGATTAACATTCGAACAAATATACTTTTAAAACTAGATGCCTTGTTCATATGAAGATATAAGTAGTTGAGTGCTTTCCTTTGCATATTTTAATCATCAGATTTCATTGAGTATTTAATAAAAGACTTTCTTAACCCTTTAAGCCCTTACCACCGCTTTACTAGGGAAAAATGACGTAATGCCCAGCGACCGGTTGAGTAATAGTAGAGAAAAATGACTTAATGTCCATCTACGGGGTGAACGGGGGGGGAACACTTGCAACTATTTTTATATCTACCGTGAAACATTAGATACCAATTATTTGTGAATTTTTAATTCAGGAGCTCAGGCAGAAGGGTTAAAATTGTTCAGGAACGTAGGTCTCTAAGGGTTTAGATATTCTTTGAAAATTGTGCGTATCCACGATCGTCTATTGAACTTTAGGGGTTACATTTTTGCAAATAGCGGAAGTTACGTGTATGAGAAGAAAAATGCCTTTCTGAGAGATGTCAAACACTGGAAAATACAACAGACACCCGAAAATGACTGGGTGGGTATCACGGCCCAGCCTTCGGGCTAAAAACAGCAAACATGACGAAATTCATCCGAATGAGACAAGTGCAATGATTCAGGTAAGGAGTATAATTTCTATTATTAGAAAAAGAAAGGAAATATTTTTAATCTTTATCTGCATAATTGGCACATTCCATTTTCTGCTGGAAATAACATCCCAGATTTTGTCACCAATATTTTCTTTGATTTCTTCAATTACTGTAGAGTGTATGAAAGTTAACGTTCCTTTAATTTCTATAACTAGGTATAGCTTAGATAACTAGATCACAGGTATAATAAAACTGTGATCCGTTGGGCCACTGACGGTTTAAGTTATAAAACATTGAAGTTGATTTCAACGTTCCATTGAAATGAAAGTTAATTTTATTATGATTCATATTCCAATTCGTTCGTGTCATCATTGGTCTGGTTTACAAGATCCTGCTTAATGTTTTACTGATTATTTACAGCATTGAATAGAAATAGAACTTCCGGGATAAACGTGAAGTTTAAATCAGATTAACTTAATTTTTTTTTAAGAGGCCAAAAATACTTTTAAATCATATTCACTTGAAAATATTTTTTCAATATACTAAAAATGTTTTTTTTTTAAATATTTAAAATATTTTTAAAAGAAATTTGAAATATAAATAATTAATCTACAAACAACTGGAAGAAACGGCAAAGTGGGATCTCTTTGTGGCTGTCTTTAACTTAATTAAACAAAATATTGTATGTTTGAAGAATGTTAAAATAAAAATACTTAATGTATAAACAACTCGTAAATCATTATCCGCCGGACGGACACACCACACAAGCAGGCGTGGAATCACAGATTTTTTTTATTATTTTATAGATAATACATAATCAAATAAAAAAGTATTGTTGCCATTTTTAATTTATGTTTTTAATGTTATGTCTCTGGAAGACGATCATGGCCCAGATACATTTTCTTTATTATCTGTGAAGATCTTTGAGAACATGGAAATCAGAATCGAGTTGTTTTCTGTTGAATTCTTCATGCCTTTGAATCCATAGACGCCCTTCTTGACTGACTACCACCCAATGCTAAATGGCCTAGTTTATCATACCATTTAGCCTATTTCCTACTGGCGTCAGTATAAACTGACATCTTTTATTTCTGTCGTATTGTGTTCGTATATTCTGTATTTCTGATAAAATGGTGAATATTTTCCCAACATATTTCAATCAAAATGTCAAATCCTGAACCTATAGTTTATAATTATAGTTAAGATATACGGAAAACAAGAAGTTGTCACTTGCAAGGGAAACCAGAAAGATGTGAATTAACCTGCAGCTGGGGAGAAGAGATCGATGTGTTGCATAGCCCCCTTTTTATAGGGGTCTCTTAGTTGACGAGGTCGATTCCACAACAAGCTTCATCTCCCGGTCGGGTGATCTCTAGTTGATTTGTTCGGAGGCAAAATGAGAATTTCAGCAAAAGGGATTTTAAAATCATCTTGTCTTTTTTTCTATCTCTCCTTAATACGTGGACGTGGACATTTTTAACTAGCCAGTGGGGTCGCTCTATCACCGACATAACCACGTCTAATATGTATGACGAGTAAAAACTCCTTGAAATCCTTTCAATCTCTGTAACATTCCCACGTCCGGCTCAGCCAATCAAAATCAACATCTCTATTTTGTCTACCATCTGACTTTAAGATCAGCATCAGAAGGTCTGAACCAAATATACTTCCACTAAAATATAATAATCTGAAACTATTATTTAGCAGATGCGCGATTTCTCAAGAGCATTAGTGAAACATGGACGCACCAGAATAGACCGGAATTTGACATCTGCATCGCGCAAATCAACGTTACGGCACTCGCGCGTCTATCTTTACACTTTTTTCAATACCATATACTAATATTAATTAGCATGGAGGATAATTTAAGTTTTAGATAATAAAATCCCCCCCCCCAAAAAAGAACAAAATAACATTTACTATATTTTCAATAAAAAAATGACGGACGTACCGGTTATGACTGGAGTACCAGGAATTATACTAACATATTTCAAAAACATGGATAAATTAAGAAACGATTTCCTGTCTTTGTACCTCTAAGTAAATTTTGTCTTTTTTTTCTATCTCTCCTAAACCCAGGACGTGATCGATTCTGTCAAGCTGTCTTTTACATGGAGGGTTTTGTCGCTATCTCTTTCTTATGTTCTCAATTATTTTCATATATCCTTTTCTATATTCTTATTTATCTTTATCTATATATCTTTCTCTCTCTCTCTCTCTCTCTATATATATATATATATATATATATATATATATCTTTTGAGTATCAAATTTTCTACGATCTTTTTCCCACTTTATGTGCCTTATCTTAAGTGTCCTTTTTGTTTCCAACTTCATAATTGTTCAGTTCATGGTATTCTCAGCATCCTTCTGTGCAACAGCATTTCTGTTGCTTCGAGTCTCTTTTTCATCTTTGACGAGATTGTCCAAACTTCACTGGCATATAGAAAAACCGATATTATATAACAGTTAAGTAATATTTTCTTCGTTTCGTACGAGATTTTTTTCTGTTTCTTGATATTTTGCTTAGCTTCTGGAAGACATCTTTTGCTATCCCAATGAGCTTTCGTATTTTCCGCCAAACCGTTAAAACAATTCATAGATATTACAATATTGTACTCGCTTGTTTTTGGTATTTTCACTTTGTAATTCTCATGTTGTGTTGTTCTTTATGGTGACAACCATGCATTTTTTCTTCTTACAATTGATGCTTAGTCCTTTCATCTCGCTTTCCTTTACTACCTTCTATAGGGGTTCCTGTAGTTTCCTTTCTGATACTGCGATGAACATTGTGTCATCCGCATATTTAATGTTGTTAAGATTGCTGCCGCTAATAATGAATCCTGGTAGGACTTTTAGTTCTCTCAGAATCGCCTCGCTATTTAGGTTGAATAGGTCCGGTGAGAAGACACACCCTTGCCTTACATCCTTTTCTATTTTTGTGTATTTATTGAATTCATTTTCTATCCCTATGTAGGATCCCAGTATAAGTTCTGGATTATTCTAATATCCCTCCAGAATATATCAAACTTCCCAAACGGTTCCAATCAAATGCGTTTCCAGAATCTATAACACATACGTCATTTTGTGTTTGTATTGTGCTCTCTCATATGATTCTGAGCATAAATATCAGTTAATGCAAAAACTATAGAACTAATACAAATAAAGCTGCGTCTGGATATGACGATAAACTACATCCGGCAGCAAGACCGGAAGATTGGCGTTTCTGAGGATCATGGACGCATTCTTTATCACCTGTTAGGGATTCAGTTATGGGAAAATACTGAACCCTCAAGAAAAAATCAATAGGACATTTTTATAAAAAAATGTCCAATTGGACGTTTATAGGAAAATGCCAATCACTACAGCACTAAAAGAAATAAAAATACATTTTTATAGTAAAATTACCAACAATACATTTTATGATCTACAAACTATATATCTAAAAAAATGCCTTTATCCTGAGAGTATAAACTCATGTACAAGGTATCTGTAGTTGAAAGCATAAAATTGCGTTCGGGATATTTAGATTTCGGCTTTAAATAAACCATAGATGTTGATATGCCGCTGAACAAATTCGACCAACCAACAATACCTATTTATAGTAAAATGACCAACAATACATATTTAAAGCAAAATCACTAACAGTACATTTTATCTGTAGTTGAAGGGATACAACTACGTTTAAAATATTTAGATTTTGGCATTAAACAACTCATAGAGGTCGATATGCCGCTAAACAAATTCGACCAACCAACAATACCTATTTATATTAAAATTACCAAAAATACATATTCAAAGAAAACTTACCATCAATACATTTTAATTGTATTGAAGGCATACAACTGCGTTCAAAATATTTAGATTTCAGCATTAAATGACCCATGGAAGTTGATGTGCCGCTGAATAAAATCAACCAACCAACAATATCCATTTGTAGTAAAATTACCAAAAATATACATTTAAAGCAAAATGTGCAACAACAGATTTTAATTGTAGTTGCGGACATACAGTTGCGTTCAAAATATATTGAGTTGAAGCCATAAAACTTTGTTAAAAATATTTCGATTTTGGCATTAAATAACCCATAGAGGTGTTGATATACCGCTAAACAAAATCAATAAACCAAAAATAAAGATGGAATGTCTGAAACATTTCCTTAGTGTATCAGATTGTTATATATGACTTCGCCCCTCCTTGCACAAGCTTGCCTTTCATTCATTTGCCAGTTACCCACCCCCCTTGGATCCTTTCTCTGTCTACGTATGATAAGACATCAGCTAACATCAGTGCCAGCGCGATGGCAGTAAAAATGAAATGAGGGAAAGTAAGATGGCGTCTTTGGCGCCAAATGAAGAGAGGAGGAAAATGGCAAGAGATTTATCGATTTTTGTCGACAGGGGAAAATAATCTTGGTTATGGATGTTAGATTTGGTTAGAAAGAGGCTGAGTTTGTCGATTGTCCGATTATAACTCTGTCGAAAGACTTACAGGAATTTTGTCACTAAAAACCATTATCTATCTATCTATCTATCTATCTATCTATGTGTGCATGGGTGTATGTAATATAGTTTAAAATTTGTTCTACTTAATAGGGTAAGTGCTCATTATTGGAAATAAAACGTTTGTAGATACAAGCAATGTTTTTTTTTAAATGATGTTCACCCTGTATAAGGCGCGGAAGCCACACGAGGTAGAGGGTTACAGAGTAAGAAGTAAAGTTTATGCAGATATGTGGGAAAGATAACGGTTAACCTTAGATTTAAACAGGTTAAGATTGTTGTGATCAGGAGAACATTCTCTTGAGAGTCGATTCCACAAGGCAATGGTTTGTAGGAAGAAGCTGCTGTAATGGATTTTATATCTCACCAATGGAATACGAAGGGAATAAAGGTAGTTCACGACAATGTTCATGGCATGGCCGATCTTAGCTGTGAAGGTTAGCACTGGTAGAACTAAGGAATATGATTCGTCTAAGCACTTTCCATGGAAATAGCGATATACCAGTGATAGGCTTGCGTTGTTTCGTCTTTGAGAAAGTGTTTGTAGGGTGGAATATAATTTGTTACCCACAAGGAGAAGGAGACGTTTCGGAATCCATCGATACTGGAATATAAAGACTGGGAAGCTCTTGTCCATATCTGGCAAAAGTGCTACATTTCTGTTCCTCTTGTAAAGGTAGAGGATAACAGGAGGTCTGAGGAACTTACCGGACCAGTACAGAGAACAGACCATTCTCCCGGTATCTTTAGCGATGGATCATACAAACGGATTCTACTTGAGGTTTGGGTTGAGTCCCTACAGCAGCTCATCGCAGGGGTTCTCCTCTAGGGAAGAACCATTCATAGTGATTGGTGATAGTTTAGGGACCGGTCGGCGATGATGGAATGTAAAGTTTTGTTTTCGAGGCAGTGCATGAAACCAGCCAGTTTTTCCCCCACTGAGATTGGTCAAAGGAGATATCAGCTGCCAATCACTGGTCGTCTTGGAGGTGCACTCATAGGTATTCGCAAATGATCGGAGTATAGTATTAGGCAGATTATTTATGTAAAGTAAAAATAGGGATGGTCCGAGAAACGACCACTCTTGGACGTCTGCGTTTATCGCTAGTGTTGTTCATGATGACGGTCGTCTTCGAGTATAGAATCCAAAGGTTAGCAGTGAATATTTCGAAGACAGTAGGGAAGCGTATGTCAGGTTAGCAGTGGATATTTTGGTAAAAGTAGCAGAGCGTAGTTCGTCCTTCTGTTTCTCTACGTCTGACAAGCTGGAACTGGACATTCGTGTAGGGTAAACAAAATGGCCGCCTTTATACACGACGGATTGAATATTCTACGTCTTCTGATTGGTTAACCCTTCTCTTGGTGGACTATAAAGTGAATCAAGTCATTTGGGATAGCTCACTAGTTACATAATGTATCCAAAAATTGTAACAGTTAGGGTCTCTGAAAACTGACAGAATCTTGAAGGACCTACTCGTTAGGTAGGATTTTATGATTGTATAAGACCCTTTCAATGATTCTGTTGTAACCTAGAAAAGGTTACCGAATGAGGAATAACCAAAACGGAGGTTGGAAATGAAATGGTAATCTTTATAACATCAACATAATACAAGACTCGCCAGCGGCGTTAAGTAGGTAAACTAGTGCTTGTAATGGACTACTTAGACAGCATATTACGATATTTACCTGCCTCCCCACGATGTAGGATGCGGCACAAAGCCAAGTTTAGTGCGCGGAATTTCCGAGCCCTTAAGCTCAGGCTAACATTGCCCGTAGACCCCGTATACGCGAGATCGCGTATCTGTCTACCTCCTCGGACGAGACTCTGCTCTTCGGCATAACCTCGTTCGGGTTCCTCTCTGCCCAAACGCAGAGAGGTCGACACGACAAGAGTGACACAGTGACAGCTCACGCTGCCAGCTTAGGCAGCAGATTGTCCCCACATACAATAGTGTCCAACGTATTTATGAGGATTGGTCCCTACCCATTAGTGTTCATAGGCACAGTATATAAACAATTCTATGACTAGAAAACTTGTGTAATAAACCATTATGTAACAAAGTATCTTTGACTTATTTAATACGATAATCCTTAAGAGGTATTTGTGGACAGAAATCAACAGTACATGGTGGCTAGCAGTGTCAAGCCTGAAGTGATCATCAGAACAGTGTCACATTGTCTGTATGTATGTGTTATTCTATTTATGTACTTAATTCTGTATTAAAACTACTTCAATGTTCGCATATTTAAGAAATGTTTTTGTCTAGATTTTTTGGATGAGGAACTGTCATTATCATTTTTATATTCAAAATATTGTATCTTGGTGTTTTTTTGATTTTTTTTATCGCAACGTTTCAGCCACTGCACCCTCCGGCCCTTCTCATGTGTCTATCGAACTGGGATTCCGAATACAGGGAATTCCGAACTTAAATTAGACCGTTCTCATTCAACTGCTCATGTGTAGGGATATTTTATTTAGCACTGTTCAGTTATTGCTCATCCGTTTTCCACTGAGTGCAAATCGAACAAGGATTGAACTCACAACCACTATATCACCAAATTTGCTAACCAACGCTTTTATTCACTAGGCCACATTTGTTGCGCATATTTTTGATTACTGCTGCTGCTACTTCAGTTGCTATCATATGACTTTCTTTCATTATTAACGGCTCTCACATTGTATTTATTTCTACGCTAGGCCTACTAAGGAGGTCCTCATACCCTAGCATATGAGCTGATAATTTCAGATGTCTAACTCTTCAGTGTTGTTCATTGTTCAGTATTTTCTCTTCATTCCACATGGGTTGATGACTACTCTTCTCTCTCTCTCTCTCTCTCTCTCTCTATATATATATATATATATATATATATATATATATATATATATATATATATATATATATATATATATATATATATATATATATATATATATTGTACTAATAGTAGTACTCGTTTGGTAAAAAACTCGGATAGCACAAAATTGCAAGTATGTCAAAACAAATTGGTACCCGAAGAAAAAATTGAAAAAAAAGAAAGAACTAGAAACATTCGAACAGGGCGAAACAAATCGTCTAGTGCCTTAAGTTCTTCGTCCAAAAAAAAAAAAACTGAGCGAGTAATAAGCTAAAACGTAGAGTGCTCAATACACTAAGTAGAACTGGGATAAATAAAATAAATCCTAAAGAGCCAGGAACAACCTACCCTAGGGTCACCCAAACGGATCTTTAGGGTAATCTGGCTGAATACCCTAAAGATCTGTTTAGGTGAAACCTAGGTAGGTTGTTCCTGGCTCTTTAGAATATATATATATATATATATATATATATATATATAATTCAGTTATTAAATGATATTTCAGTTATTAAATGAAGAAGGCCAAACAAAATCCATAAAATATTATCTTATTTCCTTCATTATGGTGTTTATCGAATGATTTTAATTGGTAAGAATATACATTACTATCAATCAGAAAGAAACATTGTATAGAAATACCGTATGACAATATGGCAATATGTACACGGATTTATTTGAATTGGTTTCATCGTCTTTGCTCTTATATTCACAGCCTTTCAACCATTACATCCTCCAGCCATCTTCAGGTACGATATCAGTATCTGAATTTACAATATCCGAATACAAATACGCAGTGCATTGTGGTCGTTTTTATAGTTAATATTAAGGGTTCTTTTTTTCTTCTCATTTTTGTTCTTTTGTTATCACAACGTTTCTTTCCTGACGTGTATATCGATGTGAGTAACCTAAAGAGAACTCTTTACTTACTTTCCGGAAGTAGACTATTCTCGTTCTACTGATCATGTGTTAATTTTATTTAGTTATTTCCTTATTTTATTACTCGCCAGTTTCCACTGAGTGCAAGAACACAGTGACTGAACTCATAGCCACTATGTCACCAAATTCACAAAGCAACGCTTTTACCACTAGGCCAATGCGCATGCTTTTGATTACTGCTGCTGATACTGCGATTGAAGACTTACTATCATTTGTCTTTCTTTCTTTATTAACGGCTCCCACATTGTATTTATTTCTACGCTAGGCCTACTAAGGAGGTCCTCATAGCTTAGACTATGCATTGATTCTTTCAGACATCTCTCCAGTGTTCATCTCTGTCCAGCATTTTCACAATTCCACGGGGGCTGATAACACCGCCCTTTCCGTTCATACATGATCAGCCATGCCAGATTTATAATGCAAATTAAGAAATGTTTTTGTTTTATTTATTGCTTAATATCTCTAGATTCTCTCCAAGATGACATACGCCGAGTTTGTTTGTTATAACTACTCAGATATTTTTGATTTAGCGCTTTCAGTTAGAAACAGTCATTATCAAAGTTTGACATCTTCACATTTAAGGAGACAAACTATGGCTGTTAGTTGCTTATTTTTTTTTTTTTTTTCAGTATCTAAATTAAATCTTATTGTAGTTCTGTGTTCTTGTGATGTCACACGTAGGGAAATGAAAAACTTCACTAGGCCGAATGTATCAGCTCGTTGTTAAATACTTTGAAAATTCCTTGAACACAGATTTAATAACATGTTTTTTTTTTAGCTGAGGAGGATTTAAAATTCTGAGTCAGGCTTCAAGAAAATGATATCTTTAACGCTTTACAGGGGAAAGCATAGACTGATAATTAAAGAGGATTTTGTGCGTATAATAGGAAAACGCTGGTAGGCAAATGATATGAAGCCAAATGATAGTTTTAGGAGACAGGTAGCAAGTTACTGTATGCTATATAGTAAAGATTAAAGAGTCAATATTTAAATTACGCATCATAAAAGATACTTTCAAGTAATTAAATGAAGATCCATACACGGTATTAGAGCGGCATGATATTGGCTTTTGAGGTTAAAAGCGACACCGGAAAAGCGAAGTAAATTAATAGAGGATCTGATTAATTAATTTATTCAAATTCACCTACTTTTTCACTTGCAGCACAACACATACATATCTATCTATCTATCTATCTATCTATCTATCTATCAATCTATCTATCTCAATCTGTTCATATCTATCTATCTATCTATCTATCTATCTATCTATCTATCTCAGTCTGTTCATATCTATCTATCTATCTATCTATCTATCTATCTATCTATCTATCTATCTATCTATCTATCTATCTCAGTCTGTTCATATCTATCTATCTATCTATCTATCTATCTATCTATCTATGTCTGTTCATCTATCTATCTATCTATCTATCTATCTATCTATCTCAGTCTGTTATAATCAAATCAGACGGAGGCTTCTCATGCAAAAAGAGTCGCAGGTTCGAATCTTGCGAGAAAGTACATATTTCTTGTAAAGTTTTATTGAGAGCCCAGGCCGGTAGGCGAAATAAACATTGTTTAAAAAAAATTAAGGAAACGGCGCGTCAAATCAAATACGAGTATCAACTGAAGGTAACGTTTGAACTAATAAAAATAAGTCGCATTAATGTTTTAGAAATATATAAATATATTTATATAATAAATATATAATATATATATATATATATATATATATATATATATATATATATATATATATATATATATATATATATATATATATATATAACAATTCATCACAACCATATATATATATATATATATATATATATATATATATATATATATATATATATATAGTACAGATAATAAATCCGTTGGTATATAATCCAAGTGGATCCTAGTAATATAAAATATTAAAACTGAGCCACAGAAAGAGCTCAATGTATTTATTTAATACAGAGCATATAAATTACACATCAAAATCTCAAATTACTTCATATGGGTGTTTGTATAGATCTATCTCAGCCGACGAAAACCACGTCATTATTATTCAACCCCGGTGTATAGACTGTGTTTGTGTCGGAATTACAAAATTTAACTTTGACAGCCGTCGAAAAATTATTCCATTTCGAAGTTTCAGTCAACCGAAATGCACGCGTCGGTGGTTCGGGGACGGTGGAAGGTATTAGCCTTAAAGAGAAGAGGTTTTATAAAATTAACTCGGATATTAACCTTATGACATTAAATTGGGGTTATATGAAGAATAAGGTGTTAATTTGAAATTACAAGAGACCTGGAAATGGAGTTTTATAATATATATATATATATATATATATATAATTATTTATTTAAAAATATGATTACAAATCGCGACATAAGAAGTCCCATGTTTCAAAACATGGGACTTCTTATGTCGCGATTTGGAATCTGTTTTTAAATAAATAATTATATTTATGCTCTACTTTTGTATCGAGCACTATTTTTTAAAAATAATAACTAAAATACTAACGGACTTTGGATTATTTACCTAACCAGTTCCTTCCTATTTTCTATATATTTTCACACACACACACACACACACACACACACACACACACACACACACACACATATATATATATATATATATATATTTATATATATATATATCATTAAATAAGAGTAAGGTCTCTATTCCTTCCTTCTTCAATCAATATAAGATGTTATCATCCTCTGCTGAGGAAGCTGTATGCTTTGCCCCTAAATTCTCTTCAGTATCTACGCTTCACTCATCCAGAATATCCCTGCCTAAGTTAGGCTCCTACTTAAAAAATAATAAATTACACTTAAAAATGAGATATATTAAAAGGATTAAAAAAAAAGGTCATATTTAGAATATTTATATTAAATTTAAGTAAGGATATATTTTTAAAAATTATATTAAAGAATAAAAAGAAATATATTTTATATTAGTTAAAAAATAAAATATTTTATATTAAAATAAAAAAATATTTTATATTACAATAAAGAATAAAATATTTTATAACAAAATAAAATATTTTATATTAAAATAACCGATAAAAAAAAATATAGACTTAAATAAAGTTAATACATCACTAACTGCATTGCACGTCTACGGGCAGGTTTCAAGTCTCTCTTTTCAGACCAGTATGGTAGGATCTAGATTTAGAAATGAAGTGGCAGTGGTGTTTAAATAATAATGGACTTGAATGTTCATTACATTTTATTAACTCTAATATCTAATCAGATGCTCTCAGCCAATGTGTTTGTGAAGCGGTTCCCGTCGTCGCATTACTCCGGTCCGGCACACGTATCCGATATTCTCGTCTACGGTGTGTGAGAGACTACCTGGGGCCTTTCTTTATATAAAAATTCATACAATATTTTCGTTATTACGCTTGAAAACAGGGTGCAGTTGTGAAGTCACTTACTTCTGTATTAGGTCAACTGTCGAGTGCAATCAGCTTGTTTGTTGTGAACTTGAGGCCAAGCTTTTCCGCCACAATACTACACAATTATAATTTCGCCCATTTTGTCTAGCCTGCACATTATGCAACACTTTCGTATAGACCGACACACATGCATATCTTTAGTACTTTCCGTACGTCAGCATTTTGTAACATAGATGAATGCAGCAGCCATTTTGATAGTAACAGCTAGAAAGATGGATCAACATGTAGTTTTTAACGACAACATTCTTCGGAGACATCGGCGTATAAGGTGATCTAGATGATACATCTTTTATATTTCATCAGCCATCTATTTCGCCGCAACGGAAGGTACAGTCAAATTGTGCGGATAAGAAAAAAAAAAACGCCTTTCTATCAATAACAACAGTAGAAAAATGTTCAAAGAAGAAATTCTCTTTATCTGCTTTCCTTTGGTAAAAGAAAGAACGTTGTGGAATAGATGATGAGATTCAATCAGACAAAGAAACATGAGAAGCAAAAAAATGAATAATTGTCAAATTATGTGAAGAATAGGATCGCTCTTATCTGTCTCGCTTTCAAGATTCAAAGACGAACTCATTTTCTTTCTCTTTTTAGTTGATTTATTGGTTTGAATTCGGTGTCAAAAGGAGAAAAAAATGCACGTTGCAGCTCGTTAACTGAGAAATAATACAACGCGCTGATTGGTTGGGAAATTTGTAGTCAGACAGCTGATTGGTCAGAAAAAAAGCTTTAATGATTCTTTAGTCGTAACAAAAAAATATTTTCTTTATTTCTTTTTTCCTTCTTTTTGAAAGGACAATTCCCTTTCTCACTATCACTTTCTTCTTTTGATCTTAACTCTTCTTTCTTTCTTTCTTTCTTTCTTTCTTTCTTTCGTTCTTCCACATTTCCTTTTCTTTCCAACTGATTTTATTCTTTCCTTAATTTCCCGAATTTTTGTATTTTTGCCTCGCCTTCTTCCTTTTTCATATTTATTTAGCAGACTCACCTGTTTTTATGTTAATCCTTTCTTCGTGTCTTTTTTCTATATTGAGTAACGTATATTTGCAGTCAGATTTGTTGTTTTTTCTTTGCATCATAGATTCAAGAACTATTGCCTGCTCGTATATTTACATTCTTACAAGCGAAATGGCATTACATACGAAAAATCTGAACAATTTGATTATAACTTTCGGTTATGAGATGTGATTCCCTTTATATTTTCTCAACCCAGCGGTAGTCGTTAATCTCGCGTATAGCATTCGTTATCTGTTTGCCACACCACGTCGGAAGTATGCGACACAAGGTCATGTGGGAAGCCGGAGCGCGTGCACCGAGGCCAGATATCAAAATAGCTCAGCCCCTTCAACGGAGCTTGTGCTGGTATTGGTATTTCTACTAACCGAGTTCTTCAGTCCAAAATGTGAGGTACTGTAGCGGGTAAATTTTTCCCCAGGTCCGGTTACCTCTGAATTATTTTCTTTGCGTTTTGCTCGAAGACAAGGACACAAATGGGTTGCGCTCTGTTTGAAGACAAAGACACAACTGAGAAATGATAAACGGGTTGTGAAATCACGCAATTCGATATTGTATTAGGTATTTACACGCACGCCCTCGTCGCAAACGCAATGCCATGCAAGGTCAAGTTTAATGTAAAGTTTATCCAGCAGTAGCATGGAAAAATTCTCGAAGCTATTTTGGGGACGCTTTAGGCCTCCGGCAACCCAGCACTCTACTGAAGGAGAGGTAATGCCTCCTGGATCTTGAGCTAATAATATTGGTGGTGGGGCGACCTCTGCCGGTCACAATACAATACTCGTGTATCCTATTCAGTATCTATTAGGTTGGTGCAAAAATAATGACGTAAGAATGTCGTTTTTTGACGTAGAAAAGTACGTCAAAAAAAACGACATTATTACGTCATTATTTTTGCACCAACCTAATACTTGCTGCCCAAAGCTGTTCCCTGGGCAGTTGTTCCCCGTGACTGGACAATTGTCATTTTATTGCGCTTTGTCTGAAGACAAAGACACCATTGAGAGATAATAAACGAGATACGCTATACCAAATCTCGCAAGTCCGACTGGCAAGACTCGCGTATCATATTTTGCCCCACCCGTTACTGCTTGGGCATTTATATAGTCTCTGTGTCTAAGCGATACCAGTTAGACAGCCATTTACATGTCATTACACTCTGTATATCCTTCTTATCGTCTCCTACTCTCTCTCTCTCTCTCTCTCTCTCTCTCTCTCTCTCTCTCTCTTCCAAGTTTCAAATGCAAACATGACAAATCGAAACGAGAAAGGAAAATAACATATTTTAAAGAGACAGACGCATTTTGTGAAAATGTATCCCTAAGAATTGGCAAAAAATTATTAAAAATATGAATAATGTTTACTTACATTATTTACATTATTCGGACAGTTATCCTCATCTTCATTGCCATATTAACAACGTTTCGGGCGTTGTACGCTCCAGCCTGCTTCAGGTGATTGGAATTTCGAACCAAACCCTTTATTTCGTCCATCGTATAAAGGCGTTGGTTAGATCCAGTGACGAGACCAAAAGAGTTGTGAGTTCAATACCAGGCCACAGCAGTAGTGAACTAAACTTGGAGAGTTGAGTCAGAGTGAAATAACTGAGACACCCGGAAGAAGCATGGCATGTGGAACTAGAACAATCTATCCCAGTGGACGAAATAAAAGGTTCGATTCGAAAATCAAATCACCTGAAGAAGGCCGGAGCGTACAACGGCCGGAGCGTACAACGGCCGGAGCGTACAACGGTCGAAACTTTGTGAATATGGCTATGAACAGTCCGAATAATGTAAATAATATAAGTAATCATAATGCCTCTTCTCAGAGATATATTTCACATAAAACCCTTAACCGACTCTGCTTGTGGAATCCAACAGAAATATACGAAAAATAAATGCAAAATTACTTTTATGGAGAACCATAATATTCACTTACGCGCAAATACCATCGGAAAAGGATTGAGTTCACCTCTTCTCTTCTAAGTTATAGGTTAATTCGGAAAATTGTATCGCTCAAATAAAAAAAAAAAAAGAAAAGAAAAAAAAAGTTCTCATAATCTATAAATATTTTGTGGCTTTAGGTAAATTGCAATGCCTCGATAAACTGTTAAAAGCAAACCAAACAACCAACTGTGTCTGTGCAAAAGGGAACACAATAAATTAGAACAGAGCACGGAAGTTTTCATTTTCCTAGACTGGCTGCCGCTCAAGTTTATAGAGCCCCGGTCTATTGTGCTATTTAACTTATATTAGTGGGTACGAGAGAAAATATGGATCTGTGCTTTTTCCCCAAGGACATTAATGCGAAACTTAACAGACGTGGCTGGAATTTGAACTCAGCTCTCCAATACCGTTCTTCGTTCCGTTACTTTACACACTCATTTTTTTAAATTATTTTTTTAAAGCATTTCATCCCAGGCAAGGAGGGATGCCACTAGCACTCAAGAGGTTACAGAGAGTGGGAGCAAGATAGAGGAAAGGAAGAAAAGGACGGGGGATAAATCAAGGCATAGATCAGGGTGTGTGTGTGTGTATGTATATATATATATATATATTCAAACAAGTTTGGTTAAATAATTTAGACATATTATGCCGATTAGTTTTCGTTGTGATCCTTTCAAGTTTGCCGATTAATTTCTTGGTAACCTTAGAAAACGGATTAAGAAAAATACCAAGATGTTCCTTCAAATAGTTTTTATTTTCCCAAGTACTTTCAATCTCATCTGAGACCATCTTCAGGGGGATAAGTTGTCTGGGAGTATGTATGTGTATTTCTGTAAATTCAAAACATTTCAACTGTTCGTTTTTATGGCTTATGAAGCGTTCCAGATTTCAAAATTCAAATTTCACGTGATGTTGTGTTTTTTCTTTTTCAGTATAAGGGAAGTAACTTTTTCATTTTCTGTCATACATATATAATACATAAGAAGATTTGATATTTTTCTTAATCAATTTTCTAAGTCAACCAAAAAATGAATCCGTGAACTTGAAAGGATCACAACGAAAACTAATCGACATGATATGTCTAAATTATTTAGCCAAACCTGTTTGACTGAAAATATGTCACCTAAATATATATATATAAAAACAAGAACAACATCTATTCCATACCTGAAGATGTCTGGAGGAACAGACGAAAGCTTGTAGTAAAATAAGAACTAATGCGACAGAAATTTATAAGAACAAGGATTTTTTCATTCATAAACAGGTTCGGGGTTTTTGTATATTATTTGAATTGTTTGCGACGATGGATTTCTCGCCAATTAAATCATTAACCTTTGTATTTGTTTTTTGTGTGAATAATTCATGAATTTGTAAATTAATTTTACCTTTATTGAAATTAAAATATCTGATCCAAGTGCAACTTTTGGATAATAAGTGCGACATTACTGTAATTATTGAACAATATAGTTCATGCCACTTTGACAGAAAATTTACCAGTAAAAAAGAATTCACTTATCACCATATTTGTACAAGAACGCACAATTGTAAAAATTTAAAATCAAACTTAGCGTTGCTACTGCACGCTCCAAAAACAATAACTCATTTCTAATAGCATTTTCGGATACAACAATACATATATTTTCGTTGTCCTCTTATTACTAATAGAAAAAACAAGAACAACATCTATTCCATACCTGAAGATGTCTGTAGGAACAGACGAAAGCTTGTAGTAAAATAAGAACTAATGCGACAGAAATTTATAAGAACAAGGATTTTTTCATTCATAAACAGGTTCGAGGTTTTTGTATTTTATTTGAATTGTTTGCGACGATGGATTTCTCGCCAATTAAATCATTAACCTTTGTACTTGTTTTTTTGTGAATAATTCATGAATATATATATATATATATATATATATATATATATATATATACACGTTTCATTAAATAATATAGACAAGTGTTGTCTATTTATTTTATGTAAAATTTTTCGTATCTTCTGATAAGTTTGATAACATTATCATTAACCGAAAAAAAATTCACAATATTTATCCATTATTTTTTAATATAATCTAAGCTTTCGGCTTACTCAAGCCATTATCAAAGATGTAATTACAAACATATCAAACAATATACGGACACGACAGTGATGATAGCCTGTCATTGTTTAGTTTACATAGTGGATCACTAAGCAACGATGAACACGAGCATATAAGACGCTAGAAGCGAAAATCGCACCGCATCTCATGACGTCACACATGACTACACGAGAGTGAATTGGAGAATGAAATAAGGAAAGCCGTTGGTATAAACCAATGGCTTCTGTTACCAATTATAGAAATTATAGACATTTAAGAATATTTGTAGAGATTCCATAGTTGATTTTGTTTAGGTTGGGTTTTAACTGTTTGATGTATAATGCTCCAAGTATTTTTAGTTTTTGTCTATTGTTTTCATGTCGAAGTATATATATATATATATATATATATATATATATATAAGCATTTCACCCCAAGCAAGGCGGGATGCCGCTAGCACGCAAGGGGTTACAGAGAATGGGAGCGAAAGAATAAAGAGGCGTGTTAGAAGAAAGAATGAAGAAAAGGACGGGGGAATCTGGAGATGTCGATTGACATTACATTTGAATAGTTGAAGATTATACCTATCAGGGAAACAAGCATAGGAAGGGAATTCCACAGACGGGAGGTGCGGGATATGAATTTATTGGAGTAGAAGAGACGGCTACATTTAACTCTTTCGACAATGAAAGGGTGGGACTAAGATGCCAGCCTAGTAGCACGTTTAAATTCATGCACTCTGGGAATTAGCGAAAGTAGCTCGTCAGAGCAGTTACCGTGAAAGTATCTGTAGAAAAGACAGAGGTGGGTGACGGCATGTCTCCGAGAGAGCGGCTTTTGACGAGATGCCAGATCAAAGCCAATCACATTGCATATCTATCGGTACATATATGAAATTTGCCAGTGTCAAAATCCTGGTTACGACGACTGATTGAAAACAGCCGACAAGGGACCGGCGAATGATTTTTTTTTTAAGCATTACGCCCCAAGCAAGGTATGAAGCCACTAGGATGCAGGGGGTTGCGGAAGATTTGGAGCGAGAGCAGATAGGAGTAATAGAAGAAAGGATGAGGAGAAGGATAGTGGGTAGATCAAGGTAACTGGAGATGTCGATTGACATTACATTTGAATAGTTGGAGATTATAGCCTTCAGGGAAGCAGTAACTGGGGAGGGTGTTCCACTGGCGAGAGGTGCGAGGTATGAAGCTATTGGAGTAGAAGAGACGGCTACATTTGAAAGTTTCTACGGTGTAAGGGTGGAAGCGGGATGCCAGCCTCGTAGGGCGCTTGAATTCATGGAGTCTGGGAACCAGTGAAAGCAGCTCATCAGAGCAGTTACCATGGAAGTATTTGTAGAAAAGACAGAGAGAGGCGACGGCGCGTCTGTGAGAGAGTGACTGTAGACAAGACGCTAGATCAGGGCCAATTAGATTACATATCCGTCTCTGGATCTTGTCAAGAACTCCGAGGTAAGCAGAAGGTGCCCCATCCCATATATGGAAGCAATACTCCATCCAAGGGCGAATGATTGATTTGTATATTTGAAGTATCGATTCAGGGTAGAAAAATTTCCGGGCGCGGCACAAAGAGCCAACTTTTCTCGCGGTGGAAGAAGCAATTGACTCAATGTATTTGTTCCATCTCAGGTCAGCAGTCAGCGTGAGACCGAGCAGACGCAGAGAATTGCTCTCAGGAAGTTGACTATCAGACATTATAATGGGGGGGGGGCAGGGAAGGATCTCTATGGTGGTTAATGGAGAGTAATTTAGTCTTAGTGGCGTTAAAGTAGACCAGCCAATTCTTGCTCCCAGTTAACAACCGATTGGAGGTCCATTTCGAGACGCACGGCCAGATTAGTTTTGTCGCCGACACTAGATTTGTTTTGGAGGCAGTAGTAAATAGTGGTGTCGTCTACATAGATGCCAACTTGGGAATCTATAGCGTCGGAAGGTCCTTGAAAAGGTTTTTAAAATAAAGTGAGATCAGATTTCAAAAATATAATGTGAGTTATACTTACAGGTTCGGTTTGCCAGAGGCACGAAACATATTGAGAGCTACAAGATATAGGGGGGAAGTGGTGAGCCATGATCGAAAGGACATGGCACATAAAAAGAAGTTATATACACCAAATCCCGATACTTATATGCTGAGGTCTACACTTGTTACTTTAGTGTGAAAAATACATGGATCGTTTTAGTGTTATCGAATCATTTCTGAAAATAAAGATGAAAGTTTAAAAACGTCATTTCCAAGATTAAATTTTCTATTTCCCTCCTGAGACGAAGAAAATGAAATAAAACCAAATTATCGAAAAGTCGGAATGCGGATCAAAACAAAACGCTCTTTTTTATAATCAGATTTTTCGTGTGTATTTTGGAATATCATTCCAGATTCTGAGTTTCAGCCGACATCTGTTTTATTTTAAATATGTCGCAAAGACCGTCGGAGGACATGTCATTTTCTTCGTTTTATCAGGAAATTTTTTTTTGCTCATCTCGATACAACGTTATTCGCTGAACGTAGGTTGGAATTGATTCTAATCATTAAAGTGAAAATAAAAACATTTTTAACTTTTGCTTGAATATTTTCTTTTTCATAAAACATTATCTTTTTTGATTGTCTTTATTCGTTTTTTTTTTCATTCACCCATTCTTGTTTTGGTCAGTCAGTCATATGCCATGCTTAAGCGATCATCTATCTTTCGATACATAACTGACAAGGCAGATTTTTCTCGCAGTAGGTTGCCGTTTCTTTCTGCGGTAGACCAGTTGTCATCCAAGGCTATAGAACCTGGTCTGTCCTGCTATTTACCTATAGAGAAAGTGGGGAGAAGAGGATTTTCCTCAGAGTATTAACACGTAAGTGAATGTAATGGATTCGATTGGAATTCGAACTCGGCTCTCCGATTCCTCAATGCGAGCCGCTATCCATTACTCCACTGTTTCATATTCTTTCTTTCTTTCTTTCTTTCTTTCTTTCTTTCTTTCTTTCTTTCTTTTTTTTACCTTTCGATTTCCCCCTTGTTACTGTGACTCAGTGTTTTAATTGTTTACCCTTTTTACTCTTTTCATTCTTTTTCCTTATCTATCTTTATTTTCCTATTAACCAGTTCTTTTATTCAACGCTTCCAAAAGGATATGCAAGTCACGTAATTTTAGCCAAGGCGTGCTAAAATTTATCATCATCCATGTTTTTCCTTTATTTTATCACAAAATGAAAGAAGTGAGAAAAGACCGTTGGCATTTATTGATTGCCTGACAGTACACACTTTTAACTCCAAAACGCATATAATCATTAGATGATCAACAAATTTAAAACCGTAAGATGTTGTCAGACATCGCATTATTTGAAAATTATTAGCCACACAGAAGTGACATTACCATAGATTAAATCGTGTTATTGTAAATAAATATTTTAAAATATTGCATGAAAAATGACTACAATAAACTAAGATAATTATCTTAATCCTCTATTTTGAATAAAATTTTATTTATCAGATCAGAGCAAAAGTGTGTTTTGAGGTCAATTTTAGATCTTTTCTTTTAATTCAGCCCAAAATATTAATTCACTACAAAATTAAAATAATTTATATTTACTAAAATAACAAAATTCAGAAATGTCCTTTAAAATTGTTGTAGTATACCTACGGACGATAATTGGTATGTCCCCATTCACATAAATACAGTAGTAAATACTGTCTGTAGTCGAGATTCGTTTCCAGCTGTACTAGTCAAGATCTCTGCCTCCGGACAGAGAAGATCCCCAGACGAGGCTATGTCAAACGGCAGAAACGCGTCTCGAGAAACAGCAGGACATAAGGGCTCTACAGGGAATATTTGGCCGAGTCTACGGTCTCGGATACCTCACATTAAATTCGGCCTTGTGCCACATCTGACTGCGTGGGGCGGTTGGTAGATATCCTGCAGTTGGAGATTCATCTCCAGCTGTACTGGTCAAACTCTCTGCCCAGAGGCAGAGAGAATCCCCAGACGAGGATATGTCGAAGGGCAGAGTCTCGTTTCGGGAAACGGCTACCCGACCCCGTTTTATACGTGGTCAACTGGGAATTTTTGGCCGAGCCTACGGGCTCGGATATCCCACATTAAATTCGGATCTGTGCCATATCAGCCATGTTCTATTTTTAAAAGAGTCAGATCTTATCCTACAGACGAAACGTTACTAGCCTCACACTACTATATCGATATTACTATGGTAGATGTTTGATCGAATTAGATTGATTAACTCCACTGGCGAAGACCTTTGCAGCTAGGAACTACCATGCCATGTTCACGGTGACAAATCATCCCCATTGCTTTCATGTCTCTTTGATAAAAAAGAAAGTTCCGCTCGAACAGCTTCTTCATCACAAATATTATTTTGTGGAACAACCCCCCGAGAGAATTCCATTAGGCTTACGGCCATATCGTGTTGAATGTTTTAGTGATGATAATGATTTTCCGATACAAGTTCTTTAACTCTTAGCTGGGAGGACAATAAGTGGGTTCATAGATTTCCCAAAGGTATTCCCAAATAAATATAACAAATCCGACTGGCATTCGAACTCGGCTCCCCTTTTTCTCATTCCGAGCCGTTATCCAAGACACAACCCGCACATCCAACTTACATACCTGGTCACCCATCTACGTACTGATCAGGCTCAACGTTGCTTAACTATGGTGATCGGACGCAAGCCTTATCCCACAGACGAAACTTTGCTAGCCTTACACTACTCTGTTGCTAAATATGGCAGATCGATACTTCAAATATACAAAACAACCATTCGCTCTTGCATGGAGTATTGCTGCCATATATGGGCTGGAGCACCTTCTGCTTACCTCGGAGTTCTTGACAAGATCCAGAGACGGATATGTAATCTAATTGGCCCTGATCTAGCGTCTTGTCTGCAGTCACTCTCTCACAGACGCGCCGTCGCCTCTCTCTGTCTTTTCTACAAATACTTCCATGGTAACTGCTCTAATGAGCTGCTCTCTCTGGTTCCCAGACTCCATGAATTCAAGCGCCCTACGAGGCTGGCATCCCGCTCTCACCCTTACACCGTAGAAACCTTCAAATGTAGCCGTCTCTTCTACTCCAATATCTTCATACCTCGCACCTCTCGCCAGTGGAACACCCTCCCCAATTACTGCTTCCCTGAAAGCTATAATCTCCAACTATTCAAATGTAATGTCAATCGACATCTCCAATTAACTTGATCTACCCACTATCCTTCTCCTCATCCTTTCTTCTATCACTCCTATCTGCTCTAGCTCCAAATCTTCCGCAACCCTCTGCATCCTAGTGGCTTCACGCCTCGCTTGGGGCACAATGCTTAAAAAAAAGAAAAAAAAAAGATGTTCGGTGGAGTTGGTTCCACTGGCTAAGACCTTCGAAGCTAGGACCTACCATGCCCTGTTCACGGTGACAAACAATCCCCATTGCTTTCGTGTCCCTTTGATAATAATAAGAAAGTCCCAATCATTCAGCATCCAGCATATCTGAAAAGGGCGCGCCATGATGGGAAATGGCTTAGTCTAATACAAATACAATTAAATACACGATTACTCAATCTTCGCGCAGATGAAATAAAAAGTTGAGACGGTTGAAATGTGTTTCTACCCTGGACTGAACATGTGAGTAACGACGAATGGTAGGCAGTGAGTGCTGAACAATCTCCTCAAAGATGAATGAGAAACTTGAATCAATAGAAATGTGGTTCTACAGAAGAATGCTGAGGATAACATGGACCAAACATGTGAGCGCTTGACCATGTTTTAAACGGAGTTCTGATCTTATAAAACTTTCAGTTATCTGTTTGGATAAGTCTTGTTCTTATGTACATCGTCTTTGTCATGTTGTATTGATAATGTTAATTATATTTTATGAATCTGTCCTGAAGATCGTTTATTAGACCGAAACGTCCGACATTGACATATTAACATTAAAACAGCATAATTGTATATAAAGATTTTTGTTTGTTTTTTCCGTATATATTTTTTTTCATATATATATATATATATATATATATATATATATATATATATATATATATATATATATATATATATATATATATATATATGTGTGTGTGTGTGTGTGTGTGTGTGTGTGTGTGTGTGTGTGTGTGTGTGTGTATTTGCCAAAGTCAAAATTACCTCAGCATGAGTATAGTCTATTTCTGGCTGATCTGAACAGTCGTTTCACAGCAGCCAGAAATAGACTATACTCATCTTGAGGTAATTTTGGTTTTGCTGTAAAAATATATACGTGCTCTGTTATAATAAAGACATTGAGCTCCCTATGGATCAGTTTTAGTATTTTTATTACTAGGATCAACCTGGCTTATATACCAGAGGATATATTACTTGTACCATATATATATATATATATATATATGTGAAAAGTGTATATAAATATAAATAAATATAAGTATGTATAATTATTTATATATTATATGCATGGTACTTATTAGAAAGCGCTCAATATCAAACTAACATCTATCAACCAAATATATATATTTATATATATATATATATATATATATATATATATATATATATATATATATATATATATATATATTTGGTTTGTTTGTTTTGTTTGTTTAGGGGATAACCCTTTATGGATCATTTTAAATTTACTTTTCTTGGGAGAATTAGTAATTTCTTTTACAAAAATGGATTGCGTGTAATTTAATCCTTTAAAATGTATTGCTGTCAATTCTGTCTTTTACGAAAATGGATTACTGGTACTATCTTTTTTTTATAAATAGGTTTTGCTAGTAATTCCTTTACTATGGCCTTTCTACTACAAATTTTTTTTTTATAATTCAATTTTGTTTTGACCCCATTATGGGGGTTAACTACTTGCCCAAAGCTGGAGCCCTAACCGCTGCTACCACCTCGGCTCAGGGTAGTCAAGGGAACAATACCAATTAAAAGGTGGTTCTACGCTCCTCAAAACCTCCCGAACAGAGATCTTGCTGCCGGTCGTCGTTTATCGTCATACCCAGGAAGCTAGACAGCGTGGCCATATTCATCAACACGGCAAGCTGGTAACTTTCTGTTTTACACGTTATTGCCATCTTCAGAGTAAACTGAAAGTCGTATTGAAACTAACTGTCAATTAAATACACTGAATTAAGTGCATTTTCAAGGAAGAAAACATTTTTTAAATTGCTATTTGTGTAAAATAAATGTTTTTCATTATTCGGTTACGGATTTATTGATGCAGCGACTTATTAAACGTGTACAATGCTTTCGCCCAAGCTAAAAGCTATTTTTTAAAAATAAACTATTGAAAAACTGGCTTTATCGTCGAAAACGTATGTACACACATAATGTATGATACTTAAAGGTTCTTATATCCTAAGCACTACATACGCATGAAGAATTGCCCTAATTCCTAAAGTTGCATTTAAAAATGAAAATAAAATTTAATAACACGCACGTATGATCTCGTAAAATCTACCTGATTTAAATAAAACGTTTCGTCGCCAAAGCATTTCATTCTACTCGAAAAGCTCTTCACCTTTTTTGTTCTGTCATCGATTGTCACTGAGTAGAATTCTTGATCGCGACAAGTGTTCATTATTCCGCCTTTTTATTCTTTCCATTTTGTTGCATTTGACGCCGAAGCAACAGAGACATTAACGACAACGAAAAGTTTTATCTGGCATTGTTAAACGGAATACACGTATAGCCCGGCAAGTTGATTTAGAAATCGCGCAGCTGTTCCAGATAAAAAGTAAAAAAATTCCAAGTTTTTAAGACCACTAGATTCTTAACAAATAAATAAATAAATAAAAGAGATAATAACAATGTTAATCTTTAGCGTGAAAAAAAAAAAAAAGGAATAAGCGACTTTTTATATATGAATAAAGACAAAAGGAAAACTTTTCTTTACCAACGCGTTTCGTCCTCTGAAAGACTTTACCAAGACAAATGTAAAGATTTTATTTTGAAAAAAAAACTATTTATAAACAAAAAGAAAAAATGTAAAAAAAATGTTAAATTTTCAGATTTTTAACTTTAAGAATACTCATGCAAAGTGTAAGTAAAGGCAAATTATGGAGGATTCGAAGTGATATAATTTTAAAGTCAGTAAATGATATTGTTGACATTTTCATATGATTATTATTTATTTTAATTTGATAGAAAAACTTATGTATTTATTTTAAATAATGGAAAGTTTTGAATTTAACAATTGTCTTTAAATTAAAAAAAAAATATATATAATTATGGTAACGCATGAATTTAATGAATCCATTACATTTATTTACGTGCTAATACTCTCCCAGCTATGGGTAAATACCTGCACGGACAAGGTTCTATAGCCTTGGATGGCAACTGGTCTACTACAGAAAGAAATGGCAAACTACCGCGGGAAAAAATCTGCCTCGTCAGTCATATATCGAAAGATCACGCATAGCACATAACTGACTGATGTTGGCTTACATATTTTAGCAAATGATATTTGAAATAATTCAGAGCATAGATTTATATTTTGGTAAGATCCGATAGCGGCAATCTCAAAAAATTTCCGCTTGAATTATCTTCTTTTTAATAAATGTGGCATTCTTTAGATCAAAGAATATTCATGAGCGTTCTTAATTTATAAGTTTTGAAGACCTACCGCCATTTTTACTTCTGTTTACAAAATAGGTTTCGTAAAATAAAATCCTTATATTTACCTTGATAAAGTTCATCAGAGGACGAAACACATTGGTAAAGAAAAGTTTTCCTTTTGTTTTTTATCCAGATATATATTATATATTTACATATATATATATATATATTGGTTGGATTGATGTAAGTTTGTGACCCTGGGTTTCACGCTTTTTTGCGATCGTCAGACCTGAAACGTGAAACCCAGGTTCAAACTCACATCGATCCAACCAAATATGTTAGCTCTATCTCTGATATTGAGTGCTATCTAATAAGTACCACACATATAATATATTAAATATATATATTTATTTATATATTAATTTATTTATTAAAGACATATTTTTATGTTTAACGTTGTTTTTTAAGATACATATTTTTTATGTTGCTCTGTTTATTTTAAACAGTACAAGTATTTACCGGCAAATGTCCGAGAAATTTTCATAGAAAATATTCGTATTAAATATATTTCGAACCTGCAATATAATATACGGAAATTATATATATTACCGCTTGAGCTACAAAAGAACCAATCGGTAGACAAGTCGAATTTACTGCTTATAAACTCCATTTTTTTTTAATCTTTTACATTTTAACTGTTGTTATCGAATGTAAAACAAATGACGTCATAAATAAGAAATGGACAAGGTCCGGCAATTTATTTATTAAAGACATTTTTTTATGTTTAACGTTGTTATTTTATATAAAAATAATAAATATAATAGTTTATAAGCAGTAAATTCGACCTTGTCTTCCGATTGGTTCTTTTGTAGCTCAAGCGGTAAGGCACGTCAGCGTATATGACGGTTCCGTATAGGATGCAGGTTCGAATCCTGTCAAAGGACGAATATTTTCTATGAAAATTTCTCGGACATTCAGGCCAGTAAATGTTATTTAATACTGTTTATCATAAACAGAGCATTTGCTTAAATACTTGTATCTATAAAATAACAACGTTAAACATAAAAATATGTCTTTAATAAATAAATTGTCGGACCTTGTCCATTTCTTAATATATTAATTTATATTAATTATATTTATTTATATATTAAATATATTTATATTTATATACACACACTTTTCACTCACACACACACACACACACACACACATATATATATATATATATATATATATATATATATATAGTCATCCACAGACAGACTGCTTCGCTGTTTCAAAACTCATCAGTGTTGCTAGACACCCGATCAATTTGACATCAGTTGGAGACTCTCACCGCGCACCAACATAGCTAAGTTGCTGTATAAAGCACAGATGGGCTCTGTTGGTGTTGAACGAACACAAATTCGCCTGAGCAAGTGTCTGCAATTGGGTTTGGCTAGCCACCCTAGTAGACGTGTATCTTCGAATACGAGTCGCCAGCTATATATATATATATATATATATATATATATATATAATAAACTCTTCACTATGAATTGCGACCTCTGGTAGCCAGTAATGTTTATGCATTAAAAATTCAGTTCCTACCGTGCGCGGTGAGAGTCTCCGACTTACGCCATCAAATCTCCTACATGCACGTATGGTAAAATTAAAGTGGTCGTCTATATTCTATCTATTTAGTATTGGGTTTATACTTTTCTTATATTTAATGATTTTCATTAGTTTTGTGTATAAACTTGTGCACGAAGAACTGTTGTTAAAGTTTAAATAAGCAATCATCTTGAGACCAGAAACGAATTAATCTATTTTATATTGCTTTCTATTAAAAAAATAGTTTCGGTTTACGAACATTTCGGGTTACGAACAAGCTTCAAGAACGAATTAAATTCGTGAACCGAGGTTCCACTGTATTTATTTCCTCATTCATTCATTCTTTCTTTTTTTTTCTTTCTCTTTTTACATCGGATTTTAAAGTTTTTCCTCTTTCTTTATATCTTCCATTTTTATAAATATTTTTTTTATTTCTAATACTTTCATTTTTCTTTCTTTTACCATTCATTTTTATTCTTTCTTTCTCTTCCCATTTCCATTTTTTTTTCATCTTTTAGTTTTTTTTCATATTTTTCTTTATTTTGTCACGTATTTGAAATGTTTTTCTTTTTTTTTCTTTCTTTCTTTTTTGTCACAGTTTTATTTTACATTTCTTTCATTTTCTTTCTTTCTTTTGCTCGCTTTCATTTACATTTTTCTTTTATCAATGATTCTCTTTCTTTCTCTTGCTCTTTCTTTCTTTTATCAGACATTGTTATTCAGCAGTCGTTTTTGACTTTCTTTTTCACTTCTGCTTCTTTCCTTCTTTCTTTCTTTCTTTCTTTCTTTATTTATTTATTTCTTTCTTTCATTCGCTCTTTCTTTCTTTCTTTCTTTCTTCTCAGTCACGCTTTCTATCTTTCATTCGCTCTTTCTTTCTTTCTTTCTTTTGCCACATAAGATTTTGGATTTTTTCCACATCTTTCCCTTTTTCTTTTTTTTCCTCCTTTCTTTTAACCACATTAATTTTTGTCTTTTGCTTTATCATCAATTCTTTCTTTCTTTCTTTCTTTCTTTCTTTCTTTCTTTCTTTCTTTCTTTCTTTCTTTTAACCATTCCCGTGCCATTTCTTCTCAGTCACGCTTTCTATCTTTCATTCGCTCTTTCTTTCTTTCTTTCTTTCTTTCTTTCTTTCTTTCTTTCTTTCTTTCTTTTGCCACATAAGATTTTGGATTTTTTCCACATCTTTTCCTTTTTCTTTTTTTTCCTCCTTTCTTTTAACCACATTAATTTTTGCCTTTTCCTTTATCATTTATTCTTTTCTGTCTGTCTGTCTTTCTTTCTTTCTTTCTTTCTTTCTTTCTTTCTTTCTTTTAACCATTCCCGTGCCATTTCAAAAAAACAAAGTCAAGTCAATTCCTGTTGAGTTAATAATTCATAATCATTCTTATTTTACGTCTTTTAAACATTTTTTTTATCATTCTTTATTCTTCCCACCTCCCCTGGCTTTTCTTTTCTGCTTTTTCTCTCTTCAACATTTTATAATTTATAAAAAAGCTAATGATTCATAAGCTGAAGGAGTAGAGAGCCATTGAATAGACAGCGCAGCCCCTGGTAAATCTTTTATTATCGATCTTGTCCGTATAAAATACTCGTAGCTAAAAACCATGATATTCACTTCAGTTTCTTGACGGCATCTACCCAAGGATCTTCTAGTCGACACGATCCTGCGTTGGTAATTATTAGGAGACGTGTAACTAAAGCACTTCAAACCTTAGAATATAAAGAGGAAACCTTAATTAGGATGTCCTTAAAAAACAGTGAAGAGGATTTTTGATCCAATCGCAAATGTATCTACTCTAAGTTGATTTCGCAAGAGTAATGCTCTTTTCATCGTGAAGGATTCAAGAAAGCATATCGTTAAGAACTGGCTCCGATGATTGCGATAATGAAGAGTTCTTCAAAGGCAATTCTCATTTTATAGGCATCCGAAAGACAATAATTAGGAAGAGAGGAAAAGGAAGGAAAACAAAATTAGGGATTTTTTTCTGCTATAGGAAAATGTTGCTTTACAGCGTGTTTGCTTTTTAATTGATCGTAATTTAGGACGATAATGAATCAATAGAGAGAGTGGGAAAGTGGGGGAGAGAAAGACAAAGAAAGAATAGGGAGAAACAGAAATAGAGAAAGAGTGAAAAGTCTGAGACAAAAAGAGGAAGAAAGAGAAAAAAGAAGATTGTGAGAAAGAGGGAGGTAAAGTGAGGGGGTGAATAGGATTTAAAAAACATTAGGTTTAATTTCTGAATTGTGTTATTAAAATTTTAGGCTTCGAAGTTTATTTTGTGATTTAAAATAAATCATTTCTTCTTTTGAGTGTTATTTTTTTTTATTTTTCCTTTTTTTTGCTTTATACATTAATTAACCTTTTATTCTTTCTTTCTTTCTTTCTTTCTTTCTTTCTTTTAGGCTATATCTTATTTTATTCTTCATTCTCACCCATTTATTATTTTCTCTTTCTTTCTTTTTCATTTCTATTCGTAAGTTGATAGTTTTTTCTTTTTTAACGAAATCTTTGTCTTGTGTATTTTCTTTCTTTTTCTTTAAGCATCGTTTTTCTTTTTAAATTCTATCACTTCACCATATCATACCTTTCCTCATGCCTTCCTTCCTTCCTTTCTTACTTCCTTCCTTCTATCCTTTCTTTGTTCGTTCGTTCGTTCGTTCCTTCCTTTGTTTCTTTGTTCCTTCCTTCCTTCCATCCTTCATTCCTTCCTTCATTCCTTCCTTCCTTCGTTTCTTAGTTCCTTCCTTCCTTTGTTTCTTGGTTCCTTCCTTCCTTCTTTCCTTCCTTCCTTCCTCCCTTCCTTCCTTCTTTCCTTCCTTCCTGTGTTCCTCCCTTCCTTTGTTTCCTTCCTCTATTCTTCCTTCCTTCCGTCCCTTTGTTTCTTCCTTTCTTCCTTCCTTTGTTTGTTTGTTTCTTTCGTCCTTCCTTCCTTCCTTCCTTCCTTCCTTCCTTCCTTCCTTCCTTCCTTTCTTCATTCCTTTGTTTTGTTTTCCTTTCTTTTGTTTCCTTCCTTCAATCCTTCCTGTGTTCCTTCCTTTGTTCCTTCCTTCCTTTGTTTGTTTCTTCCTTCCTTCCTGTGTTCCTCCCTTCCTTTGTTTCCTTTCCTTAGTTCCTTCCTTCCGTCCCTTTGTTTCTTTCCTTCCTTCCTTCCTTTGTTTGTTTGTTTCCTTCCTTCCTCCTTCCTTCCTTGTGTTCCTTCCTTCCTTTCCTTCCTTCCTTCCTTCCTTCCTTCCTTCCTTCCTTCCTTCCTTCCTTCCTGTTTCCTTCCTTTCTTTGTTCCTTCCTTCCTTTTTTCCTTCCTTCCTTCCTTTGTTTCTTTCTTCCTTTCTTCCTTCCTTCCTTTCTTCCTTCCTCCCTTCCTTTGTTTCTTTCTTCCTTCTATCCATCCTTCCTTCCTTCCTTCTTTCCTTCCTTCCTATGTTCCTCCCTTCCTTTGTTCCTTCCTTTGTTCCTTCCTTCCTTCCTTCCTTCCTTCCTTCCTTCCTTCCTTCCTTTCTTTCTTTCTTTCTTTCCTTCCTTCCATCCTTCCTTCATTCCTTTGTTCCTACCTTCCTTCCTTTGTTCCTTCCTTCCTTCCTTCCTTTGTTACTCTTTACTTTTCTTTGCATGTCACTCTCTTCCTTCTTTCATTTCATCCTTCATCTCCCCACATCTTCTTTCCTGACTAAATCTACTTCTTCCTGTCTCCATTTCTTTGTCCGTCACTCTGTTCCTTTTTTCTTTTCTGCCTCCATCTTTCCATTCCTTCCTTCCTTCCTTCCTTCCTTCCTTCCTGTTTTATAATATTCTGGGATTCATTCCTTACTTTCGTCACTTTCATTCGTTATAATCTCGATTTATACTTCCTTTTTCTTTCATCACTAAATTTTCTATCTTTACTTCCTTCCTTCCTTCCTTCCTTCCTTCCTTCCTTCCTTCCTTCCTTCCTTCCATTTTTCAGGTCTTTGTCCGTCACTCTCTTTCTTCCTCCCTTCCTCCCTCATTCTCTCAGTTCCTTCTTTCCTTCCTTTCACGCTTTGCATTTTAAAAGTGACATTCTGTATTGAAAAACCTGTTTCCTTCCAATTACTGATCCTTAATGATTTTTCCAGTAAATAAAACAGACAGAAAATCCGTTAAAAAGATACCCCTCCCTCCCCACAAAAAAAAAAACAAAACAAAAAACAATTGATTCACTTTCTCTAATTCAACCCCGCACGTTTATTTTAATACTTCCAACCTTTTTATCGTCCTTCCTTCTGTTTTCAGAACACACTAAGTTTACATACTGTGTATCTAAAATACTTGATCATATGCACTCAGAGCACTCTTCAAAAACACTACGCATATTATGTCAACGTTACGAAGGCGTTTTGTTACGACCATTTTTTCGTAAATCGGTTCTAAACTAAATCGCACACAATTGGAGTGATTTGTTGTCATCTCATCAGTTTTTTGTCTTTCTGAGAGTCTGAAAACAACAATAAAATGATTGTTTTAATCGACACATATCGACTTGTCGTCAAAAGATATTGCTTAGCTTGTAAAAGCTGTCAGAAATACACATATAAAAGCTGGCGACGGTCTTATTTACAAGAGATGAATATAAAGCACCCGGTATTTGATGTAAACCGCTGGCAAGCCCGAGCGTTCAGGCATGCGAAGTATCTGCTCCTCCCTTGGTACGCAGTTTCTCCATAAATATAAGATACTTAGGAGAAATACAATTGGTAACATTAAGTGTACGTCTTAAGTTGTGTGCGAAATAAATTCGGGACTTAAGTATTTTAAGAGGAGAAGGTAAGAAGTTCAGATTATACGGATATGTAGAAAAGATAACCGTTGATTCTAGACTAACACAAAAGAGCGGTTCTTGGGTAAAAGCTGTGACATATGTGACATGGCGGTTCACAGATGGGAAGATTTGGAACTAAGGTATATAACTCGTTAGAACTTTTTCTATGGAAATAGCGACTGGAATTCTCGAATATTCAGGACGGTTGATGTAGTTGGATAAAAAAAAATACTGTTTAATTTTTAAAAAAAATGCTTCAACTCGAATTTTAGTATTCATAAAAAATAACATTTGAACAAAATAAATTAAAATAACAATATGTCGGATTTAATCCATTTCCTAAAAATAAATTGTCTTTGTTTACGTAAGGATACGATACAGAGTAGATATGGATGTCTCGAGAAGCGGCAGAGAAATGTGTGTTCAGAAGGCACGAGTCGGGCTTTGTTTGAACAGAAGTCCAACATGGCCGAACGGCTAGGCACGTCAGGGGATGCAGGTTCGAATCCTGACGGAGGACGCATATTTTTCTAGCAAGATTTCACGAATATTCAGGCCGGTAGATATAGTTGGATAAAAAAAATACTGTTTAATTAAAAAACAGAGCTTCTACGCAAATATGAGTATTCCTTAGAAATAACGTTTACACAAAATAAATTAAAAATTACAATATGTCGGATTTAATCTATTCTCTCTCTCTCTCTCTCTCTCTTTTTATATTTTTATATATATATATATATATATATATATATATATATATATGGCCAAGAATAATCCTTCGAAAGAATGTAGGTGCTAAAGCAAATAATTTTTTCAAGTAACATTACCCGAATGTTTGTATAGCGCCTTGTATGCACACACACATACCCCCCACACACACACATATATATATATATATATATATATATATATGTGTGTGTGTGTGTGCATGTATATATCTCTTAACTTAGAAACATTATAAAGAAATATACAACTCCAGTTGACAAAAAGCAAGAAAATTAAATTATTTATTATAAAAAAATTCAAACTGCTTACCTCATTGTCAAAATAATAATTCACCTGCAAAATCCAAATTACAGAGAACGAATATTATTTATGAATTCACACGCCCCCTTAAAGAAACTGTGTTCCTGACCAAATCCAAATTCGTAAATAATTATATTTATAATTTATAGAAATAATTATATATTATATATATAAGGGTATACTATAAAATGTTAAATAAGAAGACTTACGTTACATTCCTCTGACCAAAGCTCAATTATGACTTATTTATATACACATGGATCTATCTGTAACATACTAGTTGATAATACAAATATAATAGCCCCCATCCACATGCAAAAAAGGCTAAAAAGAATGGAAGAATTATGAATAAAAAGAAAAAGCAACACTCAATAATATCCAATATGAATACGGTCACAATGTACTGACTGTAACTCTAGATTCTTACATAAAATAAACCATATATTCAGTTAAAGTAAAATCAAAAATCAAATTCATCCTTGATAACGGCTAAAATTATCGCCAAAAGCAATTGGAAAATATTCTGACAATTTTTATATAATTTATTAGAAATTATATAAAATCCTAACCACAGAACCTTGTCAGTCGTTTTCATTGCTGCCCTAATACACTATATATATATATATATATATATATATATATATATATATATAGAGAGAGAGAGAGAGAGAGAGAGTACGTCTAGACATTATAATAAATCTTTGGTAAGCTTTCAAGCTTCTGTTAAGTCTATGTGCATGCCGTCTGTGGACATTTATATTGTCTGGCATCTCGTACATAGATTAGTTCTTAATTAAACTTGAGGTACTCCATGAATTATTTCTAAAGTTTACTCATTCAGATCTATCTATCTATCTATCTATCTATCTATCTATCTATCTATCTATCTATCTACTGTCAAAAGTAACGAGTTTTCGAAGGCGGATATCAAAGAAAAAATCCTTGGATTCAAAACGTCACATAAGGCGTGAATAATTTTCTTCTTTATAGAGTTAGTTTTTTCTCTCAACTTTCCGTCTGATATAAATTAATCGGCTGTCGATATATGATGCCTCAACAGATCCAGTAGGGGTAGAAAAGCATATATAAGCCGTTGGTGACTAAGATTGGAGAGATTTAAATCAGAATTTAGCAGTTTGTGTTTGTGCATATATACTGGCTAAAAGATTGAATTTTTGATTTCTGAGATTGATGAATTCATTTTCTATTGATTAAAACATTATACTAAGCTCGTAATATATCCTTTTATTTTTTAAATAGGAACTAGATCTATCTATCTATCTATCTATCTATCTATCTATCTATCTATCTGTACTGGCCTATTCATATCTATCTATCTATCTATCCTAGTCTGTTCATATCTATCTATGCCAGCCTATTCTATCCTAGTATATTCATATCTATCTACCTATTCATATCCATCTATCTATTCTAGTCTATTCATATCTATCTATCTATCTATCTATCTATCTATCTATCTATATTTTGATTTAATGAAAGCAATTGGCTTACACTCGGGGAGAATCACTTCTGAGATTCGGAATCGTCACTGCTGGAAAAACAATTAGCGTGTTATTCATCGATGAAATTGAAGCGCAGAGTCGCGAGAATGCGAACACATCGGGGGACAAGTCTAGCATTTCACTGATCAAAGTTTTGCCATCAGGGGATGATAATCTGTCAGTTACAGTCTATTTCTTGAGGATCAATTTGACCACTAATGTCAGGTTAGTATCCGTCCGTTGATCCAGTTCGCGAAGGTGGTCTAAGAGGCAGTCATCCAGTGCGAATTGATTGAGCGCAATTGTCAGGAGAGGCAGGACATGGGTAATTTGAACGAAAAATGATACGAACATTCAAGCTGAACAAAGTCACGTACGCAGGCGGGCACAAGTAAAAACACGAACGGGCGTCCTCAGCCGCTGATTCATTTGCTGCGGTAATTTTCGTTTTGATATTAATAGACTATACTATTCGGAAAGTAATTATTCTTTAAGCAGGAAGGATATAAATATTCCTTGAAATTTATAATGAATATTATTTATAAAAATTTATGGAATTAGCTTTATTTTCAACGACTTCAACCAAACCGGAAGGCAATTTTTCGATTAAAAAAATCTGGGTTTCCTTAAAAAAAAAAAAAAAAAAAAAAAAATGGCCGAAGAACTATTTTAACTTTTTTGTTTCTGAATATTTTGCCATTTATGAAATGTTCTAATTATCAAAACATATCGAAATCTGCCGATGCTAATTCTGATGAGTATGAAGAAATTTCCGGGCTTACCATCCTAATGATCTTTTTTTCTCCCGGGGTTTTAGTTTGTAGTGTGCCCTTGAATTGTTATGCAGTAGAATAACAACTTTTTGTTTAGCAAAATAGGACAATTTCCCCTGTAATGCTGCGTTTATACAATCGAGTTGCTTGGAATAAACTAGAACAGTCTTTACCAAGATGGTCGCTAGCCGCCTCTTGTAGGCTTTGTTATGTTGAAAAGAAGCACTGGGAGTTTTGATTACGTTTGGTTGTGAACATGCTCAAGAAGGTGTAGACATTTATCAATTCTTTTTTTTTTCAAATACTCAAAAATTATTCAATATTGGCTACAAAAGGAAATTTCTAAAAGGTTTCCAACTTCCTATGCGGCTGAATGTGATTTCAGCGCAGTTACACAGCTTCTTACTAAACAAAGAAACCGCCTGCAAATTACAGAACGAGATCTCCGATTCCTTCTAAGCATCATGGAACCTAGAGTAAGAGTCTTAGCCAGTAAGCACCAAAGTCAACCATCACATTGAAAACATTGATATAAGTTATCAAATGAACCTAGAGTAAGATCCTTAGCCAGTAAGCACCAAATCCAGTAAGCACTGAGGAAACTGAGATCAGCTATCAAATAAAAGTTTTTTTTTAACATTTTAATCATTGGAATTTATAATAGAAAAGAAAATATTAAAAGTAATTTTGCACTAACTCCTAACTGTTATCTTGCTATGAATTCAGTATAATATTCGAAATTTAATTTAACAGGCGGCGGCGCTCCTTGAAAAAAGGGTGGGAAACACTCGTCTAGGAGACGCTCCTTCCATGTTCCACAAGCTCGTAATGAACGACGTATTTCATATTACACTAAATGCAAGGAAATCCTGTTAGCTCTGGTTTCCTCAATTGTGATGACCAATGTTTTTCGTTTTATTTTGACATGCAAAACCCATTTTTCATCACTTGTAACAATGCCGTGCGAAAATGAAAGGTTTGGCCTTCCTGTTTAAAAGTCTGTGGCAGATGATGGAATATTGTGTTTGTTTTTCTAACGAAAGCTAATGATGAAACTAAATTCCCTCCTTGCAAGTATTCCTCATTAAAATCGCCTATAAAAGAAATAACTGACTAATTCTAGACGCAGTTTTCTAGTACTCGCCTTTGGTTACCACTTAGTTCATAGCGGTGAAATACATATTTATATTTCGTTGCTTAGTAATGGTTAACAAGTTCGTATTGTTGACAAATTACAAACTCGGCGGGTTTTCCAAAACTTGTGGACCATGTGACAGCCTAAACTAACCCATGCAAATATCGATTTCAAAACTAGTATAAAAACTTGATAATTATTAGAAATCCCATTTTTTAATTTTCGTCAACTTATGACGTTTGCTACTTACTTTTCGATTTTACGACTGCGAATTGGTATGTCTGAATGTCTTGCCACGACTGAGGGGTAAGCGTTTCCCAGCTTGGTGTCTGACAATTTCCGCCCCAGTTGCAGGCAATACTAATATTCCGTCGCGTGCCTCAAGCTCAGTGTTAGGGAAGCGTCGGTACAACACATTTTCCGTTCGTGTCTTAAATTTTTCTTCAAAAAATTTCTTCTTGTATTTGTATGTAATTTGGTAAATTTTTTTTATATATATATAAGCATGGCTTGGTGTATACTGAAGGAATTCCAAAAACCAAAAAGACTATTCTTAAAAGGAGTACTCAATACAGAGTAGAGCAAATATAATTAATTCGAACATTATAACATAAATATGTTATAAAATTACTACAAAAATAGCCATTTCTGGTGTCTTATCAAGTGATAGGGTTGAATGGCATAAAACACCAGAAGTGCTGAAACAAAATGGCTATTTTTGTAGAGATTTTATAACATTTTTTTTCTTATAATTTTTAAATAAATTATATATATATATATATATATATATATATATATATATGAGATGAAGGGCCTAGAAACCATCATGTTTCGTCACCGACTTCGATGGGCCGGACACTATACTCGAATGCCAGACATCCGTTTATCCAAAACTTCTATCTATCTATCTATCTATCTATCTATCTATCTGTGTGTGTGTGTCTCCGTGTGTGCGCGTGTAAAAATTCAGCTATAAATAATTTTTTTGTGTACTTGTCTCTTTTTCGTATGTTTAGCACAAATTAAACCAACCTTTGTATGCAGTGTTTAAATTAACCTTCACGCACGTAAAAATAAGAAACGCACAATATGTATTAACAATATTCAAATGGGATCCAACGTAAAGACACCGTAAAAATTTAAAAAAAAAGAAAATAATGCGTAAAGAAAGATAAAAACAATGTAAAATTAATTATAGACCCACCCATCGTAAGTCGACAACGACCTGAACATTAGTGCATCATGTAAATGCATTAATGTTAAATCTGTGATTTTTAATTAGATTTATGAAGTTTTAGACTATTTTTTGTGTTATTTTTGTTGTTTTAAATTGCAGTGTAAAATAATCTAAGGATTGTGAAGAAAAAGGAAAAAAAAAATTATTAAAAAAACAATGGATTATTTAAAAATAAAAATAAAAACCCGGTAACGTAAACTGACAACGTCCGCTACACTTACTACGTGTAAACAAGCTGTTGTATCCTTAAAGAGGTTACAAACAGACAAAGGTGGTACTCGAGTGAAAGGAACAGCAACACGCGCGTAGATGAAAAAAAGTGAGGTGTATTGTAAAAGAGAAATGAAATCGGGTGGCAGGCTAATAATTTCCGAAGCATTCTCCCAGGTATATTCTGTGTTCACTATATATAGCTATTGATATAGTCAGTCCACATAGGCGATAGGGAATGTGGGAAATTCCATTACAACAAATAATATACCTCGTAAAGAATAAAAAGTAACAAAAGAAAAGAAAAAAAAATGGCCAAAGAGGAATACAGTAACAGGAAAAATCTAAAAGATATTTAATGGTTGTCTCTTATAGATTAATCAGTAAGAAGTTTTCTCTGTCAAAAAATCTTCCAACTGCCCTGATTGACTAAAAAAAAAAAGAAACTCCATAAAAAATGGAGTTTTTTTAATGATGAGTAGAGGTCTGTTCTACAAAAGAATGCTAAGGATATCATGGACCGAACGTGAGCAACGATGATGTTTTTGGGAGGATGCTAACAACGAGGAGGCTTATAATTAACATCTGGCAGAGGCAGCTGAAATTTTTTGGACATGTAATGAGAAAGGAGGGCTTGGAGAATCAGATACTCATAGGACGGATTGAGGGAAAGAAAGACAAGGCAAAGCAAAGCGTGACATACCCAGCGGGCCTAAGCAAATGGATGACGGAACAGGGTTTGGGAGAAGAAGCAAAAGGAGAAAACATATTGAGAACTACAAGGAATAGGAAGAAGTGGAGAGCCATGGTCGCCTACGTCCTGAAGGGACACGGCATATAAAAGAAGCGATCTGTTTTACAAGTTTTGTTGGTCGGCATTTAAGTGACTCGTATAACAAAGTAACATTTTTTTTTACACCAAGTAGATATTCAATTTTAGACTGTGCTTTAGAGAGATGGCAAATTCTACGACCGACCCGGGCTTTGCAAACGCTAAATACGCAGCTCCAAACTTTTTAAAAAAAATAAGATAAAATAAAAATAAAATTATTCGTTCCCTCTTATGTCATTAAGAATTTGGCATTGAAAATTATGGAACAACATAGACTAATAGACAGACTAATAATGAACTAGAAAAATTAAAGGAGAACTGTTGCGTTTCGTTTCTCTACACCATAGACTGCATTTACGACAGACAATTTTCATTAATTTAATCCCGCTTCATTATATAGGCGACAGTAACAACAGAATCGTTTATAAGAGGAAGCGAGGGGGAGAGTCTAGGATCTCATCGTCACGTGCAAAGCTTGCCTCACTAAGGAATTAGGTTGCGGGAGGGGGCGTGTTGACTCTTTAAACCTTTGCTGCCATCTTCCTGTCGTTGCAGATTTTTAATCTTATATCTAAAACTTAAACAAAGGCAATCCATCACTTTCAGAATTCCACGCCTACAGGGACTTCTGACCAATAGTTTGCTATTCTGGATTAGCCTCGGCATTCTGAAACGGAACCCAACAACTAAGAGTTGAACATTCTCAGAAGCATTAGGACGAAAAGTATCATGGCGTAATCTTGGAAAAATACAAGACCATAAAAAAACGAAAATACTTTTAGTACACAGCAATAAAAAAAGCCTGTTCATAAAGAAAGAAAGAAAAGAAAGAAAGAAAAGAAAGAAAGAAAGAAAGGAAAAGAAAGAAAGAAAGAAAGAAAGAAAAGAAAAGAAGGGAAGAAAAGAAAAGAAGGAAAGAAAGAAAAGAAGAAAGAAAAGAAAGAAAAGAAAATAAAAGAAAGAAAGAAAAGAAAAGACGGAAAGAAAGAAAAGAAAAGAAAAGAAAGAAAGAAAGAAAGAAAGAAAAGAAAGAAAGAAAATAAAAGAAAAGAAAGAAAAGAAAGAAAGAAAGAAAGAAAGAAAAGGAAGTAAGAGATAGTAGGAGAGATCTGAAAGCATTGAAAAGATTCGAAGATTTCAAGTAATTCTCTTGACCGATTCTATGAAATACGCTTTTTGGTTTTTGTTATCTGATACGTCCATAGTATCATCTTCAGAAGTTGCGACTCGGTTCTGTGTTACGGCATGTGTCGCATCAAGGATTAGATTCAGTTCCAACTAACTTGGATGTGTCACAAACCATGACACAGAATCATCAAAAAGGAAACGGTCAACGTCGGTGCCAGGAAATGGATTGTAAATCTGTGATATTGTTCAGTTTCTGGAATCCGATTTGACATGAATATTTCTTTTATTATTCAACACAAACACACACGCGCGCACGCGCGCACTCACATATACACACAATCACTTATCTTATAGTTGTCGGAAAAGCCCTGCAAGAAAACAATTGTATACAGACAGTATAAATTCAACAACAATAAGAAATATCCTCGTTTCTTCTCATGTTTTATTTCGGTGATAACCCGGTGATGAGCTCTCTAAATATGTGGCCTTGTACCATAATTGGTCTACTACAGAAAATATTTGCATTTCATCTTTCATGAGACGTTTTAAAGAAATGAAATTTTTCAGTTCTCTTTCTTTAATCCTGGGAAAAAAATGTTTCCTCAATCACACTAGCTATGGATCTCTTTGGTCTAGAAACTTTTTTTTTTTTTTCACATATTAAGGTGTTCGGAAAATAATTACGGACGAAGTTTGATCAAAAAGTATCGGGACTGGGGCTATAAAAAGAAATCATTTCAAAGTATATGTTTTCTGAACCCACACACTCATCCAGCGTCATATTCTCTTGGATTTCCTCGAAGTCTTGAAATCTTATTCCTTTCAAGTGGAATTTCATTTTTTTTCAAGAGCAAAAAGTCGCAAGGGACAAGATCTGTGGAATATGTTGGTTGACAGACCTGAGGAATGTTGTGAGGCCAAAAACTGCAGCACACGTCATGATCACTGTTGAAACGTCTATGGCGTGGTGAGATGACCACACTCTACACACTTTCCTTCCAAGCGCTGCGATAAACTACGGAAGTGGGTGAGAACGTTATAACTTGGCGTGTATGCGCGATAGAGTTCAGGGTCAATCTTTACACGCTGAGTCCTGATAGTTTTTGATAAGACCTCGTATATCAACCAACAAATGCAGAACACACGTTGAATGATGGGAAACTGCGTCAAGAAAATAGATTATTATTAGGAAGAAAGGTTCTTCCATATTTGTCACATCCATATTTGCAATTATAAATTTTCATTTGTTCATCTGCAGAACATTTAGGAAATGAAGTTAAAAACAGTTTTTAAAACTTCTCAGGAGAAGAAAACCCAAATTTCTTTAAACATAGAATCGAAAATTTACCTTTTCTTTGTGTTACCGCCATTCAAAATGAAGGTGATGATATTTTTGATAAATAATATTTAAATAGATCTAACTTATATTTGTTTTATATCCTTTCTGGTAAAGCGTAATTACTTTCCAAACACCCTAATTTATGGAAATAGACTAATTACAAACAAATTAATTATACACCCTTGTGAAAATTAATTGAAGCAAAACGAATAATTCCGTTTTTATTTACTTCTGGATTGAACACAGATTCTGGAATGGATTGAAATCAAGAGAGTTTCCGGGCCAGTCCTTTGATCTGCTCACTTGTAAGGCTTGCCAGTGTGTTCGCGCAGCGTTACAATTTCATACGCTTCCTTGGAGTAAGGTCCATCGCAGTAAATGGCTGTAGGACAACTAATCGACAGTCGAGGCAATAGTGTCTGGGCGTGATAAAAGTCTGATGCAATCATAGATGACACAATATTTTTCAAGACCAAACAAATTACATCATACACCCCGAAAATAGATTCATATTAATGCACACCACTGCAAATGACCTAATCTGAGGAAAGAATAGAAATCGATAACACTTTGTCACTCCAGTGGGTCTACAACTGAACATATGGCGAAAGAACGGAAACTAAAGCAGTTGTTTCAACTACTTGGCCCAAGGGAGTATATTGCATATGAGACATAAATAGATATTTAATGTAAGATTTATTGGGTGATGAGATTTATTTTAATTTGTTTATGATGAAGAACAGAAATATTGGTATATAGCAGTTGGCAGAAACATGTACTTGATTTTTACTGACAAATAAACGAGAGAAACACATTATAATTGCGACCTCTTTTTAAAATTGTAGTTTTAATTGTAGTTTGGTGAATGAGAAAATTGCATTGTTGCTGAATGATAAATGCATTTATAAGAAACATGTAATCATTCTGAAGCTGCTCTGTTTATTAAAAATGTAGGACAAATTCGAAAGAATTAATTGATTTAATTCCGACATTTTTATTACTTAGAACATTTACTTTTTTTTTTTAAATAGACGCCCCATTTTTATTTATTAAGCCTCGCATTCGAGAAATCCGAATGAAGAAGAATGCGTTCCCCGGCAGGAATCGAACTTGAATACCCCTTTCTACAAAGGACCCCACTTTGATCGCAGTGTACGTTACCGCTCGGCCAAAGAGAACGACACATCTGGCAAGGTTCTATTTTCCGTTTTTGAAAGAAGCACATCCCTCTTCACTTAGTTTATGTTCTCGAAAGCTTCATACCTGCTCAGTTTCCTATACAAAACGTAAACAAGGTAATTACTAAAGAATTAAAGGATTTATTTTTAATCCGGTATTAACAGTGTGCATTAAGTTTATCGCCCTGTTATCTTAAAAAAAATTTCGAATGCGCAGGACGATAGATGTGATACACACCGTTTAATTAATAAAAATGAGGCGTCTATTTCAAATACAGAGTACCAACTAAAAATAACGTATGCAGTATTAAAATTATAGATATTTTAAGTGAGTACCTACCGTGTCTGTGGTGTGGAGACGCTGTCAAAAGAAAAAAAAGAAAGTATAAGTCGACATAAACAAACATTAACCTATATATAAATATATTAATGTATATTTGGACAGTAATGTTTATTTTAAACATGTTTCGTTGAATATAGCAGACAAGGAAAATTTAATTCATATCTTATTTAGATTCACCAGAAGGCTTACATTTTTTTTCGTTTTGAGTGCAAAAATTGTTCGTATTGTCCTACGCGATTTTGGTCACTTCTTCAGCCATTTTCAAAGGGGTTTTGCTTATGGGCGTTGTTAACTTCTCTTTGTTTCACTGTTTCAAATATTTTCAAAACTAATGGGAGAGTTTATTCCGAACCTTCGCATGTTGGGAGCAGCTGGAATTTAAGTGATTGTCTTTCTATTATTTTTTAAATTTCAACACACTGTTAAATAAGGTGACGTTGATAGTGAGCCAATTTTTGCACTCGCTTACACCCAACAAACGAAAAACAAACAAAAAAACAACAGAAAACAAAATGAAAGAATTTTGGATAAGCTAATTTTTTGCCTGCCATATTCAACGAAATATATATATATTTAAGAAATGACAGATATTTTTATATATAGTGTTCAATATTAAAAGATATTAAAATAATATAAAAAAAGAGCATTAATAATATTATATAGAAAGAATACTTCATTTTAATATTAATATTTAATTTTTAATTTTTTATTCTTTTCCTCGACTTCGAAGTTTCTTTGTAATGTCCATTCTTTAAGGAGTTCTATTTTTTTTATACAGAACCCCTTACCATTCGCCCTTGCATGGAGTATTGCTGCCGTATATAGTCTGGAGCCTAATCTCTTTGTCTCAAGGTCCTTGATAAAATCCAGAGACGGATATGCAATATAATTGAACCTGATCTAACATCTCGTCTGCAGTCGCTCTCTCACAGACGTGCCATCGCCTCCCTCTGTCTTTTTTTTTTACAAATACTTTCACGGTAACTGCTCCGATGAGCTGCATTCCAGAATTCATGAATTTAAGCGTTCAACTAGACTGGCATCTCGCTCCCACCCTTTCACTGTCGAAACTGTTAGATGTAGCCGTCTTTTATACTCCAATAACTTCATGTCTCGCACCTCTCGCCTGTGGAACTCCCTCCCTTCTTCCTGTTTCCCTTATAGTTATAATCTCCAACTATTCAAATGTAATATCAATCGACGTCTCCAGATGCCTTGATCTATCCCCTGTCCTTCTCTTCATCCTCTCCTCTATCACTCCTCTTTGCTCTCGCTCCAAGTCTCTATAACCCTTGCGTGCTAATGGCTTCCCGCCTTGCTTGGGTTGAAACGCTTAAAAAAAGGATATATATATATATATATATATATATATATGTGTGTGTGTGTGTGTGTGTGTGGCGGTGGCTCCCGTCGTATTCGATGTATGAGGATTCGACGTATAAGCAGTTCAGTTCCAAGGAACCGACAGCCAGAAACCTGCACATATAATTTGATTGTAGTAGTGAAGGCTTTGTGCAGAACCAGCCACACTTTTTGAAGGTTTTTGAATTCACAGTTGTCCTTCCCCTAGAGCAAGGCTATAGAACCCAGTCTGTCCTGCTATTTACCCATAGCTGGAGGGAAATGAGGATTAATACTTTTCCCAAGGGTATTAGCGCGTAAGTGAATGTAATGGATTCGACTGGAATTCGAACTCTGCTCTCCGGTTCCTTAATGCGAGACGCTGTCCACTACCCGCCGTACCTCATATATATATATATATATATATATATATATATATATATATATATATATATATATATATATATATATATATATATATATATATATATATATATATATATTAAACATTGCCAGGGAGATTGACAAGGACACAAGACTGCCATTACGCAATGTAAATCCGTGACAAATGAAGCCCAATATATATATATATATATATATATATATATATATACAAATACATGAATTATTAGTTCTTATTTTTACTACAAGTTTTCGTCTATTCCTACAGACATCTTCAGGTATAGAATAGATGTTGTTCTTGTTTTTTCTCTTTTTTCGGATACAACAATACATATATTTTTGTTGTCCTCTTATTACGAAGAGAAAAAACAAGAACAACATCTATTCTATACCTGAAATGTCTGTAGGAACAACGAAAGCTTGTAGTAAAAATAAGAACTAATACGGCAGAAATTTATATAAACAAGGGTCATTTCATTCATAACGGATTCGGAGGTTTTTGTATATTATTTGAATTGTTTGCGATGATGGATGTCTCGCCATTTACATCATTAACCTTTGCATTAGTTTTTGTGTGAATAATTCATGTATTTGTAAATTGATTGCACGTTTATCGTAATATATATATATATATATATATATATATATATATATATATATATATATATATATATATATATGTATGTATGTATTTAAAAAAAACAGACCACTTTTAAGGTACCATTATAATAATTTATTTCACCAGAGTCCTTTTAAAGCACGCCGGATCATCAGATAGCACTTCCAAAAATGAAATGAAAAATTAAATTAAAATTGATGGGTAGTGTAAGTTTTTGTAATTTAACAGAGAGTGTGAAAGGGATAGTTAAAGAGACATGGTAGAGTATCGGGAGGGACTAATTTCATATCTTTCTCAAGTATACTTTGTATTGGGGAAGGAGGAGTGACCAGACCTTGACCTATTTAGACGGTTAACTTAACGGAAGTGATATATTGAATTATGAGGGAAGTAGGGAGAAAAGAAAAAGGAAAAAGAAAGAAGAGGGAGAGGGAAGTAAAGAGAAAGAGGCTGTAATAGGTTTTTAGCAATTTATGTAAAGAATAGATTTTAATGCTAGAGAGAAATTTAGATGTCTAAAAAAAATCATTTGATGTTTGCTATAAATTTAAATATTAAATTTTAAAAATAGTTTAAGGATTTAATATAAGTTAAATACTATATTTGTTAACACATTTATAGAGAGCATATTAAAAAAATATTATAAATTATAATAGTTTATTTACCCGACCAATCGTAATTCTTTAATATTGTAAAAATAGTTACGATAACGTCTTTATTAGTATTGTTTTTAATCTAATTTATGAATGCAATTTGTCATTATTTTTATATGGGTAAACTTACTTACTTAAAGTTTAGGTTTCATTATGGAATAATATTTGATGGTAATATTAAAGATTTTGCTTTCTTCTTATATATATCACAAACATATTCATGCAAATCCCATATATACATACGTTTATTTACATACGCAAATGCACACATAGACACACATGTAGCGATATACACAGGTACCTATACATATTCATACATAAATTACATACATATACATTTATAAATAATTACATATATTTTTATATTTGAATTCATGTAGATTTTTTGGTGTAATTTCATAGTTAATGTTTAACGTTAGGTAACATCTGAAGTGTATAATTATCCCCCAAAAATATAAATTTAATATTTTACTATCAGTATTGATAGTTAAAGAATGGTATATTTAAAATTAAGTTAAATTATCAATTTAAAATGAAAATACCTCCGTATGATGAATATACACTCATAATTCCAATTATAGAATATTAAAAGTGAAAGTGAGATTAATTATTAATAAGAGTAATTTTAAAACTACATTAAAATGATCTTATGTCTTTCCATTGGAATACATTCTATACACACACATACGTATATATATATATATATATATATATATATATATATATATATATATATATACATACACACACATACATATACACATACACACATACATATGCATATGCATACATATATATATATATACATATATACACATACACATACAACTCCATACATAAACACATATATTTACATATACATAAACAAGCATAAAAAAAACTATACCCATAAACATCCACATATGCATATGTATTCATATTACTATGTTTTACATATATTCACACATATTACAAATAATTCTCAAATATTTACATCTATAAACACATACATACATATTTACATACATACATACATAGACTACATGCAATTTCATATCCGAGAAAAAAAAAAAATATATATATACATACACTGGTTTAAATATATATATATATATATATATACACATACATCGGTTTAATATATATATATATATATATATATATATATATATATATATATACGCATACATCGGTTTAAATATATATAGATACATATATATATATATATATATATACACATACATCGGTTTAAATATATATATATATATATATATATATATATATATATATATATATATTTAAACCGATCCGATGTAAGCATTTTAATACTATAGGAGGGCAAATATATATATAGAACCTTTCGTCAGAGAAGAATCGATGGCGAAAAGATTACTCGAGAAAGACTGTTAGAGAGAACAAACTGGCGCACTATTAAAATATAAAATCGACTGCAATGAAATTTAGAAAATCAATTCAATTTGCAAAATTAAAAATGAATAAAATTGATAAACAAATCTGAAGAAGCACCAAAAATGGACGGGGAAAAATGATTAATGTTCTAACAAAAGAAGAAGACAACTAACGAAGCTCTCCTTTTTCCTGCAAATGGTACGTTTTCTAAGTTTGATTGTAACTGCTTGTACGATTTTACAACAATTTACATCGGTGACACATAATAAAATTTTGTAGTATCAAGTCAATTGTTCATATATACTGGGTGCTATGTGTAACTTGTCGCCATTTTATATTTTTAATTTCTTGCATGCGCGTTGTTTGGTTTTGATTTTGACCACTGCGCAGTATAGTAGGGTCAGTTGGGCAACATCTCCGGGAAAAAGAGTACCATGACGCAAATCAATATGGCAGAAATTTGGAAATGGCATGCTGTAAGCCGGAAGGTCCAATACGAACATTTCAGAGTATCTAGGTTCCAATCTGAGGAGAGTGCAGAGGATTAGGAAAGAATTGATTGAGTATAATGGTGAATACGAAGGTGTTTGGAGGGATGGTCGCAACGTTAAGCCTCCATTATCTTTTCCACAGGGCTCCAGACTCATCACGGAGGCCTGCATTAAGTGGCTTGTGGAGGTAGTACTTCCCTGGGAAAAAGAAGGTGGCTCCTGGAAGACCCTATGTCTAGCAACAAGACTTTTCATTATGCCACACAAGCAGGAGAATGCAGTCATGGTGTTGTAGAGTAGTTTTCACAGTGGAGGCTTGTATTTCGCTAAGTCGGTCCTAAAAGGGTCCGACGTACAAAACGTTAGGAACTTGAAATAAGAGTTAATGACGCAGCAATCTAGTTGTGATAGTTGATACTTCAATGTCCGACATCGACTGACTCACTCAACTCCACTGAACCCAACTGGCCACCGCGACTACTACTACTACTTATTATGTGTGGGAGAGTCTATTAATTATAGAATAGGTACGTTCAGGTATAACACATAGCTATCAGACAATTTATGTGATCACATCACCCGTTACATCTAGCCACCTAAATCTGCAACTTCTTGATTATTATGTGTAGACCAACAAAACTCCGTGTAACACCAAAGATGAAGAACGGAAGGCAAAGATAATGACAGCAATTATCAACTTAAACAAGAAGACCGTCCAAAAGAGTTGCAGGAGATCCCGAAGTCATATGGCGGCCGCGGTTGAAGCCAATGGCGATTAAATAAAATTACTCTATAGTATTTCAAAATATCGACAATTTATCCATCACAACGTGTATATATAAAAAATAGAAAAATCTGTGCCTGAGTTTGCTTCACCCAAAATCACGAAATCAAAACACCAACATGGAAACTCAAGTAATGTTTTTAAACTTCTTCGTCAGAGTAAAACTATATTTTTAAAAATAATTTTCCAAACTTTGAAATAACAATTTAGTGTCTCTAGAAAACAAATTAATTAAGCCACAGCCTGAGTCACAAATTATTCATTGCCTGTGAGATAAGCCCGTTAATCAAGAAAGAGGAAATTGGGCTTCATTTGTTACGGATTTACATTGCATAATGGCAGTCTTGTGTCCTTGTCAATCTCCCTGGCAATGTTTACTAGAAATACCAAAGATGCCTTATATATATATATATATATATATATATATATATATATATACAGTGTAACCCGGATATAAGAGACCCGGATATAAGAGAAACCCGGGTATAAGAGAGATTTTCTCTGGTCCCAAATTAGAGCCTGTGTTAATGTATATAAAATAGACCAAACCCGGATATAAGAGAAACCCGGATATAAGAGACTTCTTCTCCGGTCCCGACAACTCTCTTATATCCGGGTTACACTATATATATATATATATATATATATATATATATAAGGCTCAAACACTAATATTCCATGGTTATAATCTATTACATTGGAATCGTAATCACGATCCAAATCATCAGACCTACAAATTCAAAAAGAAATCGGAAAATATAATATATTCTTACTCTCTCCTGGACATTGACTTTTACCTGGATTCTATCCTCTTGGGAATTTATATATATATATATATATATATATATATATATATATATATATATATATATTGACCACTAAACTTCCACATTTAGGAGGCTATTCAATATAGTGATCACTATAATATCTATCTATCTATGAATATATATATAAATCAGGAAAATATACACACATATGTATCTTCACATGATAAAACTTTTCAAAAGAATATTTTAAAAATGATTTTCAAAACTTTGAAATGAAAATTTAGTGTCTCTAGAAAACAAGTTAATTAATCCACAGCCTGAGTTACAAATTATTCATTGCCTGTGAGATAAGCCCGTTAATCAAAAGGAAACGGATTTACATTGCGTATTGGCAGTCTTGTGTCCTTGTCAATCTCCCTGGCAATTTTGTTTACTAGAAATACCAAAGATACCTTATATATATATATATATATATATATATATATATATATATATAAGATACGAAAAACAAAACAGAAATAGTCTTTGGGGCGCCGATGTGCTGAGCTGTCCGCCATTCTCCTCCATATGTCGCTGTCGTGTTCCAGAGCCTGGGTTTCCAGAAATGGTTTCTTGGGCATGTAAACCTAGGGCATTCCATCCCTCTCCAAGAAATATGTATACGAGATTCTTATTCAAATTTTAGAGAGGAACCTTTTTTAAAGAAACTCCCATCTCGTATTAGGATCTTTCATGATCTGTTGCAGCAGTCTTTATTGATTATGAAGGTTTTTTTGTTGTTGAACTTATAATAAAATTCAAAATCAGGGTTTCTTATCAAAGAAATTAATGTTGCTGATACTTCTGACAAGCAAAAGAGTTATTTGCAGATGTAAGAGGAAATGAAATAATCGTGGAAAGAAGCAATATTAACATGGGGGATATTTTCTTGTATTTTCTTCTTTCGCTCCTAACCCCAGAAGGAATCACTGAGACGTCGCCATGCTGCCATAGACCAGAGTCTGGTTGTCCGCAAATGGTTTCTTGGTGTGCTCAGCATGTTGCGAATGTTGGCCGTTTTAACCCTGATGGAGTCCATCATTCTCTAGGTTAGACCACAGCCTATGTCCTCCAGCTAAGGTGGTTCGCCTTGGTTGCGAACACGTAGTTCACCTGAGGAACCCTTCTGCCCTGGCCGGTGACTTGCGTCGAGGAAGTCCTTCCGCCCAGTGATGTCGTTCTTAACACCACTCTCTCACGTGAATTTAGCCCGCCAGCTCAAATGGTTTACAGGGGAATAGCAACTTGGAAGCCATCACGTGAGAGATTTAGAAGATAGTTGCGGACCAGTGATGTCCGTCCACCCGAAGGTGCAGCGTGCCAGACCTCAAAGGTAGTACCTCCCTCCAGAGCCCCCACAAAGTCCACATACATATATATATTCTAGACAAAAAATATTTAAGTACTTGAAAAGTCTGGAGAAAATTTCAATCCATTGGAGTTTCAAGCTTCATACCGCCGTGGAAGTTAGTCTTTTTCCGCACGTATCCTTGACATTGTATTAGTCTGTGGCGATACTATGGACAAGGAATAATTGCAAAAGGTTGTGACATATAGTGACTGATATGCAAATTAAACACCACCACACGTTTTACATGTCTAATGATTGACTGGTTGATTTGCTTTTTATGCTTTATCAACTTTTTGCTGATTATTTAAAACCAGAAAATATTTTTAGAATGTAAGAATTTGTTGCGTGTGGGGAGATAATAATGATTTAGTGATTTTACAGTATATACGTTGTTTCACTACTGTATATACTGCGTGCCAAATTATTAGCGAGATAACTATTTTTCTAATATTTCAAAAACCGTCCAATCAATTCACACAATATTTTCACATAATGTTGGCAACACTGACCTGCGCAATCACTGAAATGTTCGTACAGATCTGCGCAATGTAAACAAACTGGCGCCATATTTGTTACCAGCACGATAATAATTTGGCACGCAGTGTATACTCGCAGATAGGTCGCTATTTTTTACCAAAAATTTCAGAAAATATTAGGGATGCTACCTATCCACTCGACATAAATGTAAAACAACACTACCTTGTCATCATGATTTTGTGAAAAATCGGAAATGATACCCAAATCACTAAAGCTGTGGTTTTTCTCCATATAGAAACAATTTATCTATCATATATATACTGACTAAATGCTTTAAACTTACCTCATGCTGCTAGATTCACATATCTATCAATCTATAAATAAATATGATTATAAAATATTCATTGATCCATTAGTCACCGTTTGGTTGGTGCCCTTGCACTTGACTGACATAGAAACCCTGAACATGAATACATAAGTTAAGGAACCATGTTTAGATGTTTATTGACAAACCAAAAAAAAATAGTCCCACGATTCATTCTGCAAAATATATATATTTTGTCAAAAATACATTAGAAAATATGACTTAAAGAAATGAAATATATTATGAGATAATTTTCTTTAATGGTTGTTTCATATAACATTAAAAGGCATTCTTTAGTGTTATTTACAAATAACAAAGTGCATAAATCGAGTACCCAAAATGTTTGCACTGCGCAGTGATATAGTTGGTAGCCAAATTTATAGTTATAATTGATAATTGTTAAGGTAGATATCTGATACTTCTTACGTTTAAAAAGGGCTGTGTAACTCCCCAGATTATAGTGCAACCTATCTGCGAGTCAACAGTAAATCATTAATTATTAAGACCTAAGATGCGACCTATCCGGTGGGGCAGCTTCCCGAGTGTATAAACGGTAGCTGGAGAGAGAGAAGTGGATTCATGCCTTTATCAGGGGTATTCGTGCTTAAGTGAATATAACGAACCTAACTGAAATTGGAACTCCGCTCTCTGATTATTAATTCTGAGCCATTATCTATTACACCACCTGCACATCGAACCTTACAATACCTGGTATTCCCAAGTAGTCAGCCATCTAGATACTGACGAGGTACTAGTGTTTCAACGTAATATGTCCGTAAGCGTCAATCCAGGTTTGACAGGTCTAAATAATTGATAAAATTATTTGTTTTTTTTTTAAGGCTAATCAACTTTTCGCAGGTTATTTAAAGCCAGAAAATAATTTTAGATTGTAAGAAACTTTGGACATAATGATTTACTGATATAAGTTTTACTAATTTAACCCATAGCTGATGGGGAGAAGAAGCCAATTCGTAACTTTCCCAATGGGTATTTGCCCGTAAGTAAATATAATGAACTCGACTTGAATTGAAACTCCTGGAACCTGGTTCTCTAATTTCCAATTTCGAGCCGTTATCCATTACACCATCCGCACACCCAAGCTTGCAGCATCTAGTATTCCCAAGCGGTCACCTATCTGGGTACTAACCAGGCTCAATGTTGCTTAACTTCGGTGATCATATGAGAACAGCAGAAGAGAGAGAGAAGAGAGAGAGAGAGAGAGAGAGAAAGAGAGAGAGAGAGAGAACAGAAATGAAAGTTTGGAGCGAAAGAGTTGTTAAAATAGACATGAAAAAAAACGAGTATAAATGAACCGAAAAGGAAATCAGAATCATTACATAGAGCCTCAAGGCTCCCCGAAAAGAGATGTGTGAAGGGTTTGAGTAATTTCTGTCTCTGGGTTAGGTATGCATGGCCTTGTGGATACAATTTTACGTTGGGTAAAAAGAAAGTCGAAATCATTTTCTTTTTGCGTTTATTATAAAAAAATATTTTACTGGTGCTGCCGCCGATATTTTGTACATTGATTTTCAAACTAGGAACCCCTTCGACCAGCTATCCCCCCGTTAGAAATTAATCATTTAATCATTTGACTCACAGAATGGGAATAAAGGATGAAATACAAATAAAATGCTGTACTGATTCTAGTTTGATAATTAAAATTGAATTTTAATCATATGTTCAAATTCCCTTAATTTTTACAATGTTTTAAAACATTTCGACATTATGGTTATCTATCTATCTATCTATCTATCTATCTATCTATCTATCTATCTACAATGGTAAATTAAAAAATAAAGGCGATTTCCATACAACACCTTTATTTCCACTCAAAGTATTTTTGCAACTGCGTTGTACTTATAAAATATCAAAAACAATTTCTTGTCTGCTTTCAATACTTGTTTATAAATATTAAATTAGAAAAATAACATTCTATTTACCATTGAATATTTATAGAATTTTGTTTAGAAGTTTAACGTTATATTCTATTGTTTAGTTCAATTATATTATCTGAAAAGTTTATTACATACAGATATACACTTACCAAAAGAGTTCATAACACAATTCGCCCATTTCCAATGAACACTTACGCTGACGTAAATAAGTGCTAAACACATATAAACAGAAACGCAGTGACACACATATATGTATATATTGCGTTTTATACATGTGGATATATAAGGTAAGGATTTGGAGGAGATTATATGAAACAAAGACAGAAAAGTAGAAAAAAAGATAGAGAGACAAGAGAAATGAAAGGTTGGAGCGAAAGAATTGTTAAAATAGACATAAAAAAAAAACAAAATATAAATGAACCGAAATTGAAGAGACATTGCTACGTAAAAAAAGGAAGGACCACGTTTTCCGCTGACAGGAAGTGAAATGATTATATTAAATCAATTTCTAGTTCTGCTGCTAGAAAAGTTGGCTCACTGTGTTGTTCTAGACAATTTTTTCTCGTTAGAATCTATCTTACACATTTATATGTCGACCATTCAATGGATTGAATATTGCTGCCACATCTGTTCTGCTGCTTTAGAGATTCCTGATAACATACAAAGAAGAATTTGCAATGTTATCGGTCCTGACCTGGCATCTCGGCTTCAGCCACTTTCCTACCGCCGTAACATAGCTTCTCTCTATCTTTTCTATAAATACTTTCATGATCATCGCTCTGATGAACTTTCCTGCATGGCACCTAAAATTTAAGCGCATTACAAGATTGGCCGCAACGTCTTATAATTTTAAAGTAAAAATGGCTAGATGTAACCGCAAGTTCTATGCTAACATTTCCTTCTATCACACTTCTTGTTTTATTCTTACATGTCAACATTGATCTTCAAAAATATAAATGCAATGTTAGTCGTTATCTTCTGCCTTTTTAACTCTTTTTCTTTTATTGTTCTCTCTCCTTAATAATGTTTTCCTTATATTCTCTCACAGTCAATGAGCTCTTGCGTTTTAGAGGCTTTATTGCCTTGTTTGAGGGGGAAATGATTAAAAAAAAAAGAAAAGGAAAAGGAGGATGAGAAAGAAGAGGGGTGAAGGTAGAATGGAAACATGTCTACGTTAAATAGAAAAAAAACAATAAAAGTAAAGAAAAAAGAAACATGTTAATTAAATAAAAAGGGATGATGAAAGAAAGGTGACTATAAAATAATATGACGTAGTTAAAAACAATAAAAAAGGAAAAAAAAAGAAGAGAGATGAAAAAGAAAGAAACGAGTGAAAGAAGAGGTCTATGTAAAATAAGAAAAAAAGGACAGAGAGAAAACAATAGAAAAGTAGACGAAAAAGAAAAAAAAAAAAAAAAAAAAAAAAAAAAAAGAACGAAAGAGAAAATCAGATAAATGGAAGAAAGAGAGACAAGAGTATGTGTAGAAAAACGAGAAAAAAAGAAAAGAAAAAATACGAGGAAAAGAAAGAAAAAAAGATCGAAGTTGGAAGTGAAGGTGGAAGGGGGAGGAGGAGAAGAGACAGTGGTCGGAAATTAGTAATTAATGATCGGCCTTGAAACCTTGTAAATGATCAATTAAGAAGAATTATGTCATCCTGTTCCCCTCTGTTAAGTTAATCGATTACAGCTCAAGACTTGTTTAAATTTCATGTAATTGGCACTTATTGATTTTTAAATCCCCATCCCAAATCAAAAATATGTTTTTATTTTAAACTTTACTCTAACCATTTATTTTGATTGAAGAATTTACTCAAAAATAATATCCTGTATTCAGAGTAAGTGTCCATACACGAAGTTTGTGAATAATTCCATTTAATACTAGCAATAATATTTGATACTGCACGGGCCAAGTCTATTTCTTTTTTTTCTGGTGCGTTAGACAGTCGTTTTGTTTTTTTCATAGATTTCTCTGTACCAGAAAATGTATTAAAGAATTTTTTTCTTTCACTCTATGCAAGGCGATAATGCCACTAAGACGCAAGGGGTTTCTGTGGGTGGAAGAGAACTAGAAGAATTTAGTGAGAAGAAAGGACAATTAAAGAACAGGGTTCAGAAAAGAGGAAGATAGCAATTGAAGTTGCATTTAAATTATTGAAGATTGCAGGTGACTGGGAAACAAGTAAACGGAAGGGAATTCCACAGTCCTAAAGTGCAAAAAAAGAATCTATTAGATAAATTAAGAATTAGAATAAGAATTAGTTATTTTAACAGCAAAACGATGGTACCCAGAAGCCAATCTAAATTTCAATTAAAAGTACCCTGCAAGCATAAAATCGGCTTCCAATAGCAGGGACACTTAAAAATAGTTACAACCTTTCTAATTACTAAGGAGTATATCTGAATACATAAGGAGTATAACTAATGCATAAGGAGTATATCTTTAGTCCTTGTAACATCAGTACAGTATTCAAAAGCAGTTAATCCGTTCGGAGATATCTCTCCCAAAATAAGTACCCATTGGAAGTAAATATGATTGAAATTTTGTTCCTTCCATCCTATGCAATTTTAGAAATGGACACCAGTAAGAGACAAGCCACTCCTTATAAGTAAGAGTGGAGGAACATCTGTTATGGGAACTTACCCATAATAATAATGGACTATTCCTGACATTATAAATACTGCGCCTCTCAAGACGTGTGAGAGAGATAATTGAGAGCATATTGTAAGGACATTGGAATAGTGAGACTTGTCGAGACAACATAGTTCACTCTAACCAAATCTGAGAGTCATTACTAATACTTCTACTTCTTTGTATTACATTTTCTGTTGTAATATATCTTTGTATTCCATACCTGTGTTCGTGTTATTCTTTCATTGGTTCTAACCTTGGACTATCACCGTGGTACCAGGAACAACTTAGACCATAACAACATCAAAAACCATTGGAGAGAGAGAGAGAGAGAGAGAGAGAGCTGATCATATGAGGAAGGAGAGGTTGGTCATCACTCCGTTGTAGAGATAATAGATAGAAAAGTGGAGGACAAGACAACTAAAAGACCCAGCGCGTATGTTAGACACTGAAAAGAATCTGGGGGTTATTGATTAAGAAAGAAACAATATTAGTAAAAAAAAAAAACAAACACACAAAAAAAAACAATCAACAAACTTCCTCCTCCCCGACCAGAAGACTCAAACACTCCAACAGCTTTCTTTCTCGCACTTCCTGCCTGTGGAATTCCCTTCTGTTTACTTGCTTCTCTGATAATTACAATCTTCAAAAATTTAAATGCAGCGTCTATCGCTATCTTCTGATGTATTGAACCTTGTCCACTTTTTATCCTCCCCCCCCATACAGGGTTTTTCTGTCCTTCACTCTATGTAACCCCAGACTACTTGAGTTTAAGCGTGCTACTAGATTGACATCCAGGACCCACCGTTTTAATATTGAATTAGTTAAAAGTCATGGTCACTTCTACTCCAACGGTTTCTTTTCTCGCACTTCCCGCCTGTGGAAATCCCTCCCGTTTCCTTGCTTTCCTGATTACAACAATCTTCAAAAATTTAAATGCAACGTCAATCACCATTTTCTATCTCTTTGGACCCCGGTCAGATTTTATCCTTTCCTCGGCCCCACCTATACTCAGGCTTTTTTTTTCTTACCTTCTCTCTCTGTAACCCTTTACGTTCCAGTGGCATTCTTGCTTTGCTTGGGGTGAAATGATTAAAAAAATAAATCATACATAACATGAGACAAGAAGTGACTTATTAATTTTAACGCCTCCCAAACGAAACTGATCACTCACTACATCTTCTTGGATTCAACTTTTCTCTGATAATTCATTTTCGTAAGAAACTATTATAGACATTTATAAGTTAACCCATTACTCGCACCTCTGGCCTGGTATATATCTAGAGACTAGCAATAGAGCCCGGCTTTGCCCGGGGATGTAACACTAAGAGATAGATCAAGTATCGACCATCATAAAGACTGAAAAATAAAATTGACAAAGATTATTGTTTAAGGTTGAAGGACACGCATGTCTTAATTAGTTTTTTTTTTTTTTTTACGAATTGGTCAAACTCAAACAAAAACATTGTTTTCAATCGTTATGAGTCTATCGATTGAATAGAATTTTATTATAAACAATTGTCTTGTAAATGGAATTTTAAAAGCAATCTGAATGTGAAAATAAAGAAAAAAAGTGTGCAAGACAATAAGAAACACTACCTGCCAAAAAAAGTGATTTTTTTGTTGAAATCGGTTGAAAAATGTAGGAAATCCGATCCCATATATAAACGAACGAACACACACACACACACACACACACACAAACACACACAACCAATCTGGGTTTTATAATAAGTATAACTCGATATGAGTTGTCCCCCTTTCATTAATGCCTCTTAATCGTGTTCTCAAATTGATTTTATGCAAAAACAATTGTGTTTTCCGCAAGGTAATTTTACGTAGTCCTGTGAACTTTTGTTAAAATCGGTTGAAAAATGTAGGAAATACGATCCCATATATAAACGCGCGCACACACACACACACACACACACACACACACACACACACACACACACACACACACACACAATCTGCGTTTTATAATAAGTAAGATTCATGACAAAATCCAAAGAAGAATCTGCAATGTTATACGTCCTAACCTGTCATCTCGACTTCAGTCACTATCCCACTGCCTATGAATTTTATATAAATATTTCCAGGGTAATTGTTTTGATAAGCTTTCCTATTTGGTACCTCAACTTCCCAAATTTAAGCGTAGTACTAGATTGGCAGATAGGTCTCATAAGTTCCCTGTTGAAATTTATAAATGTAACCGTAACTTCTATGGTAATGGGTTTTTCTCATTTCTCGTTTGTGGAACTGTCTTCTGGCCTGTTGCATTCCTGTCAACTACGATCTTTAAAAATGTAAATGCATACAATGCCAATCATCCTTATCTATCACTTTGAAAGCCTTTCTTTTATTGTCTTCCCCCCACGAACAATTCCTCAGCTTCATTCACTCTCTGTGACGCTTTTTTTTTTTTAACTTAGTGTCTTTATTGAAATGTTAGGAAAAAAAACAAACAAGTAACTTATAAAATAAGTTTTATTTAAGACGTTTACAGATCTTCAAATATTGAAATGCAATGTCAGTCGTCAACTTTTGTCTTCCTCTACCCCGTTCTTTTATTATCCTGTTCTTTTCTTTGTCTCCCCCGCCTCAAAAGAAAAATTGACGTAGGTGATCGTGGCTCGCCACAATTTCCTGTCCTTTGGAACTCTTAATAACGTTTGTCTTTTTGCAATCCTTCCAGTCCCTTTTATCATCCATACTACCTGACCCTGTCCAACTTGCCTTCGATAGGTCCTGTGAGTGTCAGATTTTCCAAGCTCGTCTTCCTCATTGTGTATCCAAGATATTTCAATTCTCTCTTCTGATTGTGTGTATAAGTGTTCTTTTTGTTTGAAAATGTACTTAAAATATGGTTTGGCTTGTTTGTTTTGTTTTAAGGCATATCAAACTCAATGAATTATTTTAATGCTGACAAGATTTTTATTGTTGGTAATATTTTTTTAAAAGTATTGCTGTAACCTATTTTTACACTTTCGTAGTATTTTGACTCCAGTTTGAGGGTTAACTATTTGCCCATAGCCCTAACCGTTTCTACTACCCCACGTCAGGGTGAAACTGTGAATAACAGCAATTAAGAGGTGGTTCTGCGCTCCTCACGGCCTCCTGATCAGAGGCCTTGATCTTGGATGTAGTTTATCGTCTTAACCAGGACGCGGATGTAGTGTAGGACGGCTTAAAATATGTCAACATAACTTACTTTTTATCACTTATTGTTAGACCCTTTTCTAACTGATAAAGCAGAGACTAGAAGCGGCAGAAATGTGGTTCTATGGAATAATTTTGGGCAACGGAGGAAGCTGCAAAATGAATAGGAACCAGAAGGTGTGTTAAATTAAGAAAAAAGAGTTGGAATTTTTGGCAAACACTGGGAAGAGAGAGGATTTGTAAAATGTTACATTTACAGGACATATTGAAAGAAGGCATAAAAAAACGGGGAACCGCTGCTTTGTGGAACTGGCTCCCAAGAGGATGCTTCCCCGATCCCTACAATCTTAATCTGTGCAAGTCTAGGGTCAACCGTTATCTTCCCTACATATCCCCATAATCTGTGCCTCTTACATTACCTCGAGTGGCTCTTGGGCTTTGTACAGGTTGAGCATAATTTTGAAAAGAGGAAAAAAGAATGTGGAGAGACATGATTGCCAGCGTAATAAAAATCAATATTGTACAGAGTGCGATGGATAAATTGTCGCCATTTTATATTCTTAATTTCTCGCAAGCGCGTTGTTTGTTTTTCATTTTTATCAACTTCACAGTAGAGTCAGTTGGGTACCCTCTGTGAGAAAAAGAACACCATGACCAGCACCAATACGAAAATTTCAGAGTGTTTCGATGTTAAAGGACAGTGCAGATGATTTGGAAAGAGTTTGATGAGTCAAATGGTGATTACGAAGATGTTTGGAGTGATCACTAGTGTTGCCGACGTTGTGCCTCCATTCATCTTCCCATGGGCCTCAGACTCAACTTTGAGGCCTACATTAAGTGTTTTGAGGAGGGAGTGCTGCCCTGGGTCAAGAGGGTAGCTGTTGGCAACAGGACTCTGCATCATGCCACACAAACAGGAGAATCCAGTCATGGTTGCCAGATAATGTCTGCGACCACATCCCCCCTTACATCTGGCCATCTAACTCTCCAGACTGGAATCCCCTTGATTATTATGTGCAGGACGCAGTTGAACGTGAGATCAACAACACTCCCTGTAGCACCAAAGATCAACTGAAGGCAAGGATTATGGTAGCATTCACGAACTTAAGGAGACCGCCCAGAAGATTTTCAGAAGATTCCGAAGTCGTCTATAACCTGTGATTGAAGCCAATGACAATTTTATTGAATAAATTTACTTTTTAATATTTCAAGATTTTTTTTGTATAATTTTTGGTAAATATATCTGTTAAAATGAGATGTCTGTTATATTCAGTTTTTGCAAAATGTTGACGACAATTTATCCATCGCACCCTCTGTGTGTGTGTGTGTATATATATATATATATATATATATATATATATATATATATATATATATATATATATATATATATATATATTTATCACTTTAAACGGTATTTTTTACTCGTATTTGAGAAGACCGTTTATTTATTAAATAGTATATTTGAATATTCAACACATTTATATTTAAACATTCCCCAGCAAGGAGACCTCCCGGAAGAAATGCAGATTCCGTAGTCGACTTTAAGCTGTGGTTGAATCCAATGACAATTTTAATGAATAAATTTACTCTTTAATATTTCAAGATATTTTTGTGTAATTTTGGCAAATGAGATGACAGTTATATTCCTTTTTGCATAATTTTGACGACAATTTATCTATCGTAACGTGTACCTAAAAGAGGCAATAAACGCCAAAAATATCAATATGCCTTGTTGTGATTTAGGCCTTTTAGATGCTTAGGGACCTATCACGTTGAAATATCGCTCTCCAGTACCTAGATGGGTGACCACTTGGGAATACAAGCTTCTGTGAACTTGGATGTGCGGATGGTATAATGGCTCAGAATTGTTAATCGGAGAGCCGAGGTTCAATTCCTATTGTGTTCGTTATATATCATTTTAGAATAGCAAAAACATTCACTCTATCACAATCAGCTTTCTCTATGACGTTATTGAATGTATTGATATCATTTGGATATTTTACAATATTGATAATATCATTCAATCCATCGCAATCAGCTTTCCTAATTTCATGATAGTATGTAATTTTATCACTTAAGAATCTTATGGTAGCGAAAATATAATTAATCTATTGCCGTCAATTTTCGGACATTACTTATAAGATAAGCTTGCATACACGCAAAGTATTAACGATTTCATTTAAATATTCGATAAAAATAAAAGCAGTAAAAGTAAACGAATGCCGGAGGTCATTCGAAATTAAATACCCATTGATGTTGAAATTTGTGAATAACATTTACGAGGCTAATTTTGTAATTAAGTATGTGATATCTTAATTTAGTCTTTAATTAAAACTTAATAGCTTTTCAAATGTACCATACATTGTATGATTAGCGTTGTTGTTTATCGGCATCTGCTATCGAGTGATACTTATCGAGTTAAAATAGCTGGTCATTATGAAGGCAATACGTCCAATCCCCAATCCTGCTTATAGCCCAAAGTTGGACGAAGTACAACTTAATGCATATTTCAAACAAAGGACAATAAGTAGATAAGAACACAATTATATTTGCGAATATTATCTGAATTGGCAACCCGAAACATTCATGGAGTTTATTTTTTGTGTTGTTTTTTTTTTCAGGGAATGGCTCTCCATATCCTCCCGTCTCTTCTTTCGCTCGGCCATATTTACCTCTTAAATATCCCTCTTTCTCCCCGCTCATCCATCCTTTCAGGCAAACACATTAGCTAGATTATTCGCCGCTTTTCGCTTTCTTCCTTGAGTCAGTGTACCCTGGGAGTGTTAAATTTTCCTAGCCTTCTTTCCTCCTAATATATCCCAGAAATATCAATTGTTTCGTTTTTGCTTTTAAGTATGCATGTCTTTCTAGTTCCCATTTTCTTTAGAACGTCCTCGTTTGCTCACATGTTCTGTCCATGGTATCCTCATCATCTGCCTGTAGAACCACATCTCCGTTGCTTTAAATCGTTTTCATCTGCAAGGAAATTGCAATACAAGAGGAATGAATGGATTCTTTAAACGAAAGAAATTGCATAATCTTATTTGAATGGTTTAGAAAAAGTAACTTCAGTATGTCTTGTTAGTGTTATATTAGTTTGGTGCAAAAATAATGTCGTTTAACGTCAAAAAACGACATTATTGTTGCACCAACCTAATATTTTTCAAGCCCAATTTCCACAGAATGTATCTCAATTCCTGTACTGCAAACAAATTTATTATAGCTTTTATATAAATGTTTGTTATCATTCGCTGTGTTGAGAAGTGCTTTTTTTCAGGAATTTTGAATCCGAATTGCCGAAAGTCAAAGGTATCCTTTTAGAGGACTGACTAGTGAGATCAAGTGACTCTCCAGAATGTATATTTGTATAATTTAGGTATATTCTTTTAATTATTTCACCTCAAAAGAGGTATTAAAGCCACTAAAATGCAATGGATTGCTGAGTGTAAAGATGATATGAGAAAAAGAATAAAAGAATAGAAATTAAGAAGACGACTATTGATATTGCATTTCAAATTTTGAAGATCAAAGTTGACGGAAGAAAATTCCACAGGTGAGAAGTGCGAGAGAAGAATGTGCTAGGAATTTTGACTGTAAAATGATGAGACCCTCTCGTTAATCTAGTCTTTTCTTTCTTTCTATGTGCCGTGTCCTTTCAGGCGATCATGGCACTCCGCCTCCTTCTATACCTTGCAGCTCTCAACAAGTTCCTTCTCTCTGCCACCTCCTGCAGACCACGTTCTGTCATCCACTTGCTTAAAGCCGCTAGGTATGTAACGCGTTGTTTTCTCTTGTCTCTTTCCCTCTATTTGACACGTCAGATTCTCTAGGCCCTCCTTCCTCATTATGTGTCCCAGGAACTTAAGCTGCCTCTTTCTGATGTTAAGTATAAGCCTCCTCCTTGTTTGCATCCTTTCTAAGACCTTATCGTTGTTCACACGCTCGATCCATGATATCCTTACCGACTTTCTGTAGAATCACATCTCCTTCGCCTCGTGTCTCTTCTTCATCTTTGAGGGAATCGTCCAACATTCGCTGCCGTAAAGAAGGACAGATGTCACGTAACAGCTCAGTATTCTTTTCTTTGTTACCAAAGAAATCCACCTGTCTCGCAATACTCTTCCCAGCTTTTAGAATACATCCTTGGCCATCCCAATATTTCTAGGGATCTCAGTGTCGCACTTACCGTAAAGAAGGACAGATGTCACGTAACAGCTTAGTATTCTTTTCTTTGTTACCAAAGAAATCCACCTGTCTCGCAATACTCTGCGCAGCTTTTAGAATGCGTCCTTGGCCACCCCAATACGTCTAGTGATTTTCCAAGCGTAGCTTAGATGTGGCACAAGGCCGAAAGTATGGGGCACCCAGTGAGGATCGAACTCACTACTCGGTAGTAATTGTTCTAGCGAGACAAGCTTGCTAACCATTACACCATTTGGACGCCCATAAATATAGGGATTTTCCACCTCAAGGTGCCCCCATCCCAATACGTCTATGGATCTCAGTGTCCGCTTAAATTCATAAAATCGGTGTACCAAAGAGGAAAGCTCATCAGAACAATTACCATGAAAATATTAATAGAAAAGGTAGCGTTACGGCGGTGGGAAAGTGACTGAATCCGAGATATCAGGTCAGGATTGTAGATAAGTATATCAGAATTTCAAGAAAATAATATATGAATATAAAGGATTTACAATTAAACAACGCAATATAGTAATTCTTTTAATTATATTCGCTAGTTTTAATTAGGCAATCCTGTGTCAAATTACAATAAAAGATTTATGAGGGACTGACACATCGTCTATTTTAGATATTTACCCCCGTGCTCGGTGGGTGGAACGTAAAACAATGTCGAGTTTAAAGTGCATTGGTAGCAAGTACGTCCCTGGACTCGAGAAAAGAATTCCGCATGACTCCTCACCAGGTAATGACAAATTAATCGCTCCCAAAGGAAAGAAACTTGGATGAGATAGGACTCCAATAATGGTAGTAGAAGTCAGGTACTTTCTGGAGAGGTGAGTGGCTCGGATTGAGGAATCGGAGAGCCGAGTTCGAATTCCAGTCGAATCCATTATATTCACTTACCTGCTAATACCTTTGAGAAAGGTATGAATCCTTTTCTTATCCTCCCCTCTAGCTATGGGTAAATAGCAGAACAGACCTTGTTCTATAGACTTAGATGGCGGCTGGTCTACCGCAGAAAGAAATGGCAACCTACTGCGGGAAAAAAATCTGCCTCGTCAGTCATGCCTAAGCGTGTATCGCAGATGGCGCATAACTGACTTATAAAGAACCGACAATTTTCCCAGCATCATTAGCGATACTTCTTATGCACGAGTTGCATTTCAGGTATGCTTGACTCCCAATAGAAACTCATGGAGAGTACAAACATTCTTGATTTGAACGTCCCTAATACAAAAGAAAATATCAAATACACTTTGAGCTATTTTGTTTGTTGATGATCATGTAATCTTTTTTTAAAGTTAATTCATTTTGTTTTGTTTGCCTTTACTAAATTTTCAAACAGTTCATTTATTTTTTTAAAATTTTCCACAGTATAACCCCCCCCATCCTATTTAGACTTTAAATATTGTCCGATAATAAAATCTGAGTGCTATTCACGTTCTCCAAGGTGTGTCTCGTTAAATTAGTTAAATTTGTTTTTTAACGGCTTCATGAATCTAGATATATATTGTTAACCCTTTAAAATGATAAATTTGTTTAAATACAATAATTACCCTATTTGACTGCATATGAGGCGCACTTTTTTAAAATAAAAATATCGTTTTAAATTCCCCTGCGTTTTATATGCAATATATAAAAGTGTTATCATTGATAATAATCGTTATATTAATTGCATCACGTTTAATACTTAATATAATGTTAGTACTTTGTTTCACTAAAATTATATGTAATAAATTCAAATTATATATTTATAAAATATATTTGTTTCATTAATATTTTTCTAGCGATAACTTCCGCTTGCATTGGTATAAATACAATCAGAATTTTTATATCCTAATTATGCTAATAAGACGTTTACAAGACGCAGGTTGTACAGATCATAGATAGGATATAATAAAGTTTTTATAGGCTCATGTTCTTTTTTTCCTATTATATTTCGTTTAATTTTAATCATGGTTTGTTTAACCAAAATAATACCTCATAAATATAGCCTATTATTTACTAATAATTTTAATTATTTCTTCATTTGCCCTGCTGAAATTAGGGTGCGTCTTATACCCCCGTGCGTCTTATATGCAGTCAAATACGGTACTTTTTCATTCTCAAATGGTCTACTGACGAGTTACACATATATATTTAAAACGGGACCAATGTTTACATATCGACTCAAATATTTATCTACAGAGTCGACACTACCAGCGATCTACTCAAGTATAAAGCTGACCAATGTTTACCTATAAACTCAAGTATAAATCGACCCAGTTTTTAACTATAGCCTCAAGTATACACATAAGCAATATCTATCACGAGTCCTAAGTAATAACGTTCACTTATAGGCACAAGTATAAACTTGACTAATGTTTACTTATAGATGTATATATCGGATCAATTTTTACCGATAGACTCATGTATAAATAACCAATATTTATCAGTAGTCTCAAGTATTAATCTACTTACGTTTACTTAGAGACTGAAAAGTAAACGTAATCAATATTTGCGTATTGACTCAGGTATAATAAAAATTGATTTGGATATTAAAGAACCTAAGAAGGGTTGATATGTCATAAAATCCAGATTTAATAATAAACCTCTCCTTCAGTATCTCTTTATATTTCTGAAATGAGGTATTATGTACTCAAATTGCAATCACTCTTCTCAGTATTTTCATCAACCTTAAAAGTGAAGTAGTTTCAATCAATCAGATGGAAATGATAACCAAGTGTTCTCAAATTGCAATCACTCTTCTCAGTATTTTCATTAACCTTAAAAAGTGAAGTAGTTTCAATCAATCAGATTGAAATGATACCAAGTGTTCTCAAATTGCAATCACTCTTCTCAGTATTTTCATCAACCTTAAAAAGTGAAGTAGTTTCAATCAATCAGATGGAAATGATACCAAGTGTTCTCAAATTGCAATCACTCTTCTCAGTATTTTCATCAACCTTAAAAGTGAAGTAGTTTCAATCAATCAGATGGAAATGATACCAAGTGTTCTCAAATTGCAATCACTCTTCTCAGTATTTTCATCAACCTTAAAAGTGAAGTAGTTTCAATCAATCAGATGGAAATGATACCAAGTGTTCTCAAATTGCAATCACTCTTCTCAGTATTTTCATCAACCTTAAAAGTGAAGTAGTTTCAATCAATCAGATGGAAATGATAACAAGTGTTCTCAAATTGCAATCACTCTTCTCAATTTTCATTAACCTTAAAAAAGTGAAGTAGTTTCAATCAATCAGATGGAAATGATACCAAGTGTTCTCAAATTGCAATCACTCTTCTCAGTATTTTCATCAACCTTAAAAGTGAAGTAGTTTCAATCAATCAGATGGAAATGATACCAAGTGTTCTCAAATTGCAATCACTCTTCTCAGTATTTTCATCAACCTTAAAAAAAGTGAAATGATAGTTTCAATCAATCAGATGGAAATGATACAATCAAGTGTTCTCAAATTGCAATCACTCTTCTCAGTATTTTCATCAACCTTAAAAGTGAAGTAGTTTCAATCAATCAGATGGAAATGATACCAAGTGTTCTCAAATTGCAATCACTCTTCTCAGTATTTTCATCAACCTTAAAAGTGAAGTAGTTTCAATCAATCAGATGGAAATGATACAAGTGTTCTCAAATTGCAATCACTCTTCTCAGTATTTTCATCAACCTTAAAAAAGTGAAGTAGTTTCAATCAATCAGATGGAAATGATACCAAGTGTTCTCAAATTGCAATTAAACTCTTCTCAGTATTTTCATCAACCTTTAAAAGTGAAGTAGTTTCAATCAATCAGATGGAAATGATACCAAGTGTTCTCAAATTGCAATCACTCTTCTCAGTATTTTCATCAACCTTAAAAAGTGAAGTAGTTTCAATCAATCAGATGGAAATGATACCAAGTGTTCTCAAATTGCAATCACTCTTCTCAGTATTTTCATCAACCTTAAAAGTGAAGTAGTTTCAATCAATCAGATGGAAATGATATTGCAATCACTCTTCTCAGTATTTTCTCTTAAAAATTGCAATCACTCTTCTCAGTGTTTTTCATCAACCTTAAAAGTGAAGTAGTTTCAATCAATCAGATGGAAAAGATACCAAGTGTTCTCAAATTGCTATCACTCTTCTCAGTATTTTCATCAACCTTAAAAGTGAAGTAGTTTCAATCAATCAGATGGAAATGATACCAAGTGTTCTCAAATTCTCAGTAATCAACCTAGTTTCAATCTCAGATGGAATTTTCAAATATCAACCTTCTCAGTATTTTCAAACCTTAAAAAGTGAAGTAGTTTCAATCAATCAGATGGAAATGATACCAAGTGTTCTCAAATTGCAATCACTCTTCTCAGTATTTTCATCAACCTTAAAAGTGAAGTAGTTTCAATCAATCAGATGGAAATGATACCAAGTGTTCTCAAATTGCAATCACTCTTCTCAGTATTTTCATCAACCTTAAAAAGTGAAGTAGTTTCAATCAATCAGATGGAAATGATACCAAGTGTTCTCAAATTGCAATCACTCTTCTCAGTATTTTCATCAACCTTAAAAGTGAAGTAGTTTCAATCAATCAGATGGAAATGATACCAAGTGTTCTCAAATTGCAATCACTCTTCTCAGTATTTTCATCAACCTTAAAAAAAGTGAAGTTTCAATCAATCAGATGGAAATGATACCAAGTGTTCTCAAATTGCAATCACTCTTCTCAGTATTTTCATCAACCTTAAAAGTGAAGTAGTTTCAATCAATCAGATGGAAATGATACCAAGTGTTCTCAAATGCAATCACTGAAATGATACCAAGTCACTCAAATTGCAATCACTCTTTCAGTATTTTCATCAACCTTAAAAAGTGAAGTAGTTTCAATCAATCAGATGGAAATGATACCAAGTGTTCTCAAATTGCAATCACTCTTTCTCAGTATTTTCATCAACCTTAAAAGTGAAGTAGTTTCAATCAATCAGATGGAAATGATACCAAGTGTTCTCAAATTGCAATCACTCTTCTCAGTATTTTCATCAACCTTAAAAGTGAAGTAGTTTCAATCAATCAGATGGAAATGATACCAAGTGTTCTCAAATTGCAATCACTCTTCTCAGTATTTTCATCAACCTTTAAAAGTGAAGTAGTTTCAATCAATCAGATGGAAATGATACCAAGTGTTCTCAAATTGCTATCACTCTTCTCTTCTCAGTATTTTCATCAACCTTAAAAATGAAGTAGTTTCAATCAATCAGATGGAAATGATACCAAGTGTTCTCAAATTGCAATCACTCTTCTCAGTATTTTCATCAACCTTAAAAAGTGAAGTAGTTTCAATCAATCAGATGGAAATGATACCAAGTGTTCTCAAATTGCAATCACTCTTCTCAGTATTTTCATCAACCTTAAAAAGTGAAGTAGTTTCAATCAATCAGATGGAAATGATACCAAGTGTTCTCAAATTGCTATCACTCTTCTCAGTATTTTCATCAACCTTAAAAAGTGAAGTAGTTTCAATCAATCAGATGGAAATGATACCAAGTGTTCTCAAATTGCAATCACTCTTCTCAGTATTTTCATCAACCTTAAAAGTGAAGTAGTTTCAATCAATCAGATGGAAATGATACCAAGTGTTCTCAAATTGCAATCACTCTTCTCAGTATTTTCATCAACCTTAAAAGTGAAGTAGTTTCAATCAATCAGATGGAAATGATACCAAGTGTTCTCAAATTGCTATCACTCTTCTCAGTATTTTCATCAACCTTAAAAGTGAAGTAGTTTCAATCAATCAGATGGAAATGATACCAAGTGTTCTCAAAGTGTTCTCAAATTTTCATCAACCTCTTCTCAGATATTTTCATCAACCTTAAAAGTGAAGTAGTTTCAATCAATCAGATGGAAATGATACCAAGTGTTCTCAAATTGCAATCACTCTTCTCAGTATTTTCATCAACCTTAAAAAGTGAAGTAGTTTCAATCAATCAGATGGAAATGATAGTGTTCTCAAATTGCAATCACTCTTTGTATTTTCATCAACCTTAAAAAATTGTTTCAATCAATCAGATGGAAATGATATTTTCAAATTCAAACTCTCTTCAGTATTTTCATCAACCTTAAAAGTGAAGTAGTTTCAATCAATCAGATGGAAATGATACCAAGTGTTCTCAAATTATCACTCTTCTCAGTATTTTCTCTTAAAAGTGAAGTAGTTTTCTGGAAATGATATTTTCAAATCAACCAGTATTTTCATCAACCTTAAAAGTGAAGTAGTTTCAATCAATCAGATGGAAATGATACCAAGTGTTCTCAAATTGCAATCACTCTTCTCAGTATTTTCATCAACCTTAAAAGTGAAGTAGTTTCAATCAATCAGATGGAAATGATAACAAGTGTTCTCAAATTGCTATCACTCATCTCAGTATTTTCATCAACCTTAAAAGTGAAGTAGTTTCAACCAATCAGATTGAAATGATACCAAGTGTTCTCAAATTGCAATCACTCTCCTCAATATTTTCATCAACCTTAAAAGTGAAGTAGTTTCAATCAATCAGATGGAAATGTTAACAAGTGTTCTCAAATTGCTATCACTCTTCTCAGTATTTTCATTAACCTTAAAAGTGAAGTAGTTTCAATCAATCAGATGGAAATGATACCAAGTGTTCTCAAATTGCTATCACTCTTCTCAGTATTTTCATCAACCTTAAAAGTGAAGTAGTTTCAATCAATCAGATGGAAATGATACCAAGTGTTCTCAAATTGCAATCACTCTTCTCAGTATTTTCATCAACCTTAAAAGTGAAGTAGTTTCAATCAATCAGATGGAAATGATACCAAGTGTTCTCAAATTGCAATCACTCTTCTCAGTATTTTCATTAACCTTAAAAGTGAAGTAGTTTCAATCAATCAGATGGAAATGATACCAAGTGTTCTCAAATTGCAATCACTCTTCTCAGTATTTTTTCATCAACCAGATGGAAATGAAAAGTGTTCTCAAATTGCAATAGTTTCAATCAATCAGATGGAAATGATACCAAGTGTTCTCAAATTGCAATCACAACCTTAAAAGTGAAGTAGTTTTCTCAGTATTTTCATCAACCTTAAAAGTGAAGTAGTTTCAATCAATCAGATGGAAATGATACCAAGTGTTCTCAAATTGCAATCACTTTTCAATCTCAGTATTTTCATCAACCTTAAAAGTGAAGTAGTTTCAATCAATCAGATGGAAATGATACCAAGTGTTCTCAAATTGCAATCACTCTTCTCAGTATTTTCATCAACCTTAAAAGTGAAGTAGTTTCAATCAATCAGATGGAAATGATACCAAGTGTTCTCAAATTGCAATCACTCTTCTCAGTATTTTCATCAACCTTAAAAAGTGAAGTAGTTTCAATCAATCAGATGGAAAATGATACCAAGTGTTCTCAAATTGCAATCACTCTTCTCAGTATTTTCATCAACCTTAAAAGTGAAGTAGTTTCAATCAATCAGATGGAAATGATACCAAGTGTTCTCAAATTGCAATCACTCTTCTCAGTATTTTCATTAACCTTAAAAAGTAGTTTCAAAATAGATTTCAATCAATCAGATTCTCAAAACTCTTCTGATTAACCTTAAAAGTGAAGTAGTTTCTCAAAGATTGAAATGATACCAAGTGTTCTCAAATTGCAATATTTTCATCAACCTTAAAAAAGTGAAGTAGTTTCAATCAATCAGATGGAAATGATACCAAGTGTTCTCAAATTGCAATCACTCTTCTCAGTATTTTCATCAACCTTAAAAGTGAAGTAGTTTCAATCAATCAGATGATACCAAGTGTTCTCAAATTGATCTTCAAATATTTTCATCAAATTGAAGTAGTTTCAATCAATCAGATGGAAATGATACAAGTGTTCTCAAATTCAATCACTCTTCTCAGTATTTTCATCAACCTTAAAAGTGAAGTAGTTTCAATCAATCAGATGGAAATGATACCAAGTGTTCTCAAATTGCAATCACTCTTCTCAGTATTTTCATCAACCTTAAAAGTGAAGTAGTTTCAATCAATCAGATGGAAATGATACCAAGTGTTCTCAAATTGCAATCACTCTTCTCAGTATTTTCATCAACCTTAAAAAGTGAAGTAGTTTCAATCAATCAGATGGAAATGATACCAAGTGTTCTCAAATTGCAATCACTCTTCTCAGTATTTTCATCAACCTTAAAAAGTGAAGTAGTTTCAATCAATCAGATGGAAATGATACCAAGTGTTCTCAAATTGCAATCACTCTTCTCAGTATTTTCATCAACCTTAAAAGTGAAGTAGTTTCAATCAATCAGATGGAAATGATACCAAGTGTTCTCAAATTGCAATCACTCTTCTCAGTATTTTCATCAACCTTAAAAAGTGAAGTAGTTTCAATCAATCAGATGGAAATGATACCAAGTGTTCTCAAATTGCAATCACTCTTCTCAGTATTTTCATCAACCTTAAAAAGTGAAGTAGTTTCAATCAATCAGATGGAAATGATACCAAGTGTTCTCAAATTGCAATCACTCTTCTCAGTATTTTCATCAACCTTAAAAGTGAAGTAGTTTCAATCAATCAGATGGAAATGATACCAAGTGTTCTCAAATTGCAATCACTCTTCTCAGTATTTTCATCAACCTTAAAAAGTGAAGTAGTTTCAATCAATCAGATGGAAATGATACCAAGTGTTCTCAAATTGCAATCACTCTTCTCAGTATTTTCATTAACCTTAAAAAGTGAAGAAGTTTCAATCAATCAGATTTCAAGTGTTCTCAAATCAGATGGAAATGATCAACCTTAAAAAAAGTGAAGTAGTTTCAACCAATCAGAGTGTTTCTCAGTATTTTCATTAACCTTAAAAAATTTGCAAGTGTTCACTCTTCTCAGTATTTTCATCAACCTTAAAAGTGAAGTAGTTTCAATCAATCAGATGGAAATGATACCAAGTGTTCTCAAATTGCAATCACTCTTCTCAGTATTTTCATCAACCTTAAAAGTGAAGTAGTTTCAATCAATCAGATGGAAATGATACCAAGTGTTCTCAAATTGCAATCACTCTTCTCAGTATTTTCATCAACCTTAAAAAGTGAAGTAGTTTCAATCAATCAGATGGAAATGATACCAAGTGTTCTCAAATTGCAATCACTCTTCTCAGTATTTTCATCAACCTTAAAAAAGTGAAGTAGTTTCAATCAATCAGATGGAAATGATACCAAGTGTTCTCAAATTGCAATCACTCTTTCTCAGTATTTTCATCAACCTTAAAAGTGAAGTAGTTTCAATCAATCAGATGGAAATGATACCAAGTGTTCTCAAATTGCAATCACTCTTCTCAGTATTTTCATCAACCTTAAAAGTGAAGTAGTTTCAATCAATCAGATGGAAATGATACCAAGTGAAATGATCAACCTTAAAAAGTGAAGTAGTTTCAATCAATCAGATGGAAATGATAAAGTGTTCTCAAATTGCAATCACTCTTCTCAGTATTTTCATCAACCTTAAAAGTGAAGTAGTTTCAATCAATCAGATGGAAATGATACCAAGTGTTCTCAAATTGCAATCACTCTTCTCAGTATTTTCATCAACCTTAAAAGTGAAGTAGTTTCAATCAATCAGATGGAAATGATACCAAGTGTTCTCAAATTGCAATCACTCTTCTCAGTATTTTCATCAACCTTAAAAAGTGAAGTAGTTTCAATCAATCAGATGGAAATGATACCAAGTGTTCTCAAATTGCAATCACTCTTCTCAGTATTTTCATCAACCTTAAAAGAAGTATTTTCAATCAATCAGATGGAAATGATACCAAGTGTTCTCAAATTGCTATCACTCTTTCAGTATTTTCATCAATTAAAAATGGTTTCAATCAATCAGATGGAAATGATACCAAGTGTTCTCAAATTGCAATCACTCTTCTCAGTATTTTCATCAACCTAAAAAAGTGAAGTAGTTTCAATCAATCAGATGGAAATGATACCAAGTGTTCTCAAATTGCAATCACCAAAAAAGTGAAGTAGTTTTCAATCAGAGTATTTTCATCAACCTTAAAAAGTTTGAAGAAATGATAATGTGTTCTTTTTTCATCAATTAAAGATGGAAATGATCAATCAATCAGATGGAAATGATACCAAGTGTTCTCAAATCAATCACCTCTTCTCAGTATTTTCATCAACCTTAAAAGTGAAGTAGTTTCAATCAATCAGATGGAAATGATACCAAGTGTTCTCAAATTGCAATCACTCTTCTCAGTATTTTCATCAACCTTAAAAGTGAAGTAGTTTCAATCAATCAGATGGAAATGATACCAAGTGTTCTCAAATTGCAATCACTCTTCTCAGTATTTTCATTAACCTTTAAAAGTGAAGTAGTTTCAATCAATCAGATGGAAATGATACCAAGTGTTCTCAAATTGCAATCATTTTCAGTATTTTCATCAACCTTAAAAGTGAAGTAGTTTCAATCAATCAGATGGAAATGATACCAAGTGTTCTCAAATTGCAATCACTCTTCTCAGTATTTTCATCAACCTTAAAAATAGTTTCAATCAATCAGATGGAAATGATAACAAGTGTTCTCAAATTGCAATCACTCTTCTCAGTATTTTCATCAGTATTTTCATCAACCTTGAAAAGTGAAGTAGTTTCAATCAATCAGATGGAAATGATACCAAGTGTTCTCAAATTGCAATCACTCTTCTCAGTATTTTCATCAACCTTAAAAGTGAAGTAGTTTCAATCAATCAGATGGAAATGATACCAAGTGTTCTCAAATTGCAATCACTCTTCTCAGTATTTTCATCAACCTTAAAAGTGAAGTAGTTTCAATCAATCAGAAAATGATACCAAGTGTTCTCAAATTGCAATCACTCTTCTCAGTATTTTCATTAACCTTAAAAAGTGAAGTAGTTTCAATCAATCAGATGGAAATGATACCAAGTGTTCTCAAATTGCAATCACTCTTCTCAGTATTTTCATCAACCTTAAAAGTGAAGTAGTTTCAATCAATCAGATGGAAATGATACCAAGTGTTCTCAAATTGCAATCACTCTTCTCAGTATTTTCATCAACCTTAAAAGTGAAGTAGTTTCAATCAATCAGATGGAAATGATACCAAGTGTTCTCAAATTGCAATCACTCTTCTCAGTATTTTCATCAACCTTAAAAGTGAAGTAGTTTCAATCAATCAGATGGAAATGATACCAAGTGTTCTCAAATTGCAATCACTCTTCTCAGTATTTTCATCAACCTTAAAAGTGAAGTAGTTTCAATCAATCAGATGGAAATACCAAGTGTTCTCAAATTGCAATCTCAAGTATTTTCATCAACCTTAAAAAGTGAAGTAGTTTCAATCAATCAGACCTTAAAATGAGTGAAGTGTTTCAAATCAATCAGTATTTTCATCAACCTTAAAAAGTGAAGTAGTTTCAATCAATCAGATGGAAATGATCTCAAATTGCAATCACTCTTCTCAGTATTTTTCTCAGTATTTTCATCAACCTGCCATAGTATTTTAAATTAAAAAGGTAGTTTCAATCAATCAGAATTGAAATGATACCAAGTGTTCTCAAATTGCAATCACTCTTCTCAGTATTTTCATCAACCTTAAAAGTGAAGTAGTTTCAATCAATCAGATGGAAATGATACCAAGTATTTTCTCAAATTGCAATCACTCTTCTCAGTATTTTCATCAACCTTAAAAGTGAAGTAGTTTCAATCAATCAGATGGAAATGATACCAAGTGTTCTCAAATTGCAATCACTCTTCTCAGTATTTTCATTAACCTTAAAAGTGAAGTAGTTTCAATCAATCAGATTGAAATGATACCAAGTGTTCTCAAATTTATCATTTTCATTCTTAAAATTGAAGTATTTTCAGATGGATATTTCTCAAAAAAGTAGTTTCAATCAATCAGATGGAAATGATACCAAGTGTTCTCAAATTGCAATCACTCTTCTCAGTATTTTCATCAACCTTAAAAGTGAAGTAGTTTCAACCAATCAGATGGAAATGATACTCAATTGTTCTCTCTTCTCAATCACTTTCTTTCATTTTCATCAACCTTCAAAAGTGAAGTAGTTTCAATCAATCAGATGGAAATGACATTTCTGATCTGTCTATATTTATGTACACTATTTACATACATTATTCGGACTATTGTCCTCATCTTTGTTGTCATATTTATCACTCTTCAGTATCTGTCTATATTTCTGAGATGAGGTATTATGTACACTATTTACATTATTCGGACTATTGTCCTCATATTTGTTGCCATATTTATCACTCTTCAGTATCTGTCTATATTTCTGAGATGAGGTATTATGTGCACTATTTACATTATTCGGACTATTGTCCTCATATTTGTTGCCATATTCATCACTCTCCAGTATCTGTCTATATTTCTGAGATGAGGTATTATGTACACTATTTACATTATTCGGACTATTGTCCTCATATTTGTTGACATATTTATCACAACGTTTCGGCTGATGTACGCTCATATCTTCTTCATGTGGTTGGAATGTCGAACTGAATCCCTTATTTCGCTCACTGGGGTAGACTCAAGGACACATGACACAGTGGATAAAAGGCGTTAATTAAATCCAGTGACAAGACCCCCAAAAAGTGTGAGTTCAATACCTGGTTAAAGCGGTAGAGAACTTGGAGAGGGGAATCAACAGGAGATAACTGATAACTGATATCGATTACAGATGGCACGTGAAACTAGAACAGTCTATCGCAGTGAGCGAAATAAAGGGTTCAGTTCGACATTCCGACCACCTGAACAAGGCCGGAGCATACAACGGCCGAAACGTTGTGATAAATATAGCAACAAAGATGAGGGCAATAGTCCGAATAATGTAAATAGTGAAAACCTCTCCTCTTCAGAGCCTCTGTTCTACGCAGTGATCGAATCCTGCAAATCTCCAAATGACATGCCTTTAATGCAGTTAGATTAACAACGTACTTGTTTGTTAATTAGTGATATTCAGAGTGTTTCACTTTCGAGAGAGAAATCAGACCAAAGGCGGACCAAAAGCGACGGCCAACAGCATTGTTGGAGTAGAGATGTAACAATGATTGCGAAGCATGCCTTCCGTGAGGTCCGACTGAGTGGAGGAGTTTTTTAGCAAATGTCCCAGTTAACAAAGGAGGCTTTCAATTTTCATTCAACGCTTGCCGATCACCACCGTGGATGACAAACACGATATTGCAAAGAACAATATTAACACGCTCCGGGGAAGGCAAAAAAAGTGATTGAGCTTCCTGACAACGGGAAATTAAAAAAAAAAAAAAAAAATGGCCGCCGCGCTAATGATACAAGAGATAGACGTGTGTTTTAGTTTTTAATCATTCCGTGTTTGGAAGAAGGTTAAATTAACAGAGTGATGAATGGGGTTCGAAGTCGTCAGAAAAAGATATCTTATATCATGTTACGATAAATGGTCGAGACAGTTTTGAAGGAGGTGAGATTTTGTCAACAGGCAACGGGAAATTCATTTTGTTATAACCAGTCGAATAGCCGAACATGAACAGAGAAAAGTGGCTGTAAAAGTAGCCATATCTCACCCATCTAAAACCTTTAAACAAACAGCATTTTCAGTCGAATTTTCTACTCTAGATATGGCTACATAGAGCTGGCCACAAGAGCAGGATTTGAATAATGTTTATATCAATAATATTAAAATTGAATTCAAACAACTTCCATGATTTTTTCGCTTGTTTAAATAATTCGGTAAAGTTTTAAGAGAATTTAATTTAACAGATTACTTTGACGTATTTAGATAATTCTCTAAAATATGATTTCGGCTCTTTTCGACGAATTTGCATATGAAATGAGATATAAAATAACGGGAGACAACAACGAGTATGATGAACGCTGTAGGATATTGAACTTACGACTGCATTCTGACAATGCAGATATAAATTCTTTTAGACAAACACGAGAAATTTAGAAATGAAACTTAACTGAAACAATGCTTATATATGTCAATTTAAAAAAAAAAATTTAAAATAAATAACAGTTTAAATAATTTTAAAAATTTGTTATGCAAATTACTGCTAATGGCTTAAACGGCATTCGTTAGGAATATATATATATAAAGAACAGTAAGATATATGTTCTTATAGATATTTATGTGTTCTTATAGATATTTTTATTTTTTATTTTTACAAAATAGTGCTCAATGTAAATTTACAGAGCATTAATATTATAAATTAATTGATTTAAAATCAGAACACCGGATTATATATCTTACTGTACTTTCTTTCTTTATATATATATATCTTACTGTTCTTACTTATCTTCTTTCTTACTTCATATATATATATCTTACTGTTTCTTTATTTATATATATCTTACTGTTCTTTCTTTCTTTCTTTATACATATATATATATATATATATATATATATATATATACAAGAATTAATCACACATAGAATTAATCAGAAGTATCAATGCGATTATTGGCGACATCCGTCACTAGAAAACATAATATATGCATTAAAATCCTGTTCATCCATAGTGCGAGTTTTGATCCTTGAAGAAAAACTTGTTGTCTGTAGTTTTTCAGTTTATTCGATGTTAAAATGCTAGTACTTACGGACGGTCTTCCATCCATCATCAGGCATGTGTTTTTTTCTTATAAAATCAAAACTTGAGACGATATACCTGTATGTCGACTGAAAGATGTTTTTGAATATCTGCTATTATTGACGGTTGTAAGATCTCGAACGTGCAAAGACGCAACGCTAAGTTTTTCAAAATTTTAAGTGAGAATTTTATTTAAATATTTCTTGTGATGTGTTAAATCCACGTATTCTATTTTTACAAGTGTATTCAGTTTTTTATGTCATGAACTAAGTATATAGTTCAATAATATAGTGTAATGTCATAATAGTAATTTTTTATAGGAAATTTTATGTACTGCGGATCGATAGTTTTAATAAACATAAAACATTAGGCAGCATATGATTTACATACAAGAATTAATCACACATAGAATTAATCAGAAGTATCAATGCGATTATTGGCGACATCCGTCACTAGAAAGAACAGTAAGATATATAATCCGGTGTTCTGATAGATATTTTTATTTTTACAAAATAGTACTCAATGTAAATTTACAGAGCATTAATATTATAAATTAAATGATTAATGCGAAAAAACATATTTTAAATCAATTCATTTATAATATATATATATATATCTATATATATATATATATATATATATATACACACAGAAATCAGGCCACTATATATCGATATATATATATATATATATATATATATATATATATATATATATATATATATATATATGTATATATAAATGAACATTGAGATTAACACCTATCCTAGCAGAGGCAGTCTGTTTATATAAGCTTAAATGCAATACTCAAGTCAGTCTGTCGCCACTATGAAAGTAATGTCCAATTTTATATTTTAAATTTGCATACGCTCTATCCCTAAATATCGAGTATGTTTACCCATAAGTTTAGCATACCTTAAAACTATATTTTTATTTTATATATATATATATATATATATATATATTATAAATTAATTGATTTAAAATATGTTTTTTTTTCGATTACACAGTTCTAACAATGTTTCAAAAATGGAAGCTAAAAGCTCTGAATTTAATTTTTGTAATTAAATTAAAGACATTAGTGCCATTTTATCCTCAAGCGAATTTTGGAGTAACTTTTAAAATTACTGAGTTTTAAAGACACAGCTAAAATCATAATTCACGTTTCCAAGGATACAGAGAAATAAAAGAACACCGGATTATATATCTTACTGTTCTTTCTTTCTATATATATATATATATATATATATATATATATATATATATATATATATATTTCCACGATTTTTACTTCAGTCTATAAGTAAACAATGTTTGAGTTTATACTTGAGTTAATAGGTAAACATTGGTCCGAATTTTACTTTAGTCTATAAGCAAACATTGGTCAGGTTTACACTTCAGGCTATAAGTAAACGTAAGTACGTTATTATTTGGAAGTACTGCTAGATCTGATTTATACATGATTTTATAGGTAAAAAATTGTTCAGATTTATACTTCACCCTATAAGTAAATATTGGTCAGGTATATACTTGAGTAGATGAGAGGAGATTATTGCTTAGGTTTAATGATAAATATTATTTATTTTTACATGAGTAAATTGGTCAGGTTCAGACACAGACACATATGCATATATATATATATATATATATATATATATATATATATATATATATATATATATATATATCTCTAGCAAGAGGCAACGGACGTCTAACTACACTGATGATCTGTGACACAGCGAAACAGTCTGTCTTTGGATGAGAATATATATATATGCTCCTGAAAAATTTATTTTTACGGGGTTGATCTCTGGGGAGGAAGTGTGAGTTTGTAATCAGTGGCTATACGGCTAATAAATACAAGACTATTCAGTAAAGCGAATTTCTTTCGAGTTCTCCCAGTCACCTCTGTGTTTATCTAAAATAAATACGCTTAAATTCATCCTTCATCCCTACCGTACGCCTACGGCAGTATCTCCATCTGACGACAATTCAGTCGGGTTTCTATCCTAGCCAAGTTAGGTACGTCTAGCCACACTGAGGAACTGTGATACTAATGTTTATTTCGAAACAGTCTGCCTGTGGATGAGTATATATATATATATATATATATATATATATATATATATATATATATATATTATTATTATTATTATTATTATTAATAGAAATCTTATAATCATAAGAAACTATACTGCTCGGAAAACATTCAGTGTCTTGATTTTCAAATAAACAAGCCAATACCAAAGGGGAAAAAGGTATAAAAAAGAAAGAACCAAGAACATGTACGTTAACCGAAAATAATCGTCCAGCATACGAGTTCAAAGCCCAAAGAAAAAAACCTGATGCGAGTACCTAAAACTTAACTATATATATATATATATATATATATATATATATATATATATATATATATATATATATATATATGCAAACCAGAGAAAAAACAGATGAAGCAAAACTCCGCTCTTCGTAGCATTTACTATAAAAAAAAGTGCCTAATGCAAATATAAATATTATTATTTTATTATAAAATATTAGAACAAAATATGTTGAAATCGCTACATAATAACTTTTTGTTGTTTCGGCACTACGTTTTACCTCTTCAGGTGATAGTAAGTGACTGTTGTTTAAATCATTTTTAAGAAAATTTCAAAAAACAGATTGTTATCTTTTTTCCGAAAGATAAAAGGGAGATGAGAAAACACAGGGCAGGAAAAAAAGACTTGTAGGTTTGTCTTGATCAACCAATTAAATGTCAGATGTACGCTAAATTGAAAATTAAGCTCAGAGGGTGGAGGTGGGGGAGTTATTTTTACATGACATGACAAATCGGAACAAAGACAGATCATCATTGACAACTGCGAAAAGCATGTAAGCAACAAATGTATTGTGACTGTAGACAAATATGACATGTTCAATTTTTTTAAAGGACACTGGAGGAGTGGAAGGAGCATAATCAGACGTAAAGTTAATTTTAACAGAAGTTTTTAAAAATTTCAGATTCAGGAAGCTTCTTAAAGGAACCTGTTGTTAAAAAATAAAAATTGTGGAACACCTATATCTGATATACGTAACTGGACGGCAATACATAGCAATACTACATCTAAATAAACAAAATAAGAGAATTACTCGTAGAGGGTGGAGCCTTATTTGCTTATAAATTAGAGCTATAAGAAATAGTACTACTACCTAATTAAAAAAAAATTAAATATATTGTAAGGTAAAAGATAAAATATGCCGGCAATTTACAGTTAATTCACTTCTTTAGTTTAGCAAAGATTTTTTTCAGGTTCACACACACACACACACACACACACACACATATATATATATATATATATATATATATATGAATATTTCATTCATAAAAACAAATATAGAAGTTCTATATTTGTTTTTGTATGAATGATTCATGTAATTATAAATTGAACTGCACCTACACTTGAAATTATATATATATATATATATAAAACTTATTATTTACACTAAGTAAATAATAAACAAATTAACAAACTACGTTCGCACAGATAAACACTAAAAAACTTAATCATAATAAGCGAAAATGAAATAATAAATTTTAAAAGTTAAAAACATCATAAATAACTGAATAAATGCATTTGGATCCATAATTATTTCCACTCATTATCCCCTAGAATAATTCGAAACACAATCATTCCCATCCACCAAAATAACCGTTAGAATAATATAATTGACTACCCACAATGCATCATTGACCTGTATTCTCTCTCTCTCTCTCTCTCTATATATATATATATATATATATATATATATATATATATAGTCAAGCAAAATTCCGAGTAGTGAGTATGATCATCACTGACTGCTCCATATTTTCGTTCATGTACGACATCTAATCTATGCTTTGTAAACACAATCTACCTTACGTCAGTGTGATAATCCGGTTGGTTTTGTTCTACTGTTCAAGGTAGGTACACCGAAACAATTTAGCCTAACGCCAACTTATAAAACTTAATATCAATAATTTATCAATAAATATGCGTCACGCTGTCACGTCTTGAGTTCCGTTGTTGATGTCGGCTGTATGGCAACCCTAGCTGTAGTGGTGTGCCATGGGCAAGACAAAGCCTATCTCTCTTCAAGTTGATTTTGAATTCAGAGTTTTTATTCTCCTAGACTGGTTGTCCCCTAAAGACAAAGAGAGCCCAGCCAACCTTCGGTTTAACCCATAACTGAGGTTTCGGTGATGAATCAATATTGTTTCAAAGGTATTTGTGCAAAAATGAACGTAATCAATTCGGTTGGAATTCGAACTCGGATTGCTGATTTCTCTTTTGGAGTTGTTAACCGACTCACTATTTATACTGATTGCATATAAAAATGTAATCATTAAGCCAACGTACAAGAGAATAGAAAAAAAGGGAATTGACAAAAAATCACGACAGTAAGGTGATTAACATTTCAAGACAAGTTCAGGCAACTCAACTCATTGTTTGTGTTAATGATTGCATTACCACAACGCTTCAGCTATTCTATTCTACAGCCTTCTACAGGCAGTAAATTCTTATCTGAAAGAAAATATGTAGAACGATAAGAACATGCGTTATCCGATCTGTGATGAGGTCAAGGCAACTGATAGGAAACACCGATGGTGAGTGAGAAAATTGAAATAACACCACATGTTTACTTGCTGCTTCGAAGATTTAAAAAAAAACATATCAGTATGGATTTTAGAAAATGTTTTATTTTCATTTATCAGCAGAAAGGGGATTGGAGATCGTCCTGTGTATAAATTAGAATTATAGAGATCTAGGAATGCTATCGTTTGCCTTGGCTTGCATTGATATGAGCTAAACAGTTTGGCATGTTAGCTAATATTTATATTTGCTATGATTTTTGGTATAATAAATATAGGGAAAAAATGTCGTAAGGTCAGTAGGTACATTTAAACTCCTGTGTCAATATGCTGCTGGAAATGGATAGTTTTTGCATATAATCCATATGCAAATGTTTATTGATTTGCATATTGAGCAATGGACATGCCCTGTATTGCATCTGCATGTGATAGCAAATAAATATGGGTCTTCCGCTTTCGCGTCCAGATTATATACCTGAAGAAGACTGTAGAATGCTTTGGCCACAATGGTGCTTTTACATTAGTAAATTGGTCAGATTCACACACACACACACACACACACACACACACACACACACACACACACACACACACACACATATATATATATATATATATCCTAGCTAGAGGCAACCGGACGTCTAGCCAACATGAAAAAAAAAATTAGAAAAAATATCATGGAATAGTAATAAATAAATTATAAAAATCTATCTATCTATCCATCTCTCTCTGTGTGTGTATATATATATATATATATATATATATATATATATATATATATATATATATATATATATATATATATATATAAAAAATAGGAAAAGAACAATGAGATTTATAATTCAGAGTTCTTTGCATTTATTTTTAAAAATATGGCTCGATACAAGAGTAGAGCATAATATTATAATTTTTTTAAATATATTAGCATATTATTTAAATTGAGACTTTTTGGTATTATGATGGTAATATATTTAAAAAATAATTGTAATATATATATATATATATATATATATATATATATATATATATATATATATATATGTGTGTGTGTGTGTGTGTGTGTGATACGGACCGTTCCCCCTCTCTTCAAAAAAACCTTTTGGTCACTTAGTTTGGGCAAATTGAAAATACTATTAGCTCAAGCTTCAGAGGGCCATCTCCCAAGGCAATACTTATTTTTCGTGGTCATTACACGCTGCCCGAGGCGTTACCAAAAAGGGGAAAAAACCGAGGAAGCTTGTGTCATTTTTTCACAGTATTGCGGGTAAACCTACATTAAAACTCGACCTTGTCTCACAATCACTAACGACGTGGCCGCAATGAAAAATACGCTCGCTTGCAAAATCGAGCATAGTTATGAGATCACGGTCAGATGTAACTTGAGGTAAACACTTCATCGCCCTTGATGGTGTAGTGTGATATTGATTGTAAATTACATTCTAGCATGATCCGGTCTAAAACACACAAATGACAACAACAGAGAGCATCTAACACTTTATTGCCTTGTCAAACATGATTGTCAAGTATCGTAATACGGTAGATATTTTACGTAATCTTATTTACCAATTTCTACAACACATAGCCAGATTAGAGAAAGTAAGTTTAAAAAGTCGATGTTTTTTTTACAATAATGTTAACTCTGTACAAGACACAAGATCCACGCAAGGTAGAAGGTAGAGTAAGAGGCACAGTTTATGGGGTTAAATCTAGACTTGAACAGGTTAAAATTGTAGTAAACGAGAAAGCATCTTTGTAATGACGGTACCACAAGGCGGTGGTTATGACAATCTGACGAATAAGATGTCGGGACTTCTTAGAAAATCATTTTTCCTGGAATTTATTTAGAGCTTGAATACTAGCCTCTGGTGCTGATACGAAATAGGTAAATATTTCAAACACGATATATTAATGTTGTAATCAAAGAAGGGTTTCTGAATGAGGAATAACCAAAACGGAGGTTGGAAATGAAATGGTAATCTTTATAACATCAACAAAATAAAATACTCGCCAGCGGCGTGAGGTAGGTAAACCACTGCTAATGTTGCACGACTCAGACAGCATATTACTCAAATTTACAATAAAGTCCAATGTACACTATTTACATTACTCAGACTATTTTCCTCATCTTTGTCGCCTTATTTATTATTATTGTCCTCAAGGAGACATGGCACAGTGGATAATGACGTTGGTTAAATCCAGGGACAGGACCCAAAAAGTGTGAGTTCAATACCCGGTTAAGGCAGTGGAGAAATTGGAGAGGGGAATTAACAGGAGATAACTGACATCGATTAGGCATAACATGAGGTACTAGAACAGTCTACCCCAGTGAGCGAAATAAAGGTTTCAGTTCGACATTCCAACCACCTGAAGAAGGCCTTGAGCGTACAAAGGTGGAAACGCTGTAATAAATATGTCGAGAAAGATGAGGACAATAGTTCGAATAATGTAAATAGTGTATAATATACCTCATCTCAGAAATATAGACAGATAGTGTCCAATGTATTTATGAGGATTGTAACATGCCCATTAATGTTTATAGGTACGGTATATGACAATTAAATAAAAATGTTGGTATATAATTTATTATTTATGCAAAAAATAAATAATAATATGGCCAAATATCAACTTTCATATTTAAATACCGTATTGTAAAAAAACCTTTCACACCAAACAAGGCGATAAAGCCACTAAGACGTTAGGTGGCTGAGTGGAGAAGATACAGAGAGGACCATAAAAGGACAAGATTTAAGAAGGGAGAATATGACACTTAGTAAAGCGGTCTTCATCTGGGTTCATTGAGAATTGAATTAGTAATTATTTGCATGCCAAGCTTGCTAAATATGACTGGCAGACGATATGTTTCTTTCAATAAAATGCCGTGTTTCTTTCAAAACCTTCATTTTCAGAATTTATTAATGCCCTGTTGGTGAGCATTTGGGGCAAGTTTTCTGAACTCAGGCAAAAGAATTGGTATCTTTGCTAAGTTGCTGACAAAAAAAGAGAAATAAAAAACGTTTTTTCTGACAAGTTACTGGAAAAAAGGAGAAAGAAAAATAATAAATAAAAAGTTGTGTACGTATAGAGATTTACGTTGGTCGTTTACATATAGCTGATATTTTCATTTTGCGAAAGAAAAATATTTAAGTTTGGGATGAGTTTGAACATTTTTTTACTAAAAAATTGAACTGTTTCTTTTTTTTCAAGGTTTTTCTATTTATAATATATAAATGACACGACATAGTTTCATTTATATGTATTGACTTCGGTCACTTTCTAAACGACATGGCTTCGTCTGTCTTTTCTACAAATATTTTCATTGCAATTATTTTGAGTTTTCTCTTTAGTTAATCGATTGCATGAATTACATAGATTGGCAACTAGGTCTGTTGAATAGCTGGATGCAACCGCCAGTTGTATTTTAACAGTTTCTTTTCTTGCACTTCCCGACTGTGAAACTCCTTTCCGATTTTTTGCTTCTCTATAACCTTCAAAAATTTAAATGCAACGTCATCGCCACCTTCCGTTATCCTGAATCCTGTTACTTTATCGTTTTTAGATTTATGCATTTTTGGTGATGATAATGATTTACTGATACACGTCCTTCTAATTAACCCATAGCTGGGGGAGAAGAGTTGGATTCATTCCTTTCCTGAGGGTATTTACGCGTAATTGTACAGTGTTGGGAAACAAATATTCGTACACATACACAGTTTTAATTTATTTTATTTCCAACTAATGAATAAACATACTTTTCATTTGATTAACTGTACATCGATGCATAATAAGTAAATATGCACAGAAAACAGAAAAAATGATTTAATAGAAATAAATCCCAATTATCCATTTTAATGTGTGAAAAAGTATTCGTACAATACATAATCTTTATTTAATACTTTGTAGAATAGGCATTATTCACTTCTATAGAAAACAAACACTTCTTGTAGTCCTCAATTAAAGACGCTCAAATTTTAGTTGGTATTTTGTTCCATTCTTCTTCGCGTATGGTTTACAGATCCTTAATGTATGTTGGAGCTCTCGTTCGAGCCGTTATACATTATCTCATGTCCCAAATTACTACACCTGGTATTCCCAAGCGGTCACTCATGAAGGTAGTGAACATGCTCGATGTTGTTTAACTTCAGTAATCGTACGAGAACCGGTGTTTCAACGTGATATGGCCGCAAATGCGAGAGAAAAGGAAAGAAAACAGAATATTGTGAGAAAGTAAAAGATGTGTTGTTGCGAGATGCTGTGCCATAGGAAAAAAAAAAGACTCTATATTGCTTTATATACCGTTGCCTTCTGTTCGGCATACGGTTCTCGTCCGACCACAGAAGTTAAGCAACGTTGAGCCTAGTCAGTACCTAGATGGGTGACCGCTAATACCAGCTGCTGTAAGCTTGGGTGTCCAAATGGTATAAATGTTAAATGAGAGAGTCGAGTTGGAATTCCGGTCGTTATGTGCAAATACCTTTGGGAAAAGGTACGAATACGTCTCTTCTTCACCTAGCTATGGGTTAAATAGTAAGACGTGTCAAAAAATCATCATTATTCCCCTCATAATTCTTACAATCCCAAAATATTTTTAAATAACCTAAAAGTGGTTGATAAGCCGTAGAAAACAAATTAATCCGTAAAAAAGCTTTCTGTTCATCTGTGAAGAAATTGTCGAACATTCACTGCTATATTGAAGGACTGATATTAATAGCAGGTCAGCCCTCCTTTCTTGAAAATTAAAGAAAACATAAGCAAGGCCCAAACTAAAGATGATCACACAGGACACGCAATCCAAAGACGCTGGCGCTATTAAACATATACTAACCGAGTGTTCAGACCTTGCTCTCTGAAGACAAAAATACTATAATATAAACAACATGTATGAGATCTCAAAAAAATGGATGACAGTGTTATGAATAATCAAGACTTGTCTCCCCTTGTTTCGTTACTCTTTGAGAGAGCTATTTCTGTTTACTGGGACTCTAAAAGGACACTATACGCGAACATTGTATTCTCAGTTGAATAAAACTTTCTTAAAGCCTACACCTGCTTACTTTTTTCATTACAATGTATATATGTGTGTAATTGTGTTTTCATTTCGATATATACGCGCGTTCTTATTTTCCGTGTTATATTTTGTTTCAGCAGGCGGATTTGGCTGTTTTATTTTTTATACGAGTATGTGTATATGTTGTGTTTGTTCATTTGTATATATATATATGTTTAACTGTCTTTTTTCTTTGCTTTATTGATAGAAAAATATTTGTTTTTTTAATTATACTCTTCTTAACTTTCATTAATTAAACCCTCTTTTTATCTATATATCTTTGCCCATGTATGCAAATGTTGATTGTTGATTTATACTTGCTTATTAATACTTTTAGGTTTGATTTGTGGTAAGCCTGTCTATATCTTTATTACTATGTGTGATTGAATGTATATACTTTTATTTGTATATATATATACATCTGATATTTTTTTGTTTGATGTTGATGTCTTTATTTCCTGTATTTTTGCGTGTTTATATATCTGAATATGTAAGCAAATATATGGATATAGATCCGACAGTATGAAGAAAAATATACTGAAAAAACAAACAAAAATCCTAATATGCGATTATGCTGTTTTAATGTTTAATGTCAACGTCGGACGCTTCGGTCTAATAGACCATCTTCAGGACATATTCATAAAACATAATTAACATAGACCATATACAATTCTTCCATGTTATAAAGTAAATTTGGGTTTGTATTTCCAGTAGACAGTATGTAAGCAAATATATGGATATAGATCCGAGAGTATGTTTTTTTCAGTATATTTTTCTTCATATCTGAATATATTTACGTGTTTGTGTATAATGATGAGGTTTCCCCTACCCACATCATTTGAATTCAGATCCCTTCAAATGTATCTAAGTTGTTACGACGTTTGAATCTCCTTAAATTAGCGTTTGCTCTAATTGAAAATTTGGTTTTTTCGATTAAAACAATAAATAAATAATAAA
>CAHIKZ030000623.1:370000-462500 GCA_903632075.3 Acanthosepion pharaonis
GATCCTAATAATATAAAATATCAAAACTGATTCACAAAATAGAGCTCAATATAATTTTTATTATAGAGCATGTAGATGAATTACAATTAATGACATCCAAACAATTTAACCCATACATGGAAAGAAGGTTTTCCCTGGACTTATCAATGAAAATACATTTACTAAAATGAATTTTAGTAAATGTATTTGCATTGATAAATCTAGGAAAAAACTTTCCCCTGGACAAATTGTTCATCTGTATGGGGTAAACTGTTTGGATCTCATTAACTCTAATTCACACACACACACACACACACACACACACACACACACACACACACATATATATATATATATATATATATATATATATATATATATATATATATATTTCGAGATTGCTTTCGCATAAAAACATACATCGGGCACACAACGACAAATCTCTCACGTCGTCTTACATACCATCTTATTGAAACCAGTGCCATAAAATCACCATTAATAACAGATTCAAATCCTTCGAAATAAGATAAATCTTATTCAACAAGGCCAAGATTATTTACAAAAAAAACAAAAACAAATGCAAAAAACGCTTACAAAATCTCGAAGCCATCACAATTAAAGCCAAAAACCCAACATAAATAAAAAAAAGGATTTAATACTGGCAGAAAGATATATATTTAATGACTAATCCTCCAAATAATAAGTACCAATTCCCTACTAAATGGCTAATAAACTAATTCGACAACACGGCCTATATGCCCCAAAATATTACCCATAAAAATAAATAAAAATCTACGCAAAACCAAAACTTACAGTTATGATGATGATTGACGACAACTTAAAGCGCTCGGCAACACACTAAAGACTGGTGTCTTTTTTCAATAACTTACACCCAAATACAAAGAAACCCGCGAAAAGGAAGAAAAATCGAATGGAAGGTTATTAAACGAAAAAGTTCCATAGTTTTTAACAACAATATGCCTCAATATATATATATATATATATATATATATATATATATATATATATATATATATTAAAGTCAACAACCAGTGGCGACGGTCTGTTTAATGCATAAATGTAATCGTCAGGCCTGACTATAGCGTTTAATAAATATGAAAATGACCATTGACGCTGGGTGTTAACTTCAATGTACACATTTATATTTACACTCTATCCCTGATAATGAGCACTTAAAAACTATATTTTTATCATATATATATATATATATATATATATATATAATTATTTATTTAAAAATATGATTCCAAATCGCTACATAAGAGGTCTCATGTTTCAAAACAAGAGCCGAAAACTTCAATATAATCCTTTAAATTAAATTGAGTTGAAATTAAAAGGGCTCCGTTCCATCTTCAAGCGAATTTTTTTGTTGGAATAACGTATATCTGAAATTTACTTGTTTTAAAAGTTGAAATCAAAATCACCATGGTAACAGCTAGGGCGAATTGTCTAAAATGGGTAGGCGAGTGTAGGGTGTTAATGATGAGTGGCGGTATAGAGATACTTTCAAGGTGTCAGGTCGGGGGAAGGTGAGGGTGTTAAAAAAGAAACGAAGATGTATTAAGCTTTTGTCAAGTTGGCTTGTCTATGGAGATTTATTTATTTATTTTATTTTATTTTATTATGAAAGGGAATTGTGCATATAAAAAGAAAAAAAGAAAAACTTTCGTGGCGTTTGTTTTTTGACGACTTCATAAAGAGTTATCTTTTATGTAAGGTATTTAAACTACTAATTTGGGCTATGGATTATGAAGGGTGTTATGTTGTATGCAAGTTTGTAGTTAATAATTTCTACTATGAATCTGATGATTGGGTTATTTGTTAAACAAGTTATATAAATTTTTTATTTCAAACCAAAAAATCTGATGATGCCTACAAAAAACCGTTAACTCGTGTCTATTATTTAATAGATTATTATTATTTAGAAGTTTAATAATGTGTAATTTTTCATGGAGGCACAAGGGCATGGGTGATCCCAAGCTTTACATATTCTAGCCTTGTCAATAATTTTCCATTTAACTTTTGTTGTCTTATTTGTTTCCTTCAAGTGCCAAAAATATTTTGATAGTGAAGTCTGGTTATATTGAAGTTTTCGGCTCTTGTTTTGAAACATGAGACCTCTTATGTAGCGATTTGGAATCATATTTTTAAATAAATAATTATATTTATGCTCTACTTTTGTATCGAGCACTATTTTTTAAAAATAATAACAAAAATACTAAGGAACTTTGGACTATTTACCTAACCAGTTCCTTCCTATTTTCTATATATTTTCACACACACACACACACACACACACACATATATATATATATATATATATATATATATATATATATATATATATAAAGAAAGAACAGTAAGATATATAATCCGGTGTTCTTATAGATATTTTTTATTTTTACAAAATAGTGCTCAATGTAAATTTACAGAGCATTAATATTATAAATTAATTGATTATGATTTTAGCTGTGTCTTTAAAACCCAGTAATTTTAAAAGTTACTCCAAAATTCGCTTGAGGATAAAATGGAACTAATGTCTTTAATTTAATTCCAAAATTAAATTCGGAGCTTTTAGCTTCCATTTTTGAAACATGGTTAGAACTGTGTAGCGTAAAAAAACATATTTTAAATCAATTAATTTATAATATATATATATATATATATATATATATATATATATATGTTGTTTTTAATCAACAAATTTTCCATGATATTTCTCGACTGCTGATATCTGCTCGAACCGCTCGAGAAAAATAATGGGAAATCTGTTGTTTTAAAAACAGTAATTTAACTTTGGGGAGGTACGGTAGAGTAATGGGTAGCGACCATGATTGAGGAATCGGAGATTCCATTCCATTACTTAGTTACAGTTTCTGAGCGCATTATCTCGCGTGATAAACAGTTTGAACAGGGCTAGCACTCTCAAGCCCTCAGTCACGATGACTTGTGACTTCGTGCAAGCACAACCGCTGACGGCTCCCAAGGGTTTCGTCTACCCGATTTCCCTCTCAAGGTTTTGGGCAACCCGTCATATGGCTTTCAGGCAAAAATTGCCGCACAAATGTCCCGCACGTTGAGATCACCGTCCGCAGACCGATGACCGCCAGAAGTCACTTTCCTGAGAAATCGACCAGGGCGAAATTCCAACTCGGGTCTCATGGTCAGAAAGCAAACGTTCTAAATATCCGGCCAATGCTTTACGGCTAAGACTCGCCAGGCCACGCACATTTTAGCAAACTACCTCCATTCGTAGTCCATTGGTGAGCAGTTTCATCCCAAGAACCGCTGCTCTGTGGAACCGATTACCATGAGGATTCTTCTCCGATCACCTCTTCAAGTCGAGGGTAAATCGTTATCTTCCCCACATATCCCAATGAACTGTACATCTTATTCTGTAATCCTCCACAATGATTTTTTTCTTGGGCCTTGAAAAGGGTGAACATCATTGTATAGAAAAAATAAAATTAAAAACCGCCTTCCAAATTCAGAATCCACTGAATGGATATATCTGACAGAGCTCCACAAAATCTTATATGTATGGCAAGGACCCTAATACGGAAACATTTCAAACACCGTCAGGAGTATGACCAGGAAGAAATGAGAACCCCAGTCTATTTAAAAAAATTTTCCCAGACTACTGCTCATTTATAAGCATAGATGTAAAGCGATAGGCACTGGCCATTTAAGCAATCCATACCACATCTCAAACGAATCAAATAATAGAAAACAGCAATTTTGCTTTCCCTCCCGAGTCCAACGTACTGATGATGAGAGAGGCTCTACCGATGACATAGTTATTCGTATTTGAGAAAAGAATGATCTTGAACAAACATAGGACTCAAAATAAACCTTTTAAAAACCGAAACGATGCTCTGGAATTAGAATGAATGTAGTGATGGCACAAACTCTCAATCCATCATAAAAATTCATCAAGTGGAATTCAGTCAGTGATGTGCCATGCGTGATACACGCTTAGGCGATCATGTATCTTTCGATACATGACGAGCGAGGCAGATTTTTTCCCGCAGTAGGTTGTTATTTCTTTCTGTGGTCGATCAGTTGTCATCTAAGGACATAGAACATAGTTAGTGGTAGAAGAAGAGGATTCATCACTTTCTCAAGGGTATTAGTACGTAAATGAATGTAATGGATTCGAATGGAATTCGATCTCGGCTCTCCGATTCCTTAATCCGAGCCGCTATCCATTACTCCACCGTTGTATTTCGGCATGAAATAACCCATAAACGTAATACAAAATCAACGAACGGAAAGCATAGAAGACAAGCCATGTATTATTTATGTTATGTTTGTTCAAGTGCTATGGTCGACGCCGCCTAGCAATGGCGTAACAATAGCGTAACGAGAATTCGCATTTTCTAATACCGCTTTTTTTTTTTTTCTGAATCCGCACGCTTGAAGCCTATCTGTTATTTTGAGCTCATCAAAATAATCTCTGCCAGTCAGAATGATCAAGAATGATTACTTTTTTTTCCTTTTCAATCAAATGTTAGGCTTTCTTGACACCTTTTAGATTTTCCGGATTATTTTTTTTTATCTTTCGTTTATTCCGATCGCTTCGTTTCCAGTTTCCCATTTCGCTTTTCATAAGTCTTATTTTCATTGGTATTTAGCATGTTTAACTTGGTACAACACAAAGCGAAATAAGAAGAAATAGGGTTTGGAAGACTGTGCAGCAACAGTCTTCCGAATAGCGAGGAACACAGGGGATCTTTTGAAAATGGGTCTTTGGAGTCTGAACTTTTACTTGTTTAATAGCTGACCTTTTGGAAACAATCTTAATCACAAGGCAAATCCAAAGGCTAATATTATTAACTATAAAGAAGTGGAAGTTGTGGAGAGCCATGATAACCCATATCCTGAAGGAACACGGCACAGGTCCATGAGTTTTCTATTTGAATTTTCAGATGAATCTGTTGTAGAGTAGTTTTCACAGTGGAGGCTTGTATTTCGCTAAGTCTCTCCTAAAAGGGTCCGACGTACAAAACGTTAGGAACTTGAAATAAGAGTTAATGACGCAGCCATCTAGTTGGGGTGGTTGATACTTCAATGTCCGACATCGACTGACTCACTCAACTCCACTGAGCTCAACTGGCGACCGCTACTACTACTACTACTACTACTACTACTACTACTACTTATGTGTGGGAGAGTCTATTACAATAGAATAGGTAATGTTCTGGTATAACAGAATCATATTTCTTAAGTTAATGATTAAGCAAGGTCCTGGCGAAGTCTATGACTACAAAATAACCGTAGAATTTCCCCTATTTGATCAATAAATATAACTAAATATTGCAATAACGATCATAAATATGAATAGAGGTTATTATTTAAGTAGTAAGAGGGTACAAATGAAAATATTTAGAATCGAAAATTTTTTCTATTTTACTGAAGCGGACGTTAAACACATGAGGGCGTTCTTTTTTTTTCTTTCTTTAATTATTCCTTATCAGTTTATATTCGCGTTTAAAACGGAATAGTTCATTATTTATGACGTACTGGCAGGGCGTAGCGATCGTGCTTACTAACTACTGAATGAAGGAACAAGCAGAGTTATCATATGCTGATTTTCTAAGCGTAGTATTGGGCACCCAGTGAGGATCGAACACACTTTACAGTCGTAATTGATCTAGCGAGGTAACCTGGCTAACCATTACACTACGTCGAGGTGCCCTAGGATTTATCATATATTATTCCTTGACTCATTCGCAAGTAATATTATATTTGTTATCGTTTCTATTATAATTCTTTCTTGGTGAACTTTCATGTCAGAAACAGCAAGTGACGTAGTCCTATCGACGAATACTGAGGAAACCAACCATCCGTCCTTGTATGGAATATTGCTATCATATATGGTCTGATGCCCCCGCTGTACGTCTCGGGGTCCTCGACAAAATCCAGAGACGAATATGCAATGCCATAGGTCCTTATCTGGCATCTCGTCTACAGTCGATTTCTCACAGACGTGCCGTGGCTTCGTTCTGTCTCTTCTACAAGTATTTTCGCCGCAACTGTTCCGACGAGCTACTTTCACTCGCTCCCAGATTGAATGAATTTAAGCGAACTACTAGGTTGGCATATCGGTCCCACCCTTTCTCTATCGAAACGGTTAAATGTAACCGTCTCTTCTACTCAGACAGCTTCTTCTCTCGCAACTTCCCGTCCGTGAAACTCCCTTCCCCTTACTTGCTTCTCCGATTACTATAATCTTCAAATATTCAAGTGTGATATCAATCGACATCTTCTAATATCATGATCTGGTTCCCCGTCCTTCTCTGTATCCTTTCCTCAAATATGCCTCTTTACTCTTGTTCACAATCCTCTGTAACCCCTTGCGTGCTAGTAGCACTCCTGCCTTGCTTGGAGTGATCTGCTTAAAAAATTACTAAGGAAAATATGTGAGCAACAAAGACATTTTTAAAAATAGGCATTATAAAGAAACTGATATTTACGATCAGAAACAGACGGCTTGAAATTTATGTGTCATATAATGAGAAAAAAGAGTTTAGCGAATTTAACACACACAGGATACATTAGTGGCAAGAGAAAGAGCCAGTAAACTACTTAATTAGTTTGGTGTGAATGGTTGGCAGAACAAAAATTAATTAGAGTAAAATTAACTCATTCCGTACAGGAAAGAAGAATTCAATGGTGGGTTGAAATTTATAAAAATCTTTTACAGACTTCCCAAGTCTACTATTATAACTGTTTAGGCAACTCGACATTGTGTAATGATTAGCAAGCTTGTCTCGCTAGAACATTTACGATTGAGTAGTGAGTTCGATCCTCACTTAGTACCCTCTACTTTTGGCCTTGTGCCACATCTAAGCTCTGCTTAGAAAATCGCTATGCTTAGCAAGTTTGTCTCGCTAGATCAATTACGACTAAGTAGTGTGTTGGCTCCTCATTGTAGGGCTCCTTACCTCGAGCCTTGTGTCAAAACTAAGCTATGTATAGTAAATCCCTATTATGGCTCTTTGGGCACTTCGACGTTGTGAAAGGTTTAGCGACTGAATAGTGTGTTCGTTCCTCACCTCGTGCTCCTTACTTTCTGCCTTGTGCCACATCTAAGCTATGCCTAGTAAATAGGTATTATAGCACTGGGCACCTGGAAGTGTTGTAATGGTTAGCAATCTAATCTTGTTAAATCAATTACAACTGAGTAGTGAATTCGATCCTGACTGAGTGTTCAATTCTTTCGGCTTTGTGCCGCGTCTAAGATACGATTGATAAATCGCCATGATAAATTACTAGCAGCATGGCCCGGCGTTGCCCGTGTTTGATTCAAAAATCGTACGACTCATACAGCAATCCCTATCACTTGACTTAAAATATTTTTGCCCTTCCTTGCCTTTAAAGGAGTGCCCTTTGCCGTGCTGATGTTGTTACATGCCTTACTTTTTGCCTATCTCAAACTGCGAATTTTTTCTAAGCTCTATACTAAACATTAAATCTGTTATTAAAAAAAGAACTAAACAAAATGAACACAAAACGATCAGCTTTAAAAAAGGACTCGTAACTGGAAAAACCGAATGAAAAAAGAATGTTAACAACAAATACTTTTTCACACCCAACCCAGTTCTGCGGAATCAGAATCAACATTGAGTTTAAGCAAGCGAATTAGCCATTTGTAGTAAAGTGCCGTGCAGATTTAAATTTTTCCTACTTGTGACGAATGCAGCTATCGAATTTTTTTTTTGCATGCTAGCATGCTAGTTAACATTTGTGTCAGTCAGCTGTTGGCTCTCACGCTGACCAGTAGAATCTTCCTACCTATTCGTGGCAGCCAGCTATTGGCTCTCACTCTGGCCAGTAGAAAATGGCCGCAAACTACATGAAAACTGCCGTAGAAGCATGAAAAAATCGATTATTTTCACTATCGATGGGAGTTGGGAAATGCAAAGACGGTATTGGCCTTCCCGCTAACTTGGAGCATGTGCATGTAAATTTTGGTGCAAATCCATCGAAAATTGCGACCGTGCATTCGTTACACACACACACACACACACACACACACACACATCCTGCCAATTATAGATAGAGATAGATCACATCGACGAGGTATAATGGTTAACAAACTTGTCTCGCTAGGTCAATTATGAATGACTATTGAATTCGATCTTCATTGTATGCTTCGTAATTTCGGCCTTGTGCCACATATAAGCTACATAATGAGGAAAGAGGAAATGGAGAAGTAACTTAGAGAGTTGGAGAGCCAACATGGTCCAGGTCCTGAATAGACATGGGAGCCGCAACGAGGAAAGCTGTTAGCTTTTACTGGATATCAAATAACAGCAGTGTTACTTAATCCGACAATATCATCGTTAAATTGATGGCGAACTGATTTTCAATTCTTCCTCGGGTTTTAAATTATTGCAATCCTTTTCCAGTGCTCTTTAGGACTTTTCAATGGAGAGCAATGATAAAGAACGCAAATGTTCTCTAGTAAAGTCTAGATCGGTTTGTTTTTTTACGGCTTATCAACCTAAAGCCAGAAAATATATTGGGCTTGGGTTTATTTTTCTTTACGGCATATCAACCACAATAGGTTATTTAATGCAGACAAGATTTTTAAAATAGGACCCTAACAGGTGCTACCACTCCGGGTCATAGTGGACCTGGGAACAAGAGCAATTAAGAGTGGATGTTCACGTTCCTCAGAACCTTCCGATCAGAGGCTTTGCTACCGGATGTAGTTTATCGTCATACCCAGGACGCGAAAAATAAGTAAGTGTCTTTTGAAAATGATAATGATTTGTTGACACAACTTCTTGTATTTAAACCTTAGTTGGGGGAAAAGAGGTGGATTCAAACCTTTTCCCATGAGTATTCGCGCTTAAGTGAACCCAACTGGAATTGGAACCCGGCTTTCCGATTTCACACATCCGTGCTTATGATGGCACACCGGCTGGTAGACTAAAAGACCTGCAAGTGTACCGGGGTGCAACAGTTGATCTGCCAGTTATTCTATTCTGGTGCACTTTCATCTCTACCAACCGGTGTATCTACTTATATTTATATTTTGGTCAGCAGATGAAGTCTTCAGCCGATAGTATCTGGTATTCCCAAGTTGCCACATATCTAGGTACTGATCAGGCTCGAGGATGCTTAGCTTCGGTGATTGCACAAGAACTGATGTTTCAACCAAAGTTTAGAGATTTATTCACGCTAGTAGTACCCGTGAACTTTTCATGGTTTCTCGATTTTTTGCTGATGAATCCTAATTCTTAATCATTTTCCGATGAATTCTAATTCTTAATAATTTTCTGATGAATCCTAATTCTTAATCTTTTTTCTGATGAATCCTAATTCTTAATCATTTTCTGATGGATCATAATTCTTAATCTTTTTGCTGATGAATCCTAATTCTTAAACTTTTTTCTGATGAATCCTAATTCTTAATCATTTTCTGATGGATCATAATTCTTAATCTTTTTGCTGGTGAATCATAATTCTTAATCTTTTTTCTGATGATTCATAATTCTTATCTTAACTGAATAGATACCTTGCGAGAGATACGTGTTTAAAATATTTTTGGAAAAAAAACCCTTTTCCTTTGCTAAATATTTACGCTAAAAAGCTTTAACTAAATATTACAATAATAATCAAAATATTGAGTTCGATCTTCTCTGGGTGCCCATAATGTTGGCCATGTGCCACGTCTAAGCTACGCTTAGAAAACCATCATTATTTAAAGTACATAACGTATGCTTGAACTCACGGTCGCGATGACCTGTGATTTCGGGGTCGCACCATTATCGGCAGCCTACGCAAGTGTCTGGCGATCTAATTTCACTCACAAGGTTTGGGTCAACTTTTGGTACGTTTTTCATGTACTTTCCAAAGGTGCCGCATATTGGGATCGTCTCCTCTTTTTTAAAAATGTTGATCACGCCAGATGATGCACTCTCTCTATCTACCAGAAACTGCACGTAAGTTCTGGGAAGCATAGCTGCAGTATTAATTACAAGTGGACACTGTGGTTGTTGAAGAAACACAAATGTGTCTGAGCAGACGTCTGCAACAGGCATTGACTAGCTGCCCAAGCAAATAACCCACCATTATTATTATTATTATTATTATTATTATTATTATTATTATTATTTCCTTTGATTTCTGGCGTTTACACAATTCTTTCCGGGTCCCGCCCAGGGACCTAAGGTTAGAAATGGCATCATGACACTTTCCACTGACAAAAAAAAAAAAAAAAAATTACATAGATAAAGCCCTTCGTAAAGTGTGGGCTGTACTTGTCAGAACAATTTTTTGTATCTCATTGAGGCATGGACTTCCAGGAATCCCTTCAATTAGTCTACTGGAATCTTTCCCAACCAATCCTAGGGCTCCAACTACAACAGGGATTGTTGATGTTGCCATATGCCATTTCTATTTTAAGGTTCTTGTATTTTGACAGCTTTTTGAATATCTTCAAAAATACATTGCAGTCAACAGGGACTGCTATATCAATAAGGAGGCACTTTTTTGTTTGTGGTCTTTAATAACAATATTCAAGTGGTTGGCTTTGATTGTTCTGTCAGTGTGTATTGTGTAGTCCCATAGAATTGTAACAGGTCCTATCTCCGTAATCGGGTCTGGGTGGTGTTCATACCATTTTCAGTTTCCTTCCCGTATAAGTTGCAGATTTTCCAGTGCAGATATTGGCCAACACTGTCATGTCGGGTTTTATATTCAGTGGGTGCCAACATCGTGCAACCTGATACAAGATGATCAATTGTTTCTGGATATTTATCACAGAATCTGCATTTTGGGCTGACACAATATTTTAGTATATGTGCTTGATAATTCCTAGTTAGCAAGCATTGGTCCTGCGCAAGCAAGGTTGACAAATTTCCACTGAAGCAGACAGTTGTGATCCCTTTTTTTTCTTCAGTTGTGATCCCTTTTTTTCTTCAGTTGTGATCCCTTTTTTCCTTCAGTTGTGATCCCTTTTTTTTTCTTCAGTTGTGATCCCTTTTTTTCCTTCAGTTGTGATCCCTTTTTTTTTTTCTTTTTGTCGTTCTTATTGTGTATCTTTCTATTTTCTTGCTAAAACCAGTGTCTCTAATATATGTTTACTCGCACTCAAAATGGAATGGTCCATTAACTTTTCTGAGGCAATGCCAGGACATAACGCACGGGGCATACTAACTAACAAACAGAACAATAGTATAATTTTCATTTTTTTTTTCCATTATGGAATAGACTCAGACATTTCTTTTTTTTTTCTTTTAATAAGAATCCCCAGGGCCTGGTCTTCTAACACGTTTGAATCTGAAAGTTCTAAAATATTTTACACATTCACTTACGTGATAATACTCTTGGGAAAGGTATGAATCCTCCTCTTCTTTCCCCAGCTATGGGTAAATAGCAGGACAGACCGAGTTCTATAGCCTTGGATGGCAACTGGTCTACCGCAGAAAGAAATGGCAACCTACTGCGGTAAAAAATTTGCCAACGCCAGTCATGTATTGAAAGATACATGATCGCTTAAGTGTGTATCACGCATGGCACATGACTGACTGACTTATTATTAATATTATTGTTTCTTTATTTTTTTTTGGTTTGTTTCGAGGCATAGCAACACCTTATGGGTCATTTAATGCTGAAATTTTATTTTATTGGGAGCATTAGTAATTTCTTTTATAAAATGTATTGTTGATAACATTTTTTTTCAAAAATTTATTGCTGGTATTAATTTTTTATAATCTTTAATCTGCAAGATTTAAATACAATGTCAATCTAAATGACTCCATCTTAATTAAATAGATACACCCGAAAAAAAATCCCACTCATTTTTAAAAAAAACACAAAAGAAAAAGAAATGGATATATTAACCATGCCAGGGAGTTCAATAACTTGTGAAACAGGAAAGTGGCAGTCGTGCCAGTCGTTATCAGAAAACTTAGAGCGATACCGAAGAATCTAAGAGATAAGCGTGAGAAACTTCTTTATACCTTTTCTATAAATACTTTTATGATAATTATTCTGATCAATTTTTCTGGTGGTGCTAGATTGGCGGCAATTTTTCATCATTTTTCAGTTAAAACGCCTAGATGTAACCGTAAGTTCTATGCTAACAGTTTCTTCTATCGCACTTCTCGCTTGTGGAACTCTCTTCCGGCTTCATACTTCCCATCAAAAATTTAATTTCAAGAGTCAATCGTTATCTTCTGCCTCCCTAATTTCCGTTCTTTTATTGTCCTCTCTCCTTAACAGTGTTTTTTTTTGCTCATATAATCTAACACTCGGTAACGCCTTGCGTATTAATAGCTTTGTTGCTTTGCTTGGGGTGAAATGATTAAACAAATAATTAAAAAAGAAGATATCAGATTAAAATGAAGCCGTTATGGATAAATTGACGCCTCCTTTTGGTTTAAAGTTTGTTTTTATTGATTTCAGATGAAAACTTGGAACATTTCCAATATAGATGAGTGAAATTTTCGCTTTCCGAAATTATAGTTTATAGTTTAGATATTTGAAAAAATAAAAAAGAAAAAAAAGAAGGTGCCTTTTTAAACTGATGCCCAGTGCATATAAATTAATTTGCTTCGTTTCTTTTTCTTTCCCAATCAATCAGTCAATCCCCACGAATAAATAAATAAATAAATGGGTGTTATTCATACAGTTGGACGAAGACATTTGGGAATTATATTTTGTGCTGATGAACATTACTTATTTATTTTTTTCAGATCTTGCAAGGGCAACTGAGATCCAATAAGGATTAATTGATCCACTATCTTTATTTGTGGACACTCTGACGTGCTTTATCTTGCATCTAAGCTACACAATATATTCACAATGTCCTGAATATATATATATATATATATATATATATATATATATATATATATATATATATATATATATATATATATATATATATATATATATATATATATATATATTATATATTATGTTCAATTGGAACACTAATAATCATTACATATGAAATAATAGGAAAGGATATTTCGACGTAGCATAAAGGTTAAGGCAGAGCAGTGAGTTCGATCCTCGCTGGATGACCCAAACTTTCGGACTTGTCCCACAACTAAGCTACGCTTAGTAAATCACCATCCACTTTGTTTAACATCCTACCAGAAAATGTCATAGGACATTATTTTTTATAAAGATTCAAGATTATTTTGAATCGATATATTTGAAGTTTACACGACTAACAACCACCTCTGCGAATGTTAATATTTGCCCAAGGAAGCTGAAAGAAACATCGTTTTCCTGTCACTGATATTGTAAACGCAGGAATTTCAATAGCATTTGTAATGTCACCTAAACAAAAGCAAGTAATGAAACATTAGTTGACAGTATGTCACTCCTTTTCTCCTCTCTTTCTCTCTCATATATATATATATATATATATATATATATATATATATATATATAAAAGTGAACATAGAAAGTCAACACTTAGAGGCGACATTCTGTTTCATACTATATGCAATCGTCTGGCCTGACGATTGCATATAGCATGAAACAGACTGCCGCCTCTAAGACACTATCAATTTCTAATCCCATTTTCCCTCTCATTTCATTGTTGGAAGTGTTACCTGATGATCCGGAATCCTTTAAAAAGGATTTTGGTGAAATAAATTATTGTAATGGTACCTTAAAGTGGTCTGTTTTTCATTAAATATTAGCTCTGTTCTTCACATTGAGCTCTCAGGATTTCATCCTCCTTGGATTTACCAATTCGGTTTACCAAGTTCTTAATAACTTATATATATATATATATATATATACAAACAAAAAAAAACATATGTTTGGACTCTTCTGTTGATTACGAAGTATGTGGGTCTAATAATTCACTACTTAGAACTGAACCTGTAGACTAACCACACAGAAGATTGAATTATAGTGATTTACTAAGTGTAGCGTAATTGTGGAACAAAGCAGAGATTAAGGAGTGCTAAGTGAGGATCGAATTCACTATTCTGCTGTAATTTATCTCGTGAGACAAGCTTGCTAACAATTATACTAGGTCGAAGTGTCTAGATTTGATTATAAGCGGTGAACACTTATGCAAAATCTGACAGACTTTTCTGAAGAACTGATAACAGAGAAATGACGCAGGGAATGTCACGAAATATCTAAACACCCCTCTCCAGATATAATCGACATCATACTTCTGTCCCTTATGCTTGGATTGCAATCGTGAGAATTTCAAGAACATTTTCCATGAACAAAAGGACAAAAGCACGTCAAGGCTCATTAGTTGAAAGTATATCACTTTCCTTTCACTCTCACTATTTCTCTACCTTTCTCTCTCTCCCTATATATATATATATATATATATATATATATATATATATATATATATATATATATATATATATATATTGTTAAGTTATCGAAAACAGTAAAAACCGGAACTTCTACTCCTTTTGATGTAGGAGTCTTTCGTACGACAGCCAAGTCTAAACTTGAAGGGAAATATTCTCCCACAATATATATATATATATATATATATATATATGTGTGTGTGTGTGTGTATGTATGTATAAGATTTAAGAATATAACAGTTCAAAAGTAAATCAGATAGTGCTCAATGTTAAAAATATCAAAATAATATTGATATTAAAATAGACGATTGATAATTAATATTTTTTCATATACAGAAAAATTACTTAACTCTAATTGTTCATATCAATTCTTGCTGTTATTTCCCTGTCTTCGAAGTTTCTTGGACGTATCCATTTTCAAGGGGTCTGTTATTTGAATAAATATATTTCCAATTTATTTTCCAAAGACACTAAAAATTGAAAATAAATTTATTCAAAAAACGGGTAAATATTTTGAATCTTACGGTGGTCATGCACAAAAATATACTTAAAAAAAAACTCACATAAGTTACCTCCCTTGCATAACGAGTAAATATTTTGAACTTTGTAGAGTTTTTTGACAGTTAACCCTTGAAGATGAATTCGGAGGGGAATGAAAGTGCCTGAGAAGATAAAAATGATTTGAAAGAAAATTTTTGAATCTTGATCAATTTTCTACAGCTACCAAGAAATTAATCCGTGGATTTGAAAAGATTAAAATTAAAGTGAATAGACATAATACATTTAAATCATTTAACCAAACATGATTCAATATATATATATATATACATGAATCATGTTTGATTAAATGATTTAAATGTATTATGTCTATTCACTTTAATTTTAATCCTTTCAAATCCACGGATTAATTTAGGTCTCTGAAAGTGTGGCTGGTCCTGTATGCAAACCTTCACCACTATAATCAAATCTCATGTGCTGTTGTCGGGCTGTCGGTTTCCTGGGAACTGATCTGCTTGACCCTCATACGCCGAATTCGACGGGAGAGTCCACTATATATATATATATATATATATATATATATATATATATATATATATATATATATATATGTAAGCAAATATATGGATATAAATCCGACAGTATGAAGAAAAATATATACGGAAAAAAACAAAAAAAAATTTATATACAATTATGCTGTTTTAATGTTAATATGTCAACGTCGGACGTTTCGCTCTAATAAACCATCTTCAGGACATATTCATAAATTATAACATTATCAATACAACATGACAAAGACGATGTACATAAGCATAATTGTATATAAGGATTTTTGTTTGTTTTTTCCGTATATATTTTTCTTCATATATATATATATATATATATATGTATATATATGTGTGTGTGTGTGTGTGTGTGCATGTGTGTGTGTGTTCCCAAATAAATAAATACTTAAAGTAAATAATAATAATAAAAATAAATAAATAATAAATCGCAATCTTTTTGACCAACACACTTTCCCAATAACCAGCGTAGATGACGTCAGATGACGAATTTCAAACTTCCAGCTTTCGAAAGAATATCAGGATGTAGACAAAGCAGTTCTAACTAACACACAGACAGCACATTGGCTTTTAATAATGACTCTGATGTTTGAAATGCTTAAACAAATGAAAAAAAAGAAAAGAAAAAGAACTTTGAACAGTTTAACCATAATTTTGATCTGAATAGTCAACACTTTATTCAAAAATTAGAAAAAATACAATAAAAATTAAACAGAGGGACATTGTCAGTTCCTTTTAATCAAACTTATTAAACAAGATGAATATTATAAACAATAAGTAATTAAACAAGACGAATAATATACCTTATATATATATATGTATATGTGTGTGTGTGTATGTGTGTCTGTAAGAGGGAGAGAGAGAGAGAGTGTGTGAGAGTATGTTATTGAGTACTATATTTTTGGCACGTTCTCTCGGCACCCCTTCTTTTCTTACTTTCCTCTTCCATTATGATATCAATAAAAGCCCACGGAAAAGCGGTCATCTATTTTCAGACCGCAAAAAAATCCATAAAAGCTTGGCATAACTTCGCCCTTGGATTTCTCGTGCCCCACCATTCTGCCACACCTAGTCCTGTTTGTCCATTCCCCCCCCCCCCAATCCCGCCAGGCTTTTTTTTTCACCCGCTTATACGTCTTTACAACCTTTAGCGCCAGTTGTCCGGTAAACCTCGAAACAATGAATTTGCGTACACTCGACTTGACGTAGACGCACAAACTGAAGGCTCAAAAAAAGAATCATTGGTTATTATAGAAAATGCAAAAAAAAAAAAAAAAAAAAAAAAGACCCAAGAAACAGAAAAATCAAACAATCAAAAAAAAAAAAAAAAAAACATACAAAAATCCCAGGCAAACCAACATTTAACATATATAATTTGTTTAAAACTTAAAACCTAGATATAGAATTTAAGGTACAGAATTTAATAAAAATAAATCCTTTAGACATTGCTTTGTTTATATTTTGGATAAGAAACTGATCAGAATTGTAGTTTCGGGAAAAATCTTAATGAGTAAATGTACTTTCCTTATAAAAAAAAATATAACCTTGCTTTGCTGTAAAGCTCTCTGTAGTCGAGGGGTAATGCACGCCGGAAAAAAAATGTTAGTTTATCCGAAAAAGAAGGACGCCAGTTCAAACCCTGCCAGGAAACACATTTTCTTTGTTATAATCTAGAAAAAGGTCACTGAATGAGGAATAACAAAAACGGAAGTTGGAAATAAAATGGTAATCTTTATAACATCAACAAAATACAATACTCGCCAGCGACGTGAAGTAGGTAAACCACTGCTAGTAGTGGGCTACACAGACAGCATATTACCCCCACTTACAATAGTGTCCAACGTATTTATTAGTGTTCATACGTATGCTATATAACACTTTATGAAGAGTCCTCGAGTGCATAGACCGATAGATGTATTATACACTGTTAAAAAAAATTAAAAAAACAAACGTCTCGTCTATTTCAAATACAGGTATCATCTAAAATATTATGTATCAGCAGTTGAAGTTCTCGCAGACAATTGTTAATGACTAGCAGTAGAGCCCGGCGTTGCCCGGGGATATAACAGTAAGAGATAGATCAAGTATCGACCATCATAAAGACTGAAAAATAAAATTGACAAAGATTATTGTTTAACGTTGACGGACACGCATGTCTTAATTAATTTTATTTATTTATATTTTTTTTTACGAATTGGTCAAACCCAAACTCAAACAAAAACATTGTTTTCAATCGTTATGAGTCTATCGATTGAATAGAATTTTATTATAAACAATTGTCTTGTAAATGTAATTTTTAAAGCATTCTGAATATAAAAAGAAAGAAAAAGTGTGCAAGACAATAAGAAACACTACCTGCCAAAAAAAAGTGAAGTTTTGTTGAAATCGGTTGAAAAATGTAGGAAATCCGATCCCATATATAAACGAACACACACAGACACACACAAACAACCTGGGTTTTATAATAAGTATAACTCGATATGAGTTGTCCCCCTTTCATTTGCGACAGCGATGGCTCTTAATCGTGTTTTCAAATTGATTTCGTGCAAAAAAATGTGTTTTTCCATTTTTTTGGCGCTGTCAGAACCACCGCAAGGTAATTTTACGTAGTCCTGTGAAGTTTTGTTGAAATCAGTTGAAAAATGTAGGAAATCCGATCCAATATATAAACGAACAGACACACACGCAACCTGGGTTTTTATAATAAGTATGATTTATTCACTTTTCCCACAATCGGAGTAAATAGGTTCACTTAGCATTCGGTTCACACTCCTCTACCGTTTTTGATTTAACGAGAGTAGAGGTTTATCCCTTGCTTAGGATTGTTTTTCCCGTTCTTTCTAAACCCTAAACTTCTAACTTGTCCGCTAAAACTCTGATATTTACGTGTAAAATTATCGGAACTGGTGCTGTAAAAAGCAAGCGACAGCACATATCAATTCGGCAATTAATCTTCTACGAAACAGCCCCCTTCTGAAAACACGCCCTTTATCCAATGCCGTTTCTATTCATGGAAGTATTCCCGGAACTCTTTTCTTTGAATAGCGAAGAGCTACTTCGTTGTATTCTCGGCGTCTTGAAATCTTGTTCCTTTCAAGTGGAATTAGATCTTTGAAGAGGTAAAATTGCACAGGGCGATATCTGGGGAATATCGTGGTTTGGGGGTTTGGGGGAATGTTGGCCTTCACCAAAAACTGCTGCACAAGCCGTATTCACTGATGACACTGTTACGCGGCGAGACGACCACACTCTACACACTTTCCTTCAAAGCACCGCTAAAAATGACAGAAATGAGTCAGAACGTTATAACTGAGTATGAAAAGCGGTTTCGCTCTGCGTAATTTTCGCTCCGTTACCATAGTAACAGTTTTGATATTTTTGATCAAACCTCGTATACTATTATTGGATTTCCGGTTCCTTCGAAAGTCTTTTCCTCCACTTTCACATCCGGTAGTCCACTTGCGTCTTAGTGGGGTTATCGCCTTGCTTGGGGTGAATTGATTAAAAAAAACAAAAAAAAACTACTTAGTCTCTTTAACTCCATGGTCAACCAATATACATCTTACTCTCTCATAATATTTTCTTACCTTCCTTTCTCTTCCGTTACAGCAATCTCACTCAGTAATACTCTGCCTTGTATTGGGTGAACTAACATTATAACTACCTCGTGTCCAAAACATCACCTAGGCACAGGCTGTGATGGATAAATTGTCGCCATTTTATATTTTTAATTTCGCGCATGCGCGTTGTTTGTTTGTTTTTTATTTTGTCGATTGCGCAGCACAGTAGGGTCAGTTGGCCATCGTCTGTGAGAAAAAGTGCATCGTGACCCAATTCACTCTGTCAGAAATTTGGAAACGGCATTCGCGCCAGAAGCTCCAATACGAACATTTCAGAGTGTTTGGGTGTCAATTTGAGGACAGTACAGAAGATTCTGAAAGAGTTGGATGATATATCCAGTCAACATCATGGTGTTTGGAGTGATCATTAGTGATGGCGACGTTACGCCTCCATTCATCTTTTTTTTTTTATTTAAAGGATGAGGTAGCTAAATCATTTTTGGAGTAACCTCTGGATATTTGGGATAACACTGAATCGGATAATTTCTGAGCGGACTGGCTTATCTGACGTGAAATATTTCTAACTGGGCTCCATCTGTTTTATCAAAATCTGTCACCATATATCGCATATTTGGCTATGGTGCATGTGCCTGGTATACCCTTATCTGACTGGGCGTTGTGATGGACAAATTTGCGTTTTATTTGTACCGCCCTCTCACATAATAATAATAATAATAGTTTTTTTTTTTATTTTGATCAGTGGAAGATGTCATGAAGTCATGTAGCCATTTCTGCCCATAGGTCTCTGGTTGGGACCCGGAAGGAAATGGACATGCAACAGAAACTCAATGAAATAATAATAATAATAATAATAATAATAATAATAAATGATCAGTGGAAGATGTCATGAAGCCATTTCTGATATTAGGTCTCTGGTTGTGACCGGAAGGAAATGAACATGCAACAGACACCCAAGTAAATAATAATAATAATAATAATAATAATAATAATAATGATGATGATGATGATGATGATAATGATAATAATAAATGATCAGTGGAAGATGTGATGAAGCCATTTCTGCCCTTAGGTCTCTGGTTGGGACCCGGAAGGAAATGTATATTCAACAGAAATCCAAGAAAATAATAATAATAATAATAATAATAATAATAATAATAAATTATACAAATATTTATGGAAAGTACATCTTTTTAATTTTAACCAATCAATGTTTCTATGCTAATAAAATAGTTCGATGAAATATCCCTCATTATTCAAGTCAAGACTACAAATAGCAATTTAGCATGTCCATAGCTATTAATTAAAATCCTGGAAGGGACGCACATGTTGGTCAGAAAAATTACACAACATGCCATATGTGCGTTGCGTGGCATTAAATGTGTTAAATAATGACTGACTTGAATCTCGTCACAGAGTAGCATTTATGTATTAAGTTCTAATAAATCTTGATTACTTAACAGTGTTGAAAATATTTTTAAAAACAACCCCTAAAGAATGACGATTATCAGGCGAACTAATGGCTGTTAATGTCTAATTAAATCAATTACAGAGCCTTGAAAATGCGTTTTGCTCATGACATCGTTCTGCAAGTCAAAATGTTGCTCGTAAAATAATTTAAGAGTTTATAATAATCATAAAAACAAAAGGAAGGTCTTTTTCACTTACATAGATCTAGCATCGGAGTGTGTGACGTCGAATTAAATCCGCGATGCTGGTCATGCGAAATGTTTCTGATATTAGAAAAAAAGCTATTCTTGCCTATATTGTCATTAATTTTTACAGAGGTTTGGATGCAGCTGGGTCCCCTTCCCAAATCGAACCCGTAAGCCTCGACCGCGGCGATGGAAAGCGGCCGGATGGCATTACCATTTTCCCTTTTAAAATGGGGAAGTCGTTGATTTGGGATTCAACCTGTGCGGATGCACTTTCGGTCGGTAATTTGATCAGGTCCGCAGTTGAGCCAGGATCCGTCGCCCGGGACGCAGAGATGAAAAAATAGTTAAATATTCTTCTCTTGTTGATAGATTTTTTTACTCCTGTGTCAGTGGAGACTTCAGGGGTTATTGGCCCTCGTTCGATGGCGTTCCTTCAAAGGATTGGCGCGATTGCGTCTCGATTAAGGGATGAGACTCTCGAAACGGAGTGGCTCTTGCAGCGTGTCTTGCTGGCGATGGTTCAAGGTAATACTATTTCCATCATTGCGGCTAGCAGAGGATAGCAAAAAAATGTTTATAGTTCCTGGAATTGTCATCAATGGTCAAATGAACTTTGTTTCAATAAATTTCTCATATTTTTACAAACGTTTGATCAACTGAATGAACGCTTTCAAACAGCGGAGATATAGAATTTAAATAGTGTTGTGATCCAGAATTCCCTGTCAGGAAGTGACGTCAATAAATGTGGAGCGGAAGTGCCCATTGAAGAGTAAAATCTTTATAACGTAGATTAATTTATTTCTGATTCAAAGACTAGCGCTGGAAATAGTGATTGAACTGTGAGTAAACTTGATTTGTTTGGAAAATATATTATAATATTCCTGACCCATTTACTGGAAACAAACCGCGTGCGCGCGGGTAGAAACTTAATTGAACAGTACACAAGAAATAAAAAAAGGGACATAATAGAAAGTTGCGTCCTCTCACTGGATTGATCTAACCTATATTGCGAGGCAATCTTAAGAGATTTCGAAGTCCTACAAGGATTTATTATTGGTGGCCACAAGTCTTAATGTCATAAGATGTGTAGATGGCACTCTGTTGGTCACATGACAAGAAGGCAACAGGATATCATCGGTAAGATAGAAGAGGAAAGTGAGAAGAAATGACTAAACATCAATTGTGAGAAGACTATATAGTGTCGTTAGCAGGAAGGACAGACCAATAAGCAAGGTACGGATTGGAAACATTGGAAACATGGAAGTAGGAGATTAACTATCGACTAGACTGACGTCGAATTAAATTGGCAACGGTGATCTATGTTTCTGGCGTTAGAAAAAGTTAATCTCGGCTCGATTCTGGGGACTGTTTTAAAAGACGGCAGAATATGAGACACCGAAATCCGACGGAGTATTGGAATAAGAAAAGATGCTTTCCAAAAGTTAAACAAAGTATCAAGAAATATTTCTTTAGAAATAAAGAGACCTGAACTGCTACGTAATATCAATCTTATTTATATGGTATTGAAGAATAAACAATTTTTTACATATAACGATTAGATATGAGACAACAAGGATATGCCTTTTTTTTTAATCGTTTCATCCCAGGAAAAGCGGGAAGCCACTAGCAGCCAAGGGGTTACAGAGAGTTGGAGCTAGAGCAAATAGGAGTGATAGAAGAAAGGATGAAGAGAAGGACCAAGGCATCTGGAGACGTCGATTGATATTACATTTGAATAGGTAGAGATTATAGCTATCAGGAAACAAGAAAAGGGCAGGAAGCTCCACAGGTGAGAGGTGCGAGACAAGAAGCTATTGAAGTAGAAAAGGCGGCTACATTTAGCTGTTTCAACAGTGAAAGGGCGAGAGCGAGATGCCAGCCTAGCTGAGCGCTTAAATTCATGAAATCTGGGAATCAGCGAAAGCAGCTCATCGGAGCAGTTACCGTGAAAGTATTTGTAAAAAAGACAGAGGCACGTCTGTGAGAGAGCGACTGCAGACGAGATGCCAGATCAGGACCAATTACATTGCATGTCCGTCTATGGATTTTATCAAGAACCTTGAGACAAAGAGAAGGGGGTCCAGACCATATATGACAGCAATACTCCATGCAAGAGCGAATTCTTGATTTGTCGATTTGAAGGATCGACTCCGGCTAGAAAAATTTCCTGGCGAGGCACAGGGAGCCAACTTTTCTTGCGGTGGACGAAGCTATTGACTCATTCTACCGAAAGACCCTGATAATATTATGGACGGGACATGTGAGGAACAACTAAGTTTAAAAAAAGAATAGGAATAAAAAGTGACCCTTGTACTTAGAATCGGGAAGAGAGAATTTACATTTCTGGGACACACATTAAGTAAGAGGTTCAAAAAATGGAAAGAAAATGAAGGCAGTAGATCCATGGTGAGTAAGATATCTCACGAATTTCTATAAATTAATGCGAAAACAGGAAATGGAAGGTATTTCAAGAAGTATAAATTTTGAGAACGATAAAGCGAGAAGAAAATGGCTAAACATCAACTGCAAAAAGACAGAATGTATGGTTGTCAGCAAAAATGCAAAATGGAGATGTTAAAATCAAACAAGTACAATGTACAGAATTTCTAGGGCACATATTGAGGAAAGAGGGCTTGGAAAATTTGACACTCACATGACATATTGAAGGCAACACGGACAGTAGAAAACGGCTTATAACTTACCCAATAATCTTGTGAAAATGGTTGGGCAGAACTGGAATTAGGAGAGATAACAAAAAAGACCATATTTACTAGGAGCTGAATAGGACGGGCATTTGTCGAGGTTCATGAAGAGAAAGGAGACGTAGAAGAAGAGGAGGAGGAAGAAGAAGAAGAAGAAAGGAGAGCTATAATCGCCCACACTCTGAAGGAACATGCCATATAAATGATGATAATGAAGGAGAAAGGAGAGCTATAATCTCCCACACTCAGAAGCAACATGGTATATAAATGTAGAAGAACAAAGGAGAACTATAATCGTCTACACTCTGAATAATAATAATAATAATAATAATAATAATGATGATAATATAACTTGATGTATATCGACGGTCCTGTGAACAAAGCAATATTTCAGATTATTGTTTCAATGATTCCGTGCTCGGAATTATTTAGTTTCTCCGACGTTGGAGTTGAATGTATCAAAATTGATACAATAAAGAATTGCTGCTTTTCTCTTTTCCCGGCGCAAGTGCATGCTGACAGTTTATATCGTGTTAATGGAATCATGAATAAACGATTTACTGAAGTCGTTTCAGGAAAGTCCAGACAAATTTCCAGACCTAACAATACTGATGATTCTTCTATCGTGAATTGCATTTCATAAAGTGATGCCATTAAATGAAAAAGTAAAGTCTATGAGAAAAATTATTGAAGAATTATCTACTCTTGAATTATTCATTAGAACCTGTCTCATAGTTTGGGCCATAAATATTTTCACGTTGATATATTTGTATATTAAAAGATTAAACAAAGGTGACAATTGACATAACCTAGACGACTGCCCGCCCATTGGTTGATAAAATAGTGGAAAAAAACGAACATTTTTCAATCAAAAAAAAAAAAAAAAAAAAAAAAAAAAAGGAACACTTATAACATGTTTATCGTTGATAATATTATTTTTGTTGACCATTATTAATTTTTAATTTGTCTTTCATTCACTTTATTGCTGTTGCTTCACTTACACTAGTAGTATTAGATGTAATATTATAATGAATAACTATTATTATTAAATGATTTATTGTCAAGTATTATACATTTTTAACTACTCTTTTATCATAATTTGCACTATTATTATTAGGATAGTAGGAGGCACGATGGATTAATGGATAGCGGCTTGGATTGAGGAATCGGAGAGCCGAGTTCGAATTCCAGTCGAATCCATTATATTCACTTACGTGCTAACACCCTTGGGAAAGGTGTGAATCCTCTCTCTTCTCCCTCCAGCTATGGGTAAAATAGCAGGACAGATTGGGTTCTATAGCCCTGGATGGCAACTTTTCTAGGAGAAGGAAACCTCTGAATTCAAACCTGCTCTTAGAAGAGGGTGAATGGAGTCTCTCTGAGCCTTTGTTGGCAATCCATTTAATGTTGGTGTCACGATAGAAACACCCTTGATAGCCCTAGCGAAGCATCAAGAATTCAGCTATTTGACAAGATTATGAACTACACCAATCAAAGTATTGTTGAGTTCAATCTCGGCTGAGGCCGCAAGATGATAAGATTAGGATAACGTTATCTTGAATTTTATAAGATGAAACATTGTCAACCATTATTAATATATGACTAGTATTTCATTTAAATACCAAATGCTTCATTTACACTAGTAATATTAGTAGTAATATTATATTGGATTTTAATATTGTCAGTTGAAACATTGTCATCAATTATCAATTTTGCGTAGCTCTAGAATAGAAATAATTTCAAGAGTAGAAGAAAGATGGGCATCTGTTGCAAAGCTAAGAATCATCTGGAATGACAGGATCATCTGTCTGAAATCCAATATCGGACTTGTATCTTCAAGTTTTCTGTATGGCCGGGAATCTGGGACATGAACAAAAGAATTACAGCGAAGGATCCGCGCATTAGAAATGACAATCCTATGGAACTCTAAAGTAGACCGCATCACAAATGAAGCTGAGCAGACAAGAAATAGACTCGTTGGAAGGTCTTGTTACAGTTTTTTGGATATATATATATATAACTAGTGAGCGAGTCAAAATGACTTAATTCCCTTTATAGTCTACCAATAGAAGATTAACCAATCAGAAGCCGCAGAACATTGTATCCGTCGTGTATAAAGGCGGCCATTTTTGTTTACCCTACCCGAATGACCAGAGCCAACTTGTCAGGCGAACAGAACAGAAGGAAGAACTACGCTCTGCTACTTTGCTGCGATATCCACTGCGAACCTGAACTACGCTTCCCTACTGTCTCCGAAATATTCACTGCTAACCTCTGGATTCTATACTCGAAGACGACCGTCATGAATTTGTAACAGGTCTAAGTACCATCAAGACAATCAGCTATCCTTCCGCTACTATTCTCGTCCTATTCTATTTTTGGTCATTTTATTATAAAAATCTACTGTTTATTTCTGTTTGGGGGTTTAACATTTGACCATAGCTGAGACCATAACAGGTGTTATCACCCCCAGGTTAGGGTGAACCTGGGAACAGCAGCAGTTGAGGGGCGTTCCAAGCTCCTCAAAAGCTTTAATCTTCTGATTAGAGGCCTTGCTGCCGGGTGAGGTTTATCGTCACACGCAGGACGAAAAGAAGAGGAATTCGCCAGTCTTGTGAATATCCTGGAGAAAACATCCTTTAGATATGACATTAATAAAATTAATGCAAAAAATAAGAACAAAAACAAAAAAATCAAAAAGAAAATCGTGACGAACGATGAGAAAAAAGGCTTTCAAACAAGATAAATATCGGTGGACGGAATCTTAAATTAGTGAAACAATTTAAATATCTTGGCTCGATTAAAAATGAAGACGGTTCCAGGTCAGAAATAACTTCAAGAGTAGGAGAAACAATGGCAGTTATCCCAAAACTAAAAATCGTTTGCTGTAGCCCTCTAAAACCTTCTGTAATTCTGTGAGTCTTTGACATTAAAAGCAGAATTACAGCGAAGGATTCAAGCGTAAGAAATGACATAATACAGACCCAACCTAGGCATTTCGGACCGTATCACAAATGACATTGTGTGAGGCATCACCAGGTAAGAAACCTGGCCGTTGGAAGACCTCATAACAACAGTCAAGAAGAGAAAGTCGAAATGCTACAGAAACGTCACAAGAGGTCATCAATCTTTCCATTACTATTCTACAAGATAGCACTTTAGACAAAAGAAGAGGCAGACAGAGTAAGAAATGTGTTGTCAACGTCATCGATTGGACGGGTAGATTCTTCAGAAAGACTGACACGTTAACGAGATACATGGAGGGAGCTAGTCAGATGTTAGGTGTTCAGCTACGAAGCAACCCTAGAACCACACTCGGTCATAAGACTCAAAACGATGACGACAATGACGGTGATGTTCTCGTTAAACTGATATAACATTTACCATTCTGAGAAAGGAGAGGGTGATTTCCAAAAGTACATTTTTAATAAAAATTCCTGTCATTAAAAATAAATTAAAGTGAATAAATATAAATGTCGGTGAACGGGATCTTAAGATAGGAAAAAATTTAAATACTTTGGCTAGATTATAAGTGGAGCGGTTCCAGAATAGAAATATTGTAAATTACGGCGTACAAGTCGATTTTCAAGCCTAAAAAAATCTTTCTAAAATTAGAGGTCGACTTATATGGTGGGTAAACAAAGATGCAATTTTTTTACCACAGAGTTGTAAACAAGTAGAATAGTGTAGAATTCTAATTCTACATCATTTCAAATAGCTGAAAATAATTTGTTCAATTTTGTGCAAAAAGTGGATCACAGAGCCTTGATATTTCTCTGACTCCTGATTGGTCAATTAATATTAACATCACGTTTTCAACTACGTTCGAATTGTATCGGCCTAGTTTCTAACCTAAACAAAAATATAATTTCGCCAAAAATCCGATTTTCGACCCTATCACGTGACATACAACATTATAAATACAAGACACATTTATTTTTTTCCTTTGTTTTTCTCAGAACCACAACTCTGTAGTTCAATGAGGAGTTTTACATCTGCCCATGATGGGAAGACGCTATGACACACACACGCACACACGTACGTACGAACATGGAACATGTCTTAACTCATCTTACACAGAATTTCAGACTACATCTTATCAAAGAACATTTTTTCCATTGAAACTTACTATTATTTCATGAACTGGAATCTTTTCTGTGAGTCCAGATAAAAATATATCTTCCATAAAATCTTAACTAATTCAAATAACAGTTAAAGGTGAATAACTCCTGTTGTATTATTACAATTCTTACTATATAAAATCACACACTTGATTGCTTTGTATTTCATACAGTTAATGAAGATTGTTTGTTATAAAAACAGTTTTTGTATTCTTTCTCTTGTTTGCTTTTCGTTTTCTTACACATTTGTAAAGTAAAACATGTACGGGTTGAATTGGGGCCGTTCAATCCTCTACAACAGCACCCCTAACAATGACTGTATACCATTTACCGTAACTCCAGCAAACTGTCACATATATATCCAACTAAAACTTGTATTTAATGGATATGTTTGGCATATTAACACAGAAATTAATATAAAATGATGAAATAGTAACACAAATACAGTATTCCATTTACTCTACAGCAAAGATGGCGTCCAACAGCTGATATACTAAGTGATGACGTCACTGTTTGTTTGTTTACATCAGTGATGCAAATGGCGGATGAATGATATTTTGTTTTGAATTAACATACGATACGTAGCAGTACAATCAAAAGAACTACTTGATATGATGTGTAATCTATGGTATTAATATTTTATAGGAGTTGATGTTGACTTTAATGCATTTTTCAGTACACCTGGCGAAGTTATACCGCTAAAATATACGGTACCTACCAGTATGTGTTGTAGGTGGTTTGCTATACAATGTATATAAAAAGACATTACGGTTAGTATCACATTATACAGATAAGTGGTGTGAATACTGTAGCCTAAGTTCATTTCCTGGTAAGCCTAATTTTGGGGCTTGTGGTAGCCTATCGTATTTTTGGGCTCGACCTATACGGTGGGTCTAATTTAAAATTTTGAGCTAAAAATCTTGAGGTCGACGTGTATGTCACTTCGACTAGTACGCCGCAATTGACGGTAATTTCAAGAGTAGCAGAAACAATGTCAGCTGGCGCAAAAGTGGGAACCATCTGGAAAGACAAGAACAAGTTTGATTTCTGGCTCAATACAAGGCCCAAGAGTCATTCAAAGTAGAGTGTTACTGAATGAGGCTGTAGTATGGATGTAAGAGGAGGAAATATATATCATTAGGAAATGTTTATTTGAAATGATTAAGGATGTAGTGATTGGGGAACCTCTTTTGAGTCTGTTGCACAAAATAGCAGTTCTTGGAAAGAGTTGAACGTTCTTCTTACCAATGGAATACAAAGGGAATGCGGACGTTTCGGTCATGCGGATGTGGCATGGTGGGTCTTATATGTAAATTTTCATGGTAACTGCTCTGACGAGTTTTTTTTTTCTCCTGATGCCCCCACTACATGAATTAAAGCGTACTACTAGATTGGCATTTAGGTCCTACCCTTTTACTGTCGAAATAGCTAAATGCAACAGCCACTTTTACTTTAACAGTTTCTTTTCTCGCACTTCACTACCTGTGGAACTCCCTCCCGTTTACTTGCTTCCTTGATAATTAAAATCTGTAACGTCAATCGCCATCTTCCTTGAATCCCGTTTAGCTTCTCTTCTTTCCTCAATCCTCCCAATTTTTAATCTTATTCTTAATCTTTTTTAAGTTTTAGTGGGATATATACGTGACAGTCTACTGGAGTTACGGTAAAAGGTATACAGTAATTGTTAGGGGTGCTGTTGTAGAGGTTTGAACGGCCCCAATTCAACCTATACATGTTTTACGTTACAAATGTGTAAAATATTAATACCATAGATTATACATCATATCATGTAGTTCTTTTGATAGTACTGCTACGTATCGTCTGTTATTGTAAAACAAAGTATTATGGCACCTTGCATTTATTGGAAATATTCATAGAAATATGAGTTAATTTTTCCTTATTCAGTTTATTAAACAGGTTGTTAATTTTTTTTCTTTAAAACGGAAAATAACTGGGTTGAAAATAATTCACTAAGAATGTACTAAACGATCCTAAAAGCAAGGAAAAAGAAAGAAAGGAAAAAGGAAGAAAAGAAAAGATAATAACAAAAAGGGGGAAAGAAAGGAAAAGACATGATATCAAAACAGGCCGCTGGGTGTGGACCAGATGTCGGTCAGAGCCTCTGACTGACCTTAATTTTTGTTGAAAGAATAAATTGGAGATATCGGTCGCGAGCGCTGACCGACATTTTCGTAGAAGAATTCTTATCAAAATAACGAAAGGTAACTTTTAAATTAGAATAATAGAAAATGAATTTTACTTTAGTCAGAGAGAAAGTGTCTTTGGGTTGGGGAAGTGACTGGTGAAAACGATATACGGAATTGACCTGTTAAGAATTGGACACCCACGTTAAGAAAGTAGAGATATTTCGACCTAGATAATTAAGATTCTCGGCTATCAGGAAAAACAAAAGAGGTAAAAAAGAAGAGCAATTGTTTTTGGACCACGGAGGGCGCCAGGAAGGCGGAAAAGATCCTTTTAAAAGTCAAGACTAATTAGCAGCGGGCTGTTTGACAAAGTCCAGGTGAGAGAGGGCAAGGATTGTCATTTTGCGTACGTGCAAAAAGGTGCGAAATCGGATTTTTTTTTTTTAAAACCAGCACGATGTAACCACACCCGCCAACAAAAGGGAGGGTGTTCGGTCAATAACAATTGGTCGAATACAATCACGTGACCGCGGAAGAAGAAGGAAAACCTCGATCAATAACTGTTGGACGAGGCGGTCACGTGGGCTGCGGAAAGAAAGAAAGAAAGGTTTGATCGGGAACGATTGGTTGAGAGCGATCACCTGACATGAGAGAGACTAAGAGAAATAAATATGCGCCGCCCCCCAAGAGCACTGTGAGAAAGTAGGGGTGAAAACAATAACGATAATGGAAAGTCAAAATTAATACGGCTTTTGAAATTATCGAGAAACCCCTGACGCCGACCGACCCACCCCGGTTTGTTGCGGCGTCAATATAAGCAGGACCCCAGTCGGCAGAAATCAGTTGGAGCTGAAGTTGAGTTGAAGTTGGAGCTGAAGTTGGAGCTGAAGTTGAGTTGAAGTTGGAGTTAGGTTGGGCGTGAGTTGCAGTTCACCCTCGGACGACAGAAGAATCCTCGAAACAAGAAATCCTTCCAGCCCAAGTTGAAGACAAGAAATCTTCCACCGAATTGAGACAAGAAATCTTCCACCGAATTGAAGCAAGAAATCTTCCACTGAATCGAAACAAGAAATCTTCCACCGAATTGAAGACAAGAAATCTTCCACCGAATTGAGACAAGAAATCTTCCACCGAATTGAAGCAAGAAATCTTCCACTGAATCGAAGCAAGAAATCTTCCACTGAATCGAAGCAAGAAATCTTCCACTGGGTTGAAACAAGAAATCTACCAGTCTAAACAAACGAAGAAGAAGAAATACAGTTCACGTCGAAGAGAAGAACCAACTGCGAACGACCGATAGAAATTAGCCCAATGTCGAACTGAACCACACGCCGACATACATACATGATTCTAGAAAGTAGGTAATTCGACATTTTCCTATTGTGTGATAGAAGCTTGGTGCCATAGTCCACAGAGCGGGTCGGGAATTGAGAACAATTTTGTTTTTATGTAACGGACTTTAAGATATAAAAGGTTGTTACCCTTTTTATCAACAATTTTATTTGGTGCGTGGGTTTTTTATTTTATTTGTGTTTTGCCACCCCCGTCGGACTCAACTTGTATCGGCCCCGATCCCTGCTGGTCCCGTCTGTCTAAAGATCTAAACACAGCGTGGGTAGACAGACCGGAGATCGGTATAGTTGCTTTAATGACCAGGTATTGGAAGCGAGTCGGGAAAGGCGAGGCTGGTGATCATCTGACCAAAGGGTTGGAGCGGCACGCTTGGACCCAGGAGGAGCGACCAGGAGGAGCGACGTCACCGTTGGCGCCGTAACCAAAGGACCCGACACTGGGCCAGGTGTGTAACCGTCACAGTATCACTCATCCGCCATTTGCATCAGTGATGTAAACAAACAGTGACGCCATTATTTAGTATATCAGCTGTTGGACGCAATGTTTTTTTTTTATTTCACTTCCTGTAATCCATCCTGTGTACTAGCGGCATTCTCGCCTTGCTTGGGGTGAAACAATTAAAAAAATGTATGAACTGGTGAAGCTAAAGAATGTAGCTTATCGGAACATTTTCCATGAAAATAGTGATAAGGTCGCTATAGGATATTGACGTTTTATCTGTGGGAAAGGGCTTGTATGTTTGAAAATAATTCATCGCACACAAGGCCGTATAGAAGCTTTTTGAAATATTCCGAGGCTGGATTGTAAGGTTTGGGCAGCACCATTAAAGATAAACTTGCAGGCGGAACCAGATACTTACATCAGTTACAAGCTGGATATTATTTAGTGGCTGTGAAAATTTCAAATCCCATGGAGTTTTCGACTGGCCGAAAGAATCACAGTTCAACATTTATTGAACATGTTGGCCTCCAGCCAAGTGTGTCTTCATGGACTTCAAAACAAGATCACAAGTGCGAAAATAAGAGCGACGTTGAAGAATGAATAAACAGTTTAATAAAATAATCAAGTTTACTTTTGGGAAAAACAATGAATGGTTCTTGGGATTTGTGCGAAATTCCCTTTAAGCTAAGTAAATTTAGGACGTTTTTGCTTTGTTTATTAGGAAAGGAGAAACGCAAAGTCTAGATTTCGTGAAATTTTATTTCTTAAGATCTTGAAGACATCTCCGAACGAAAACACAAAGAAAATCGATAAATTCCCGAAAGGAAGAAGCAAAATATAGTCATAAATGAATCTTACAAATAATGAGGCGATAGGTATAATGATAAAAATATAGATTTAAGGTGTATTTAATGTTGGCCTCAGTGTCCACTGATATATATATATATATATATATATATATATATATATATATATATATATATATATATATATATAGTTGTATGGATATTAGTTTGTCATAAACAAATATGCATACAACTGAATAATTTAGTTCTGTCACTGATATTGAGCATTTTATATTAAGTACTTCGCATATATATATATATATATATATATATATATATATTTATGTGTGTGTGTGTGATTTGTATATCCCTTTTCTTATGTATATAACATCGTTTTGAATATTTTTACAGCAGCTTTTTAATACCTATAAAAATGACATTTCTCTATAAACAAACCATTTCATTTTATTTAATCGTTATCACCCCATGTAAGGGAGTAAAGCCACTAAAACACATGGCGTGTAGAAGAATTAGGGACAGAAATATTACTAACATTAATGAGCGGAAAGAGAAAAGGGTAATCAGTAGGACAGTAGATAGCGATTGACACTCCATTTAATTTTTTGCAGATTAACGTTGGCTGGAAAGCATGGAGTCGGAAGGGAGTCCCACAAGCAAAAAGAGAAAGAAACTGTTAGCATAGAACTTACGGTTACATCTATATATATTCAAAATATCTAGGTACCACAGAGAAGAACTCATCCGAACAATTACCATGAAAGCATTTATAGAAAAGGCAAAGAGAGACAACTTTTATGGCGGTGAGAGAGTGACTGAAGCTGAGCCGCCAGATCAGGACCAATAATATTGCTGATTCTTCTTTGGATTTCATCGAGGACCTCAAGCATGAACGAATTGTACACTTATAGATATGTAGGATAGATTCTGGAGAGAAAAATTGTCTCGCACGACACTGTGAATCGGCTTTCTAAACAGCTCGCCCAGCAATGAATTCAATATAGTCTTTTCACTTCATGTCAGATGAGAACGTTAGCCTGAAAAGACGCAACAATTTTCCTGGAGGCTAGCATCAGATATTCTGATGGAAGTTAGAGAGAGGTCTCTCAGATGATGAATGGAGAGAAAGTTTAGTTTTGGAGGTGTTAAAATTAACAAGCCATCACTTGCCACAGTTAACGACGGACTTAAGGTCGTTTTAGAGATCGGCTGCCATTTTGACCATGTCGGACTGATCAGCCTTACTATCCAGGCAGGTATAAATTGTTGTGTCATCAGCGTAGATACCAAGTTGAGAGCTGATGTCATCGGAAGGGTCATTAATGAAAATTAAAAACTGAGTAGGACCAAGGATGGAGCCCTGGGGGACACCCGCATTTGTATGAAAGGAGTTGGACGAGTGGACGTTCAGGATAACTTTCATTTCACTATTTGATAGTAGACTGATCAATTCAACAAAGTTTCCGGAGACACCGTAATCCTTAAGCTTGCGGAGAAAACCTGTATGCCACACCCTGTCAATGATTTTCGAGATGTCCAATGCCACAACTCAGGCTTCACCGTTTTTATCACGAGAATGATAGACTCTTTTCGCAATTGTCAGTACATCAGCAGTTGACCTGGCATGCAGTGGGGTTTTCAAAATGGGCTTTTATTATTCTTGGACGCTTAGGAGCTCCTCAGTACCCTTTCCTGGTATTTGTGTGTCGGAATAATCTCGTAGATTTTAGGTTAATATTTTAGCTCTGTGGTAACTTACGGTGGTGTACTAAATTACTCTTACCGCTACCTATTGTATATTCAATTTCTCCTCAACTAAACTTGTTTTAACTGATTCATACCCTGTATATAGCATTTACTAATACCAAATCCCCCCAAAATTATGATGGCTTGAGGATTTCTGTCTAAATTTCTGGAATAAGGAGTTATGATTTTTTATACAATTGACATGCGCACTATTGTTTTCATATTTGTATATCCCAACCTTTCGGCCGATGCGCTTTTCCACCTTCCTCAGGTGTATATCGACCCAGGTATACTACAGGTAATTTCGAACTAAACACTTTATCAATCACTGTGACGGATCAGTGGAAACAGGTCGAGTATTACTAAAAATAGACGAGACATGGGCAGTGGAACGAGAACGGTCTGCCTTCGTTGATTAAATAAAGCGTTTAGTTCGGAATTCCATAGATGTTGCTCGAATCGAGATATATATGAGGAAGGCCCAGCGTTCAACGGCCGAAATGATGCGATAACAACAACAAAGATGAAGGTAATCGTCCGCATGTAAATAATCTAAAAAAAAAGTGCCATCGTTGATTTCATTCCAATTCCAAATCCTAGTTTTAGAAAGGTTAAGTCCTATTTCTTGGAACAGTTATTAGTAGAGGATATTTGCTTTATGTTAATCTTCTACAAATATATTCCAGAAATCTTTTCATTGGTGCAATATATTAATTAAACAAATGTGCAGTGTGAAATAGTTTTGCCCAACACAAAATTGCTACGAAACCAAGACATCAACCTGAATACAAGAGTCGGGTTCTTGAAATAACTTCATCAGATTGAGGCTTTCATATGAATGTCATGCATGCTGCTGAACTTGTTCAGAAATATGTAAACTGTCAGCTTTACACAATCGCTATCTCAGATCAATGATTAAAAATGGTTTTGACAAATACTAGTTGACAAAATCCAAGTGGACAAAAAGCCGTGAACAAAATCAATCTCATATAAGATTAATTGGTAAGATTACGTGTAAAATCTATTCGACTGTTACATATATATATATATAAATATATATACACACACACACACATATATATATGTATATATATATATACAGTGTAACCCGGATATAAGAGAGCTGTCGAGACAGGGAGAAAGTTTCTTATATCCGGGTTTCTCTTATATCCGGGTTTGGTCTATTTTTATATACATTAACACAGGCTCTAATTTGGGACCAGAGAAAATCTCTCTTATATCCGGGTTTCTCTTATATCCGGGTCTCTTATATCAGGTTACACTGTATATATATATATATATATATATATATATTCGTCATGCGTTTATTTCAAGTGATCATTCATAATTATGTATACATAAATGGAGCATAAATTTGTGAGCATGAAATAAGTGTATATATATTGAATATTATGTTTATTGCCTCAATTTGACATTGAAGTCTATATATTAGATATTGTACATATAAGTGCATATATTGGATATTATTATTATTATTATTGTCTGAATTAGACATTAAAAATTGAATGAAAAGTTAATTGAACTTTTCAATGTTAAATTTGTTTCTTTTTATATAAGAGACTTTTACTCATGAGTCTGTGATATTGTTCCTTTTGGTATAAGATGGAATTTTGCTCGCTGTGGTTTTATACGCTAGCATTTTGTCTTCTTGCCGAGCGAATGAATCTTGCGTATCTTGCCGAAGACCACATTATTCGAACTTTATGGACTGGCGCTACAGAATCACAAACAAATGACTGTGCCAAATAACAGGAATCACATCAGTTGAGGACTTTCAACAACAACAACAACTAAAATGGATAGCTCATGTAAATCGAAGAGAAAATAATGACACAATCAAGATGTTAACATTCCACATCACTTCAAAAAAAAAAATGATTAGGAAGGAAACCGCCATCAGTACTGGAAAGAGCGATAACAGCTACTGGACTTAAGAAACTTGTTTTCCTAAAAAAACTTCTTTTAAGAGAAAGATTTTATAATATTCAACTGATAACAGTAATAGCCGCTCGATCAATGAATATTGAATATTTCCTTATAGAGAAACGGCTAATATTACGATTCAGTTAAGAGCCATACGTGATACACGCTTGGACGATTATGTCTCTTTCGAATCCTGATTGTCTCCTGCAGCAGCTTACCATTTCTTTCTGCGGTAGACTCGTTGCCAACCAAGGCTATAGGAGCCAGTCCGCTCTGTTGTTCAACCTCTAGATGGGAGGGAGAAGCGACGAATTTATAACTTCCTCAACGGTATTTGTGAGTAAGTGAATGCAACTATATTGATTGGAATTCGAACTCTGTTCTCGCATTGCGACACGATATCTATTACACCACCCGCACATCATTACTGTGTTGCTTTGCTTTATGGGATCCTTTATTCTATTGTGAGATACTTTATGTGTGATGTCTTGAATCTGCATTAAATGCCTTTGACAACAGTAAAATTTAATAGATTAAAAGTAGCAGAGTACAGCACTAATGGCGTTTGTGACATTTTATATATGTTTGGGAATATAGTTAAATATCATAGCAGAAGAGGAATTGACACCTAAGCGAGAGGAAAGTTGACACGGAATAGTATTGAAAGATCTATTGTTTTTATCTATTTTTCCCCTTTTTATGTCTTCCGGGTGGCATTAATTGAAAACTCGACGAGCCAACCATCTTGCCAGAGAGTACATTGACAAGGAACAGCTATCTGTCAGCACAATTGTATCGTGTCACTTTCAAGTGTCTCTGTAAATGATGTTAAAAGGAATAAAACATTCCACATTCCATTTACAATACGGAAAAAAAAAACACGCGCGCAAAAAAGGGGAAAAGAAAAGGGAAAATCATAAAAGATAAAAAAGAAGATACCAAAAAGGAAGAGATAGATAGATAGATAGATAAAGAACAGACTGAAGTAGAGATAGATAGATAGATAGATAGATAGATAGATAGATAGATAGATAGATAGAGAACAGATTGAAGTGGAGATAGATAGATAAAGAACAGACTGAAGTAGAAATAGATAGATAGATAGATAGATAAAGAATAGACTGAAGTAGAAATAGATAGATAAAGAACAGACTGAAGTAGAGATAGATAGATAGATAGATAGATAGATAGATAGATAGATAGATAGATAGATAAAGAACAGACTGAAGTAGAGATAGATAGATAGATAGATAGATAGATAGATAGATAGATAGATAGATAGATAGATAGATTGGAGAGAAAAAGAACAAGAAAACGGGAGGGTGTAAGGGAAAATAAAAAAAAATAGTGAAAATAATAAAGAAAGAAATGAAATAGTCGCCTATCGTAATCAAATCAGCTACAAAAAGATAGAAAAAAAGAAGAAAATATAAAGTACTGGCTGGAAAGAGAGAGAGAGGCAAAGAGAGAGAGAGAGAGAGAGAGAGGGAAGAGAGATAAAGGAAAAGAGTGTGAGGGAAAGAAGGCGAGAAAATGAGAAAAACTGAAGACCAAAAAGAAAAGGTAAAAAAAGAGGAAGAAAGTAAAGGAAAATAAAATAACGAAACAAATCAGAAAGAAATTTAACCGTCGTAGATCGTAATGAGATCAGATAACTCATAAAAGAAAGAAAGAAAGCGAACCAAAAAATAATGGAGTGAGAAAGAGGGAGGAAAGCAAAGAGAGAAAGAGAGAGAGAGAGAGAGAGAGAAAAAGAAAGAAAGAAAGAAAGAAAGAAAGAAAGAAAACACCGAGGATTGAAAAGAAAAGGAACAGAACATAAGGTAATAGAGAGAAAGAGAGAGATATAGAGAGATATAGAGAGATATAGAAAGTGAGAATGGGAAGGAAAGAAAGAAAGAAAGAAAGAGAGGGAATGAAACACTGATGACCAAAAAGAAAAGGAAAAAAATAAAAAAAAATAAAGTGATTAAGAGTGAATATGAAAGAAAAAACGAGGCAAATAAAAAAAGAAAATAACTAGTCGCAGATCATAATCGGATCAGAGACAAAAAATCATAAGCGAAAAAAAAAAAAAACGAAGAGAAAAAAAGAGAAGGGAAGAAGAAAAAGAACTAGGCAAAAAGAAAGAATGAATATCTGAGGAGAAAACAAAAAAAAAAAAGAAAGAAAATGAGTAAGGTATAATATAAAAGAACATGTATATCTACCCGAACACCCCATTAAGGCAGGATATAACACAAGGTCGTTTTACAAAGGAAATCACCTTATACAGACTATACCCATTAGGAAAAACAAGGCATATAAGGAATAAAGAAATTATTCAGTTTCATATCGTATTGATACAGAAATCAATAAAATCCTGAACGGATAACAGGGTTTCTCAATATTTTCCTCCCGCGTAAACTTTCGTCCTGCCCGAACAGTTGGCGCCATTTCTTCACTCACTCAAATCCTGTAGACTCCCTGAGGAGTATGGGGGACACAGCTCTCATCACAAGGCATTAATGCTCTGGTTTCTATAGTAAGTTGTATGTTTTCACGGGATAGAGTTGCTAACTCGATATCAAACACGGTGAACATTTTCTGTTACGATTGTGAAGGGCTTGGGAATGTTGAGAGCAAATAACGCCAGTGCAGCGACTACTTCGAATCAATAACTGCATCTACTGCAGGGAAAGTTGGATCACTGAGTCGTGCCAGAATATTGTTCGCGTTACAATCCATCTTGCACATTTACAAATCTAGCATTTGTCCGTGCATTGAACGCTGCTGCCATTTCTGGTCTGGTGCTCTTGCTGTACATCTCGAGATTCTTGACAAAATCTAAAGAAGGATCTGTAATGTAATCGATCTTAACCAGGCATCTCGACTTCAGTCACTTTCTTACAGACGTAGCTTCCCTCTGTCTTTTCTACAAATATGGCAAATGCTCTATCTTTTTACCCCTGGTGCCCGACTACATGAATTTAAGCGTGCTACTAAATTGGCATCTAGGAGACACCCTTTTACTGTTGAAATAGATAAATATAACCGCCATTTCTACTCCCGCCTGTGGAACTCCCTTCCGTTTTCTTGCTTCCCTGATAACTACAATCTTTAAAAATGTAAATGGAACATCAATTGCCACCTTCTGTCTTCTTGAATCTCATTCATCTTTTGCCTTTTCCTCAGTCCTCCCTATATTCAGGTTTCTTTTTCACTTTAATTCATTGTAACTCCCTGCATATTAATGACATTCCCGCCTTGCATTGGGGTGAAATTATTAAAAAAATATTCTAATCATAAAATATTTCAATATACAGAGAACACCGGTGACTTGATCGCCTACATGCTTTCTCTCGTGTTTTCTAACAGGAATGGGTACTCCTGTTTGACTATCTGTGATTTAGATAAAAATTGCTGTATAAGCTAAACAAAGTCTTGTTATTATGAATAACAATATACGATGATGCTCATTACACAAAGCTAGGAGTGGTAGAATAAACCTTTAATTGGGTATGACAGCTCAAAGCACTTTCGCGTGAAACACTTATTTTAATCCGATTAGTCTCGATAATGGCGAAATATGTTTGACTAAATGCAGGTTCTACAAAGGGTGGATTAATGGGTAAGCGGCTCGGCTTGAGGAATCGGAGAGCCAAGTTCGAATTCCAGTCGGAATCCATTTAGTTCACTTACGTGCTAACACTTGGGAAAGGTATGAATCGTTTTCTTCTCCCCCAGCTATTGGGTAAATAGTAGGACAGGCCGGTTTCTATAGCCTTGGATGGCACTGGTCTACTGCAGAAATAAATGGCAACCTAATGCGGAAAAATCTGCCTCTTATTTGCAGTGGGTGCTGCAAAAAATATTTTGACATTATCTACTAAAATTTGTCTTATGTTGATAGTAATACTTTGGTTCATTATGATATGATGATTGATATGTGCATAAATTGTACTAAGTTTTAACAAGTGACAAGTTAATCTACCAGAAAGGGTAGTACATCTAGGAACAATGTAAGAATTGATTTAAAAAGTAGTATTGAAAATACAATTTCGCAAAAGATATGAGAAGTCACAGACATCACTACATATTTTTTTATACTTGGTGTCTTTGATTTATTGGCAAGAAATAAATTAGACCTTTTTCATTTTTTATAGTAAATGATGAATTTAAGGGTGGATTAATGGACAGCGGCTCGGCTTGAGGAATCGGAGAGCCGAGTTCGAATTCCAGTCGAATCCCTTACGTTCTAATACCCTTTTCTCTGTGGGTGAATAGCAGGACAGACCGGGTTCTATAGCCTTGCATGGCAACTGGTCTACCGCAGAAAGGAATGGCAACCTACTGCGGTTAAAAAATCTGTCTCGTCAGTCGTGTATCGAAAGATACATGATCGCCTAAGCGTGTATTACGCAAGGCACATAACTGACTGATATATAGGCACGGTGGAGTAATGGATTGAGGCTTGGATTGATGAATCGCAGAGCCGAGTTCGAATTCCAGTCGAATCTATTACATTCACTTACCTGCTAATACCCTTGGGAGAGGTATGAATCCTCTTTCTCTCCCTCCAGCTATGGGTAAAATAGCAGGACAGATTGGGTTCTATAGCCTTGGATGGCAACTGGTCTAGGAGAAGGACAACTTTGAATTCAAAACCTGAGGGGGGTTGTTTGGGAACCTTGTGGCATTCGGTGCACCAGGTCTCTGTATTCGTCCCTTCAAAAAGTGTGGATGGTCCTGCACGAGGCCTTCACCACTATAATCAAATCTCATGTGCCGGTGTCGGGCTGTCGGTTTCCTGGAAACTGATCTGCTTGACCCTCATACGTCGAATCTCGACAGGAGAGTCGATTATATATATATATATATATATATATATATATATATATATATATATCTGCTATGGGAATGCTGAGAGCAAATAGCGCCAGCAGTGACTACTTCGAATCAATAACTGCATCTACTGCACGGAAAGTTGTATATGCATATATATATATATATATATATATATATATATATATACAACTGCCATTACCTTTTATATACCGGTCAGTTATGTTTTTAATACCTTTTCATGTTACTAATAATTATGATGCATATGGTCACGATAAAATAACTTAATGTTGAATTTACTTTCATTTATAACAGGACGACTTTTTAAGTAATTTTTTTTTGCTAAATTTCATTTAGGTCAATTTTCTATCTTCATGAACAACACGATTGGGTATTTATTGCTGAGAAGTGTTTGGTTTATGTGGCTCTAGTTCTTAATGTAATAATGAGTCCAATGAAGAAATCATTATAACAACTAGAAATTTGATACACGCATATACTGACACACCCTTCATATTTTGTTCCTCCGCCCTAGCATCTTCAGGAATTAAAACCACGGACACTAGACATACACATAAATGCCCACTAGAATATACATACTCACAAATACACGAACACACACACAAATACACACACACATACGCGCGCACACACAAACACACACAGTAACACCGCAAGACAGAAACGCATACCAATCTGACTAATGAAAAAAAAAAAAAAAAGGAAACGCAGAACTAAAAATACTGGAACATTCTCTTCTATAACCTATTTCCAAAAAATTCTTATGGAGCTTAAATAAAAGCAAAACATGCTAAAATGGTAACCGTTTCCTATTTGTTCCTTATTCCATCATTCTCTCGAATTTAATCCATATTAGATACCAATTCATATATATAAATTCTCGCTAATGGATGCGCACTGCTGATGTGTCCGAAAAAAGACGAAACGGCCGTCGAATGCTTTCTGCATTCTGTTGAGGATTCTTAATATTATTATTCAAATCTCCTCAAAATTTATATATATATATATATATATATATATATATATATGTGTGTGTGTGTGTGTGTGTGTGTGTGTGTGTGAAGGGCTTGGGAATGCTGAATGGCTTGTGAAAGGGCTTGGCAATGATATATATATATATATATATATATATGCATGTTTCATTAAAAACGAAAATTAAAATGTGTGTGCGGGTGTGTGTGTGTGTCTGTGGGTGGTTGATAACGATATATTCGATATTAAAAAATATATAGGTGTTTAGGTTCGATCATTAGCGGGGGACACATTTTCTTTACTAAGATTTCTCAGATGTCGATGGCGTTTATTTCAAATAGGAAGTATCCACTAAAATAACATATGAAATAATAAAATATGTAGGCTTAAAAAATCTAAAGATCCATTATTTCTTTAGAAATGGCTTTGTTTACGTTTCGGATACAATGCCTACATATATATCTATGGCTGTGCGTGTGTGTTTTGTGGAATATATTTTAGGTATAGAATCTATAAAACCAATATGTACCAATTAACGAAACACGTAAAGTTTTATGACACGGACATCGAAGGTTCGACAGTGTTAACGTTTGTTTTGAAATAAAACTTACTGCTTCAACTTCGATTTTCAGCTTTTGTGTGGTTATTTACAGGATTAATATCCTTGTCGGTCTAGCGAAATGACAGATTCTGTTGTACTGATGCGAGCTGGACATTAAAAGTAATATTGCGGCAAAACTGAAACGATCGATTGCCGGTATGTATTGATTGATATTCAATTCAATTAAAGACTTATCAAAGAGATTATTTGGAAACTGGATGATAGGCTTAGTCCTTTCAGATCAAACAGAATGCTTAAGTCAACAACGTCATTCTGGGATATGGAATTTCATCTGTTGATAGGTCGCTATGTTTACAGGGAAATAGTTGTAGTTTTTATAGACAGTCAATTGGGAGTCATCTATTTATGTCAAAGGGTGTATCAGTAAGTCCTGCTACGCTATTTTCCCTTGAATTTTGAAATGAAAATTTCACCGTAGAGTCTTCCAGCTTGATTCCAGCTTCATTAACCACTTCCCCACCAATCATCGAAACTGTATCCTACACGGAACCGTCATATAAGCTGACATGCTATACGATTTAGCTACAGAGGAAGCGTCTAGTTAGCAGGGTTCAATTCTTGTCGGAGGACACATATTTTCTATGAAATTCAGCCTGGTAAATGTTGTTAATACTATTTATTATAAACAAAATATTTACTTAAATATTTGTATCTATAAAAATAACGTATAAACAGAAAATATATTAAAATAATTGTAGGACATTTAATTAGATAGTTTATATATATATATATATATATATATATATATATATATATATATATATGTAGCAAAGAAGTCTTTTCAGCCCACATGAGAGCTGAGTGTGGGATACAGAGAAAATTATAAGAATAATTAGGAAAAAATTTAAAAAAGCATAGTAATAAATTTATTTCGATCTATATAAGCATACTCATTTCATCAGACGACTACTTTTTTCCTATTATTTTATATATATATATATATATATATATATATATATATATATATATATCCTACACGGAGCCGTCATATAGCCTGATGTGCTATACCATTCTAGCTGCGAAGAAGCGTCTGCTAACCATATACTTTCTTCACAGCGAAAATCATCTATCTATCTATCTATCTATCTATCTATCTATCTATCTATATTTGCGTATTTAGGCAGTAAATTCTCTTTTAGGCATGTCTGAAGAAATTGCAGACATTATGTGTGCTAATTTTTGACAAAATCCGTTCACACTCACGAATAACCTTCCATGTATTGATGTTAAAGGATGAAAGAAATGTGCTAAATATAGCTGTTTAAATTTCTCTTATTTTTTATTTCAGCATGAAAAAAAATTCCATAATGGACAATTTTTCACCTTCTAATGAACGCTCAGAACATTGTCAACCGTTTTCCATTTAAAAGCATAGTGAAAAAATTACGGTAATGGTTAAGAAAGCACAACTTTGTATAAATACTTATATTAATGAACAACATATAGTTTTGTACTACTTGCACCCCTGAAGATGATCTTGGGAAAAAGTCAAAAGAACTTGGGAAATGAAAATAAAAGAAATTTAAACATCTATAGCACATTTCTCTCATCCTTTAACACTTTTTAACGGAAGGTTATTCGTGAGTATTAACGGATTTTGTTAAAAATTACCTGACATAATGTCTGTAATTTATTCAATCAGACATGCATATATATATATATATATATATATATATATATATATATATATATATATATATATAAGTGTAAATTTTCATTTCATTTTCGTTTCACCTTTTTGAAAGTGGTGTCTGAGGATCCAGGGTACTTTAAAAGGTCTCTGGTGAAATAAACTATTACAATGGAGCCTTAAAGTGGTCTGTTTTTCTTTAAATTATATATATATATATATATATATATATATATATATATATATATATATAATAGACATGCATATATATATATATATATATATATATATATATATATATATATATATATATATATATATATACAGTGAAGAAGGCCCAAACTATATTACCTTATAATGTTGAGTAGTGACAAAGATAAGCTTATCGGACATGAGACTACCGTAGTTATACATCGAGCAAAGAGAGAACACCCTCATTTTGGCCGACCAGACTAACTCCATCACTTTACGGTAATACTCCCCGTAGCCTCACGTCCGATAAGCTTATCTTTGTCACTACTCAACATTATAAGGAAATATAGTTTGGGCTGTTTTCAACCTTTTCTATTTGTAGTAAATATATATCTCAGCAGAGAAAAGATGAATAACCGAGTAGGTGTTGAGACGGACTTGATCGGAGTGAAGTTGAATTGGAAGTTGAAATGCCAAGAAGAAAGGCCAAATATAGAAAAGGAAAAAAAGAAGTACGTGCCAGTGGAATCTATTACGGCTTCGACTACATTGACACGTATATAATGCATTGCTTTAATCGTAGCAGTTTTGTTTTGTAGGGCATTCTGGGAAAATTTCTGTCTGTCTTGTCTATTCCCTATTGGAAATTTGTTTACCTAACACGCAAATTTATCGTGTGTTTCTCGTATAATAGCTGCCGTTTATTTAAAAGAGAGGAACGTACCCAGAGAACGTTTCGTCTCTCTGAATAGCAAAAGGGGAATAGACAGATTCGTGAGGAATAAAGTAAACGCAGTAAGTTTAATATACAGATAAAAAAAAAAGGATAAATAGGCAGACAGTTGATCAATCGATATGTTTTTACAGCTTGTCATCCCCGTTCTGGGTTATTTAAAGTCTAACCATATTTTTTGATTGTAAGGATATTCCCCTTTTCATTAACAAGTTTTATGAGATCACATTTTTTTTTCAAGTACAAGTCCTAATATTTAACCCAAACTGGAGTGAGAACAGAGGGATCCATAACTTTCACAAGGGTATTTGCGTGTAAGAGAATGCATGAGACGGAATTGGAATTTGAATTTGAACTCGGCTCTCCGACTTCTCGTTCGGAGCCACTACCCATTACGCCACCCGCACCCCCCAACCAGACAGATAAATAGATAGAAAGAAAGATAGATAAATAGATATAGAATTGAATAGATAGTCAGGCAGTCAGATAGACAGATAGATAGACTGACAGACAGATAGACAGAAAGATAAACGGACAAAGGAACAAATAGATAAACAGATAGACAGACAGATAGATATACAGACAGAAAATAGATAAACAAAAGGACACGTGGACAGTCATACAGAAAGATACCTAGACACAAAAATAGATAGATAGACAGAAAGATAGACAAACAGGCACACTGAGAGAAAAGCATATAGATAAACAGACAAAAAGATGGAGTCATAGACAGGTAGACAGAGAGAAAGATGAACAGACAAATAGACAGATAGGCAGATGGACAAATAGATAAATACATAGACAGACAGACTATAAACAGACATGGAAAGATAAGCAGACAGACAGAAAAATAGATAGACAGACAGACCAATAGACAGATAAGCATGACGGTCAAACAAATAGAAAGACAGAAAGATAAATTGATGAACGAAACGAAGAAAATATATTAATAAAAGGTAGAGATTGAATTTTGCTTTCAAACATAAAATATGTACAGACAACGAAAATATGTCAAAGTGACGGGAAAACAGTGTCAGACGACAAATAAACAAATCAAAAGCCACATTGAGTGAGAGATAGATAAAGAGATAGACCGACAGATATGAATAAAATCGAAGACCTTATGAACGGAAATTGAAAGTGGAATTGGTAGGCCAAGTTCAAATTCCAGAGGAGTATGTTGGATTCCCTTTCGCAATAATATCCTAGGGGAAAGACACGAATCGCTCTCTACACTTCACCTAGGTAAGGATTAAATAGAAAAGTATACAGAAACCTCTTAGAAAGAAAAACCCTAAATTACCTATCCTTTGTAGCTCTTAGTAAATTTTATCTTTACGCTATCACTCCTAATCCATGTTCAGCCAGCTATTTACATAATTCCATTGGATAGGATATAAAATGCTTTCTACTGTTCCTCTTGCCTTCAATATGTCTTGTAAGTGTCAAATTTTCGAAGCCGTCTTTCCTTATCATGTGACTTAGAAATTTCAATTGTCTCTACCTGATGTTAAATATAAGTGTCATTTTATTTACATTATTCGGACTATTGTCCTCAAGGACACATGGCACAGTGGATAAAGGCGTTGGTTAGATCCAGTGATAAGACCCAAAGAGTGTGAGTTCAATACCCGGTTAAGGCAGTGGAGAACTTTCAGAGGGAAAATTAACAGGAGATAACTGATAGCTGACATCCATCAAACATGGCACGTGGAACAGTCTAACACAGTGAGCGAAATAAAGGGTTCAGTTCGACATTCCAGCCACCTGAAGAAGGCCGGAGCGTACAACGGACGAAACGTTGTGATAAATATGGCGACAAAGATGAGGACAATAGTCCGAATAATGTAAATAATGTACATAATACCTCATCTCAGAAATATAGACACACTCTCAAGTGTCATTTTTGTTTTCATTTCCTCTAAAATTTCGTCGATCATCACATGTTTAGTTCATGGTATTTTCAGCATCTTTCTGAAGAACCACGTTTCTGTTGCCTCAAATCTTATCTCCTTCTGTGTTGAGATTGTCCAGCATTCATTGCCACCGATGTTATATAACCGTTAAGTACTTTAATTAAATTAAATTATCATTTATCATAATCTCGGCACTCTTAGACCTATGCGCTCGTAAAAAAAAAAATTATATGAAAAGGACGCTTTTTCCTTGACACCGCTATTATTTTAACTACCTTCACCCCATTGGCAAGGTTTCTTGTTTAAAAAAGCAATGAAAAAATATGAGGAAAATGAATTTATATTTTTTGTTTTGGGGAATTTACAAGAAAATTATTAAACACTATTTATTTATAAGATTATTTACAAGAATAATTTATATTTACTACATTCTAAAAATAACACAGTTGTATTAAAACTAATGCAATGCAATATTTATCATTTATAAGAAATAAATATGAAAACAATTTTTTATTAATAAATTTATAAACATTTGCTAAATTATTAAGACATGTGAACCGACTATAAGGTAATATTTATTATTTACCATTTTATTGAGTTCGAATCGATTGGCACTTATTCGATCTCTTGCCAAACATTCCAATAAAAGATCTAATAAATAAATAGTCAATTCTCAAGAACAAAGGAAATGTATAAATTCACTTTCATATGTTTACTCTTTAAGATTCTAATTATTTCTTAAAACAATGAAAATTGCCGAGGTGTGAATGTAGTTAAATAATAGCGGTGTCAAGGAAAAGCCGTCGTTTTGACAATACGTTTTTTAAGGGAACACATTTCTATAAAATGAAACTAGCAGTAGATAATTGAATGGCAAGATGGACCACATCTAAATGACGTGTTTCGTCATGAGAAGTGACATTTTCGTATGAATAATAATAATTAGAGTTGTAAATCGAAAACTTTAAAGATATAAGGACGCTCAGCTTTAGATTCATATTCTAACGTCTGGTGTATATAGAACTTGGCAGGTCTTATAAGGCTTTCTATCGTCTTTGATTCATTTTTATTTTTATCGAGATTCGAAAGATTTTCGTCCAGGATCATGCAACATATCTCTTCCCAGAAACGACTGCTGATACAATGTGGGATAATTCAAATCGATAAGATAACAAGTACGTATGTATATGTATATGTGTGTACAAATTAAGATGTGCAAGTGTGTGCATGCTTGTGTGTGTGTTGTTACATTTATATATATATATATATATATATATATATATATATATATATATATATATATATATTTATATATATATATATATATATATATATATATATATATATATATATATATATATATATATATATATATATATATATGTATAAATGAGTATGTGTATATGTGTAATCATTTTTATTTGTGCATATGTCTGTATGGGTTTTAATTAGTATGTGTACGTGTCTGTCTGCTTTGTGTGTGTGTGTGTGTGAGAGTGTGTGTGTGTAAGCACACGTGCGTATCTATATGTGAGTGTAGGTATGAGCGTGTGCAGAAAAGAGAAATTAAATTCGAGCAACAGGTTTTAATTAAAAATACCACTTAAAACGATTACTTGGTTACTTATTTTACATAGAAAACAGTCGCTGGATTATTTAAACAAATTAATCATAAATAATCAATAGTGCTATTTTATCACGATCTGTCACTTTTTTTTTTTTTTGGCAACTTAGGTGCTTTCTATATTTTCATAAGTAACGAAGTAATCGTTCTCAGTAACGTGGTTAATCGATATAAGTGCTGCTTAATTTGTTGCGTTCATTAAATCTGTAACGGACGCAATTGTGAAAGATTGATTCTTCCCACACCAACTTTCTCTCTTCTTCCTTACACATATCTACGCTGGGTTTTTCCGCGCCCGCCTGCGCGAGACACGCATCAGTCATCCACACAGAAGGTAACGACCTCACCGCTTCTGTCTCTTGTTCCGCTCCCTGTATCTCCAGCCCCAACACAACAGTCTTATGAATAACATTCGACTGTCAGTTGCTAAGTCTGCGTTCATCAGGTGACTGTGCCATTTGCCATTATCATTGCCTTCAGCAGCAGCAGCAGCAACAACAGCAGCAGCAGCAAAAGCAGCAGCAGCAGAACCAATGAAGAAGTCTTTGTCGATCTTAATCTGCGACATGATTTTGCTTTCTCTTCGTTTTCCTTTTCCTTTTTTTTATTATTTTAAATATTATTTTTTACCTTTCTTTTTTTTTTTTTTTTTTAAATATGTTTCACATAATGTTGGGGTTTTAATTTTCTCTTTTTAAATCTGTCTTTCGGGGTTTTCTTCTTTTTTCTTCCTTTCTTCTTTCTTTTCTTTGTGCTTAACCTTTTTTCGGTATTTTCTTCGTTCTTATCCTTTCTTTCTTTCTTTCTTTCTTTCTTTTCTTCGTTCTTAGACTTTCTTTCTTTCTTTCTTTCTTAGCTTTTCTTTCTTTTCTTCGTTCTTAACCTTTTTTCTTTCTTTCTTTCTTTCCTTTTTTTTTTCTTTTTCTTTCTTTCTTTATTTTCTTCGTTCTTAGCTTTTCTTTCTTTTTTTCGTTCTTAGCCTTTCTTTCTTTCTTTCTTTCTTTTTCTCGTTCTTCGCCGTTCTTTCTTTCTATCTTTTCTTTGTTCTTAGCCTTTCTTTATTTTCTTCGTACTTATCCTTTCTTTCTTTTCTGCGTTCTTAACCTTTTGTCTTTCTTTCTTTCTTTCTTTTTCTTTCTTTCTTCCTTTCTTTATTTTCTTCATTCTTAGCTTTTCTTTCTTTTCGTCATTCTTAGACATTCTTTCTTTCTTTTCCTCGTTTTTAGCTTTTCTTTCTTTGTCTTTTCTTCGTTCTTAGCATTTCTTTTTTTCTTTCTTTCTTTCTTTCTTTTCCTCGTTCTTAGCCGTTCTTTCTTTCTATCTTTTCTTCGTTCTTAGCCTTTCTTTATTTTCTTCGTACTTATCCTTTCTTTCTTTCTTTTCTTCGTTCTTAGACTTTCTTTCTTTCTTAGCTTTTCTTTCTTTTCTTCGTTCTTAGCTTTTCTTTATTTTCTTCGTTCTTAGCCTTTCTTTCATTCTTTCTTTCTTTCTTTTCTTCGTTCTTAGCCTTTCTTTCTTTCTTTCTTTCTTTCTTTCTTTCTTTCTTTCTTTCTTTCTTTCTTTTCCTCGTTCTTAACCGTTCTTTCTTTCTTTATTTTCTTTGTACTTATCCTTTCTTTCTTTCTTTCTTTTTTCTTTCTTTCACCTTTTTTTTCCTTATTTTTGAAAATATTTCTACTCCTTCACTGTCCTGCTCCCCCTTCTATCTTATCGTCCTTATAGTTGTCGTCATAGTTGTCGTCGACGACATCATCATCGTCATAATCAACATCATCAATAACAGCAACAGCATTTCTGATTCTAATTATCACTGATATGCAGAACAATTTCTGTAGTCCTGACATGAACACCGTCTTTATCTTCTTCTATGTGTCATGTCCACCGGTCGTTGGTGATTCACAACTTCTTCTCCTTTGTAAGATTTGTCTTTCCGCCACCCCTCCCAGTCCCTGTTCAGTCGTCCATTTAAACAAGCTCGTTAGATAGCATATTCAATGCTTTCTTTCTGTTATTCTTGCTTTCAATATGTTCTATGAGTATCAAATTCTCCCAGTCCTTTTACCTAGTTATATCTCCCAGAAATCTCAACTGCCCCTTTCACATTCGATGTAAAAGTATCCTTTTTGGTCCCATTTTTCTTAAAACTTCCTCGTTGCTCACATGTAGCAACCATAGCATACACAGTATCCAGTTTAAATACAACCTTAAGTCCAGCATTTATTGATATATCGGGGGACTGATAATATACTGCAGTTCAACAATGTTTTCTACTTTTGTAACGCAATTTTCCTGTCTCTTAATTCTTTGTTTAACTTTTGGAAGGCACCTTTCCTTCCGATCTCTGTGTCAGATTTTCCATCGTCTGTTATTACACTCTCCAGATAGTTAAGTTTATGTACCTGTGGAGTCTGATGACTCCAATCTTGAGCTTGGGTAGGCCAACTTGCTAGCGATCATAAATTCTCTCTTTTTACAGTCAAGCGTTCAAAGTAGGGCGATAAAGACGCGTGGAGTTACTGAGAATAAAAGAAATAGGGAAAACATTGTTGAAAGAAAAGGACAATAAAAAGAACAGGATTCTAAGTGACAGAAAATGGCTATTGACGTATTTAAATTTTTGAAAATCATAGTTGAGAGAGAAGCAAGAATTTCGAGAGGTGATTGATAAGTAATTGATAAGTGTGAAAAGATAAGTGTGAAAGACCAAATTTTAGGGATAAAACTTACGATTACACTTAGCAATTTAAACAATAAAATGGTGTGATCTGTTTGCTAATTTAGTAAAATTTAAAATCACGAATTTGAGTCACCAAAGTGGAGACCTTATCAGGACAATAATTTGCATATCTTGTGCTGTTAAGATTGTGCCCGTCAATAACAAACCCAGAACGGTCTTCTTGCTCTCTCAGGATCACCTCGTTGTATAGGTTGAATAAATTAGACGAGAAGGTGCATATTTGTAATACGCCCCTCACTGTTTTTTGGTGCGTCTACTCAATTCATTTTATATTCGCACACAGCGGCTTTGTTCTCAGTAAATGTTCTGAATTATTCTTATGTCTTTCCTAAATAAATCAAGCTTCCCTGGCAGTTCAAATAGATCTTTGTGTTGTAACTAATTAAAAGATTTTGTTTAATCATTTAAGATTTTGCTTAAGCATTTCTAACTGCATTTGCATTGATCAAGCTGATGATACTCTTATCATTTTGTTAACCATTTCACCCCTAAGCATGGCAATAAAGCCACTGAGACGCTACGGGTTACCGAGAATGAAAGAAAATGTGAAAACTTTAGCAAGGAGATAAAAAAGAGAAGAACCTGACTAAAAAACAGAAGATGACGATTGAAGATTTTTTTTTTTTTTTTGCTTGAAAATCGTATTTTACAAGAAAGCAAGAAGCTGAGAGTTTTACAGGCGGGAAGTGCCAGAGAAGAAACTATTAGAATAGAATTTACGGTTACATCAAACAAATTCAACAGTAAAATGATAAGACCTATCTACGAATCCAGTACTGTTCCTACATTCATGCAGTCGAGGTACGAAAAAAAAAAAAAAAGGTAAAAAAAAAAAGATGTACGTATACATCATTCCCTTGGCATCTGATATTATGATTATCAGTTTTTGTGTTCACCGGTTATTGTACGATCTCCGAAGTTAAGCAACGTTAAGCCTGGGCAGTACTTAAATGGGAGACCGCCGAGGAATACTAGATGCCACGCGACAGGCATAGCCAGCCGGCAATGGATACAATGTCTCTAGTTATCATTATGTGGAGAGGCTTCATGGCTAACTTGAACGACCTAGAGTTGGATGAGGTGAGATTTTGTGATACTCAACTTGATACTGTCACTGTTTGATAGGTTCAGGTTGGATTTAAAATGATTTTCGCCATTTGCATCATTAAAGTTGCTTATGTTGACATCATGGACGTCTTGTTTGGATAAGTTTTTGATATAAAATACTTCCTATTTGAATTACTTAATATACTCAAATTATACTGTGAGTTGTGCTGCATTCTGTTGCTTTCTCTTGTTCAGATTTTAAACTTCTTGTTAAGGATTTATGAACCTTTATTAGAAATCTCATCACCCTCTCTATTAAGAATCTTGTATCATTATTCGGCTTATTACACTTTACGAAAATATATAAAAATTACCGGGCTTGATAGCGTGACTCGAAATCAATTAATGGAAATGTCACCCTCTCTCAAATATTTCTTTCTTTTTTCTTTCTTTCTTTCATTTGGATATGACTTGCCTTACATAATAATACGTATAAACATATTAGTCACTCCTTTTAATTCTTTCTTTCTTTACATATGATTTGACTTACATAGCAATACGTATTAGTTGTGCCTTTTCTATCTATCTATCTATCTATCTATCTATCTATCTATCTATCTATCTATCTATCTATCTTTCATTCTTTCTTTCTTTTACGTATGATTTGCCTACGTATAAACTTATTCATTTTCCGTTATTTTCTTTTTTTTAAATATCATTTGCCTTGCATTTAATTCTTTCTTTCTTTATCTATCTGTCTTTTACATATGATTTGCCTTACATAACAATACATTTTAAAATATTCGACTTGTCTTTTTTTACATAGTCATAAGTATAAACATGTTAATTTTTACCATTTCTTTTCTAATTCACCCATAGTTTTTTAATCTGTTCTTTAGTTCATTAATCTTTTTCTTCTTTCTTTTCTTCGTTCTTAACCCTTTTCTTCTTTTTTCTTAATCAACTAGTTTACACAATTAACTTTCTTTTTGTTTTCTTTCCTTCTCTTTTTTTCACTCTTTCTTTCTTTCTTTCTTTCCTTCTCTTTTTTCACTCTTTCTTTCTTTCTTTCCTTCTCTTTTTTTCACTCTTTCTTTTCTTTCTTCCTTCTTTTTTTCTTTTTTTTTCTTTTTTTCTTCTTTTTTTCACTTTTTTCTTTTTTTCTTTACTTTCTTTTTTCACTCTTCTTTCTTTTTTTCTTTTTTTCTTTCCTTCTTTTTTTCCTTTTTCTTTCTTTTCTTTCCTTTTTTTTTCCTCTTTCTTCTTTCTTTTCCTTCTCTTTTTTTTTCTTTCTTTCTTCTTTCTTTCCTTCTTTTTTTCACTCTTTCTTTCTTTTCCTTCTCTTTTTTTCACTCTTTCTTTTCTTTCTTTCCTTCTCTTTTTTCCTCTTTCTTTTTTTCTTCTCTTTTTTCCTTTTTCTTTTTTTTCTTTCCTTCTTTTTTTCACTCTTTCTTCTTTTTTTTCCTTCTTTTTTTCCTCTTTCTTTTTTTTCCTTCTTTTTTCAATTTTCTTTCTTTCTTTTCCTTCTCTTTATTTTCCTCTTTCTTTCCTTCTCTTTTTCAATTTTCTTTTCTTTCTTTCTTTCCTTCTCTTTTTTCACTCTTCTTTTTTTTCTTTCCTTCTTTTTTTTCCTTTTTCTTTCTTTCTTTCCTTCTCTTTTTTCTTTTTTTCTTTCTTTCCTTCTCTTTTTCTCTTTTCTTTCTTTCTTTACTTTTTTTTCCTCTTTCTTTTTTCTTTCTTTAGTTCTTTTTTTCTCTTTCTTTCTTTCTTTCCTTCTCTTTTTTTCCTCTTTCTTTCTTTCTTTCCCTTTTTTTTTTTCCTCTTTCTTTCTTTCTTTCCTTCTCTTTTTTTCTCTTTCTTTCTTTTTTCCTTCTCTTTTTTTCTTTTTTTCTTTCTTTTTTTCTTTCCTTCTCTTTTTTCCTCTTTCTTTCTTTTTTCCTTCTCTTTTTTTCACTCTTTCTTTCTTTCTTTCTTTTCTTTCTTTCTTTCTTTCCTTTTTTTTTTCACTCTTTCTTTCTTTTCTTTCCTTCTTTTTTCACTTTCTTTTTTCTTTTTCTTTCCTTCTCTTTTTTTCACTCTTTCTTTCTTTCTTTCTTTCCTTCTCTTTTTTTCACTCTTTCTTTCTTTCTTTCCTTCTCTTTTTTTCACTCTTTCTTTCTTTCTTTCCTTCTCTTTTTTTCACTCTTTCTTTCTTTCTTTACTTCTCTTTTTTCACTCTTTCTTTCTTTCTTTCCTTCTCTTTTTTTACGCATGACACCAACAAAGAAAATAAATTGTCGCTCAATATTAGAAAGAGTAATAATAACTTTAGAAACATCAAAATTATACAGGAATATAATAATATGTGTAATGAATGGGCTGTTCAGCATTTATTTTTAAATAGATTATTAAATTCGAAATGTGATTGCATTTACGTGTGGTGCAGTCAATCGAACAAATTGCCTTAGAAACTGAATTAAGTTTTGTTTTTAGCTTTATGAGGAAGAATTAACTTCTTGTTAATTATTTAAATTAGGGGTTTTACAGATTTTAATGAGGCTAACCAAAACTAAATAAACTCTATCGTTTTTAATTTTTCGAACTGGATAGGCTGTGGGACTTACAACTTAAAAGCAGGGATTGCCTCATATGCATAGAAAGAAAAACATTGAAGGATTTAATACTAAAAGAATATTAAATTGTAAATTAAATTCATACAATTTATTTATTTTGTGTTCTGGTGTGTGTGTATTTTAGTTATATGTATTTTAAGATTGTATACGATAAAGGAAGAAGTCACTTCGTCTTATAACAAGCAATGTGCCAAAGAGAAGAGATGGCCGTCTTGACCTTTCGAAGGTCGGTAGTGAAGAGAATGATTCAGCGTTTTTTTGTGCGAAGTCCGTTTTCAGGCGGGAAAAATTTCTGCTGCATGCTGGGAGAACTTTCATTATTTTGGTTTTATTTATTTTATTTTAAATAAAGTCTTAGAGTTATTTGTTTTTTTATTTGAGTTATGATATTCATTATTATTATTACTTTATAAGTCATTTTTATTTATTATTCATAATAATAATAATAATAATAATAATAATAATAATAATAATAATAATAATGTCCCTACAAGACAAATACATAAGTAAAAATGAAAGAATACGATTTTGAAAATAGTTTTCTTGTCAATTAAAATAAATTAAAAAAAAATTAAGTTTATTTTTATACATAGTTTTAAAACATTCACATTTTTGGAGATGGGAAAGCAATACATTTTTCTGGTTTGTATTTTTTCTTAGGAAATTTAAAATTTTGAAGATCAAAGTTAGATGTGGCACAAGGCCTAAAATATGGAGCACCGAGTGAGAATCAAAAATGCTCCTGCATTATTTACAACAAATCTTCGAATCTTTCCTTCTCAGTCAGTTATGTGCCATGCGTGATACACGCTTAGGCGATCATGTATCTTTCGATACATGACTGACGAGGCAGATTTTTTTTCTCGCAGTAGGTTGCCATTTCTTTCTGCGGTAGACCAGTTACCATCCACGGTTATAGAACATTATCTGTCCTGCTATTTACCCATAGCTTTGGGTGGGGAGGGGAGAAAAAGAGGATTTATACCTTTCCCAAGGGTATTAGCATGTAAGTAAATGTAATGGATTCGACTGGATTTTCAAACTCGGCAAGTTCTTATTTATTTGCCGCCCCATGCTGGGAGTATGTGAGCCAAGTTCATTTTGATGTGGGGAGACCGAGATAAGTGCGCTTGGGACAGGTTCAAAAATACCCCCCGCCCCTGCAACTTACTACCGCTCCCGACTCTTTAGTGCAACGAGGGAGGGACTGCCGCGGAAAGCTGTTGTCCGGGACTGGGCACCTCTCCATAATATTTTCACTTGCGCTCTATCCGAAGACAGAGACGCGACTGAGAGATAAAATATATTTTAACCGCCTAAATGAATCCGCCATTTCTACTCCAACGGTTTCTTTTCTCGCACTTCCTGCCAGTGGAACTCACTCCCGTTTACTGGCTTCCCTGATAAATACAATTTTTAAAAATTTAAATGTAACGTCAATCGCCATATTCGGGTTTCATAAATCCCGTTCATCTTTTGTCCTTACCTCAATCCTCCCTATAATTAATCTTTCATTTTCACTCCCTGTAACACCCTGCGTACTGGTGGCTTTTCTCTCTTGATTGGCGTGAAATGATTAAAAAAGATACTCTTTTTTTTTTTTAAGCATTACGCCCAGAGCAAGGCGTGAAGCCACTAGGATGCAGAGGGTTGCAGAAGATTTGTAGCGAGAGCAGATAGGAGTGACAGAAGAAAGGATGAGGAGACGGATAGTGGATAGATCAAGGTAACTGGAGATGTTGATTGACATTACATTTGAATAGTTGGAGATTATAGCTCTCAGGGAAACAGTAATTGGGAAGGGTGTTCCACAGGCGAGAGGTGCGAGGTATGAAGCTATTGGAGTAGAAGAGACGACTATATTTAACAGTTTCAACAGTGAAAGGGTGAGAGCGAGACGCCAGCCTAGTTGAACGCTTAAAATCATGAAATCTGGGAATCAGTGAAAGCAGCTTATCGGAGCAATTACCATGAAAGTATTTGTAGAAAAGACAGAGAGAGGCAACGGCACGTCTGTGAGAGAGTGACTGTAGACGAGATGCCAGATCAGGGCCAATCATATTACATATCCGCCTCTGGATCTTGTCAAGAACTCCGAGGTAAACAGAAGGTGCACCAGACCATATATGGCAGCAATACTCCTTGTAAGGGCGAATGGTTTATTTATTAATATACACATAATAAATAAAAGAGCTATGTCTACATTCATAATAGACATCCATGTAGGCAAACGTACAATAAACTATACCTATACGTATACATATGTAAATCTATTCACAAAAAATTATGCACACCCATACGCTCAATGTTAACTAAAATTTCTGTAGGTGTGTTTTAAAAGAGCAGTGTATATGCAATGAATGTGCATACATCAGCCGCTGTATGTATTTGATCAGAATTAATCTGTAAGTGTCCTTGTTCAATACGTGGGTTCATACGTGCTTCTTCATGTAGAAGTATATGGAGGTAGCTTTTGTTGTCAATAGCGTCAGGCTTTTTTTTCTTTTTTTTTTTTATTCCGAAGGGAAAAGCCGCCTTATTAATTGAACAAACTGATGGAGATCACTAGTTGGGCAATTGATTTCTCGTCAATAGAGAGGACGATAAAAGAAAGAAAAAAAAAAAAAGAAATGTCTCTTTTGGTCACGTGATCCCTTAGAAAAAAAAGAGATAAAGAAACCATTTGATAAAAGCGAAGCGAGCGCAAATGATTAAAATCACTTGTAGATAAACACACTATACAGAATTTAATGTGTCTGCACGAGTGCTTATACATATATATATATATATATATATATATATATATATATATGTAAAAAAATCTGGGCAGACGCGCGTGGGTAACAGTGTGGGTGTTGTTATGTTTATGCTGAAATTGCTAAACACATTGAACACATTCTGACAGAGAAAAAGATGACTCCATTTAGGTGAACAATATATATATATATATATATATATATATATATATATATATATATATATATATATATATATAATGAAAATCTTTTACAAGATGGAAAAAAAGATTTGTATGTAGCAGACAAAACTTTCACATTTTCTCATAAACTTAGTGTACCCCCCCATATAATATATATATATATATATATATGTGTGTGTGTGTGTGTGTGTGTGAATTAAGACACAGGGAAAAATTATCTTAGCCGATGCGTTTCGTCCTCTGGGGACATTCTCAAGGCATCCTCGCATTTTTCTTGATAAAGTCCATCAGAGGACGAAAAACGTCGACTCAGATAAGTATTTCTTTTGTCTTTATTCATATTGTCCTTTTTACAAATATACTCTCTCAAATTTGTACATATATATATATATATATATATATATATATATATATATATATATATATATAAGTATAAACAAGAACAAAATCTATTTCTATACCTGAGGATGTCTGTAGGAACAGACGAAAGTTTGTAAAAATTAAAAGATCTTATGCAACTGGAATTTATGAACAGGGATCATATCATTCATATACAGGTTCGGGGTTGGTGTACCTTATATTGTTTGCGAAGATGTATTCTCGCCAATTAACCTCTATATTTGTTTTTTGTATGAATGATTTATGAATTTATAAATTATAATTGCACCTTTAATTGAAATTAAAATAACTGATCCAACGTGCAACTTTCGGATAATAAGTGTGACATTACTGTAATTATTGAACAATATAGTTCATGCCACATAGACGGAAAATCTACCAGTAAAAAAGAATTCTCTTTTTACAAAAACGCACAACTTTAAAATTTAAATTCAAACCCAGCGTTGCGACCGCACGTTCCAAAACAATAACACATTTCTCATAGCATTTTTTCGGATTACATCTCTATTTTCGTTGTCCTTTTATTACCGAGAAGTAAAAACAAGAACAAAATCTATTTCCATACCTGAGGATGTCTGTAGGAACAGACGAAAGCTTGTAAAAAATTAAAGAGACCTTATGCAACTGGAATTTATGAACAGGGATCATATCATTCATATACAGGTTCGGGGTTGGTGTACCTTATTTATATTGTTTGCGAAGATGGATTCTCGCCATTTAAATCATTAACCTCTATATTCCTTTTTGTATGAATGATTCATGAATTTTATATATATATATATATATATATATATATATATATATATATATAGAGAGAGAGAGAGAGAGAGAGAGAGAGGGGGGGACAGAGACACAGAGAGATAGAGAGAGAGTATGAAAAAGGAACAGTGTGGATATAGGTATTCATACAAAATTGACAACCGGCTTTTTCATGCTTAAACCAGCCCATTAACGTTTTAACTATGACATGGATTGTCATCATCCAGTGTTAATACTTAATCCACATTTTTATATCTATATACTTTCTATCTCAAATAGCACTTACCTCCATTAAACAGACAACACATTAAAAACTATATTTTATTATATATTTGGTTGGATTGATGTGAGTTTGTGACCCTGTGATTCACGCTTTTGCGATCGTCAGACAAACTGATTAATTTAAAAAAAAATTGGGATTGCGTGTATTGGTGTTATTATGGAAGTAGGAGGGGAATAGTCGTCGTGATGTCACTCATGCTAACGCAAACATAGATGCATGTTCGTAGACCCATACACACGCGATCGCCCGCCGGGGCTCATACAAACTTAAACATATGTGGACAGTATGGGACTTGATATATGTATGTATATGTGTGCTGTTGTCTACATACATACGCATTTGGTTGCTGAAATTCAAAGATGGGATGTGTAGTGAATATTTCTCGTGAATGTATACATGTCAACAATCGGACCATTTTTCTATTCTTTCGCTGAATAATATTTCCGCGAACGCACGTATGTACATGTAGTCGGGTGTGCGAAATTTATGATAGGTAAACATTGCAATTATTTTTAATTTTTTAAGGCTGATTTGTTATTATTTTAAACCGGGTTATTTGCTTGCTTTTGATGGCTGCTTATATGTAACTGGTAGAATTTGCAGTTCGTAATCCTTATTGGTTTTTATTTGGTGGTATTAAATATGCTGGGGTAGGGGGGAGTAATTTACGTTAATAATTATAGTGGATTTATATGTTAATAGTAGATGTGATGTGGTAGTAATGGTGCGGGGGGTATTGGTGGTAATGATAATATTAGTAGCTAATAGTTATTGTAAAGTGGTAGAAGTGATTAGCAATGGTGGCGGAATGGTAATAAAAATAAATGTAATTATTGTGATGGTAGCTTGAATTAAAGAGAGGTTGTTGTTTTTTTGTTTTTTTTATCCGTTTGGTATAAATTCTGATAATAGGTATTTATTCTCATGTCTACATTTGGAGATTATCTCTGATCTTTTGTTTATTAAATTCTTTTGCGGGGCATGGGATATAATTGCTACTTTTTCGTGTAGGCAAAGTAGGCATTTTTTTTTGTATTACTGCTGTAGGCAAGTGCTGTTTTCAATATTTCCAGCATATTATTGGTGTGATATTTCTGTCTTTTATCTGCCGTATGCATGTGGATAGTGTAGTGCTGTTCGAATATTTTCTGTTGGCATATATATATATATATATATATATATATATATATATATATATAAAAGGTTAATGTTCAGAGTTGAATCAGACCAAAGTGCTCAATACACGCGCGAAAAAATGAAATAAACGGAAAAATAACATATAGAGATAACAACTTTAAATCAGGAGGTCAGAATCCGCTACCTTGGTTTCATTCTTACGGTATACTTAGGTGATTTTTATCATATGACATCTTAACTTTAAAAAAAAAATAATGATCGCTATATTATATTGTAAATAATAAATAGACAATTGCACAACATTGCGTGTAATAGAAAGGCAGGAGGAGGATGTGAAGAAGGAAGAAAAAGGAGAAGGAAGAAGAGAAGAAAAGCAAGGATATATATATATATATATATATATATATATATATATATATATATATATATATATATATATTTTTATGTTAAAATTAGTCTTATATATATATATATATATATATATATATATATATATATATATATATATATATATATATAATGGACTCTCCTGTCGGTTTCGACGTATGAGAATCTGCCAGCTTATTGATTCAGTTATGAAAGTTTGTGCGATAATCTTAAGTGGTATTTAAGACCCGCTAGTGATTTACAAAGGAGGCCACATATGGAGCAAGTGTGAGGATTGTGTAATGAGATCACTGTTGGCCGACCTTTTAGATCTTGCTCTCGTTTCTTAAAGATGATTCAGACAAGCAGATTGAAAATTTCTGAGTCCTCTAAAACACATTGATCTCCATTCTACCCGCTCCAAAGCTAAGCGCTCAAGGGTGTTATGTGGTATATATATATATATATATATATATAGAGAGAGAGAGAGAGAGAGAGAGAAAGAGAGAGAGAGAGAGTGAGAGAGAGAGAGATGGATATATGTAGATAAAGCCAGAGAAACGCGTGTACAAGCATCAGTTGATAGTCACTTAAATCCCCTTGATATCTGTAAAGTTATATTAAATGAGAAAAAACGGAGGGGGAAAATGAGAGAGTGTGAGATGTGACAGAAAAGTGCGATAAATAGATAGGTAAAGAGAGAAAAGGATTAGAGAGAGAAGCCAATCAATATGTAAAATAATACTTACAAAATGATTGAATCCTGAAGAAACATTCAAAAGCAGTAAGGTACGTATTTTCGCTTTGATAAGAAAAACCATGCTTTCTCTAATGTAAACCAGATTCAAGCGCTCGTCTTTTCACACCAAACACTGCGGAATTTTAACTAAAATCGAATCGAGAAGTGACTGTTAAGCGAATAGGAGTAACTACGTTAGCCTTTTGCCCGGTTCACACTCCTCCCTGCTCTTTTTAACAGGACTAGAGGTTTAACCCTTGTATCCAGGTTTCCGGTTCCTTCTAAGGTCTACTTCAACTCAATACTTCTAAGGTCTCCGCCTGATCTCGGAAATCTTTTTACTAATTTTTTTTCCTCCTCAATAGGAGTAGATAGATTCGCATATAGTCCGGTTCAAGCTCCTCCTTTCTCTTTTGAACAAGAGTGGATGTCTATCCCTTGTCCCTTGTTTAGGATTGGGTTTCCGGTTCCTTCGAAAATCTTTTCATTCTCTTTCATTCGCAGTTGCCCCCCTTGCGTCATAGTGGCATTATCGCCTTGAATGGGGGGGGGATTAATTAAAAAAATGAATTCAATAAAATATATCTGTGCCTTAGATTTTGGAAGAATAAAAATATTTATGACTTGACCTAACAGATGTACCATCATTTTTTGTAAAAGTTATCAGCGTTTTAATTACTTTTCTTCTGTCTTCTTCGCTGTTTCTTCTCCTTCTATACAGCATATTACTTCAGAACTTGGTCTGACTTGTCTCTTCACAAATTACTATCCTTAGTTGCTCGTAGTTTCATTTTTTTACCATTCCTATGTGTCCCGGTTCTACCATCCATTTACACAAGCTCGTTATGTAGGTTACTCGCTGTTTGCCTCTGCTCCAACCACTTTCAATATGTCCCGAGAGTGTCAAATTCTCCAAGCCCTCTTTCCTCGGTTCCTTTCAGCTTGTAGGTATGTGTCCTTTTATATTTTAATTTCCATTAAAACTTCCTCGTTACTCACATTTTCAGTCCTTGTATTCTCAGTATCCTTCTGTAGATCCACACTTCTGTTGCCTCAATTCTCTTCTTCATCTGTGAGGAGATTGTACAGCCTTCACTGTCATGCAAACGGATTAATATTAAAAATAAGAAGAAAGTCCAGCACAGTTTTATTTTATTTTGTCTGAATTTCTGGGATGAGGATTTATCCTTATTTACACTGTTTATATTCGGACTGTTGTCCACATCTTTGTTGTTACCACAATGTTTCGATCGTTATGCCCTGCGGCCTTCCTCACATGGCTACCGACCAAGATAACCTACAAGGAATTCTGATTTAAACCTTTTATTTAATCTACGGGGGATTGACTGTTCTCGTCCCACTGCTCATATCATGTCATGAATTTGGTGACATAGTGGTTGTGAGTTCAATCCCTGGGTTGAGTAGTGTGTACTGGAAACGAGATAACAAAAACTGAACAGTACTAAAAATAAGAACTAGACGATGTCTATAGGTATGAATTGTGGAAAGAGAGCAGTCTACTCCCGTAGATTTAACAAAGAGTTCAATTCAAAATTCCCTGTTGGTTACCCAAACCTAATACACCTGAGGAAGGCCGGAACGCACAACGGTCGAAACGGTATGGTAAGAACAAGAAAGATGAGGAATATAGTTCAAATATAATCAGTGTAAGTACTCTTTTCTTTGTGTCTAGAGTCTAACTAATTAAGAGTTATCAGGAATACCTTTAGCTTTTAAATTTAAATGTATTGAGTCGGAACAATGGAACAATGGTTTGTAGCGTTTCTTTTATTGAATTTAATTTTATTTAGACGTTTGCATATAGATTTATTCCACTACATATGTGCCATTTTTTTCTAGTATCTTTCAACATCTTTTAGACAGCATCATGATTCTATCCTCCCATAACTTGGTAACTTTCTGTGTGATCAATTGGTTTAAGTGATTTCCAAATAACTGAATTTTGTAGCGATCGAAATAAGTGAAAATCGGGACTTGCAAGGTCAAGTGACTACACCACCAGTTGAAAAATGCTAAGATCAATTGTTCAAGGTCAATAGATTGCTTAAATGCAGAATAAATCCTCTTGTTTATCTGCAAAGGAATATAATATAAATCCTATTCAGAGGAAGTAACTTGCTGGAAAATTAAAGTCTGCCATTACGCGCGTGCTTCTGAGAATTTTTAAAGAGAGTGTCGAATAGGGGTCCAGAAAATTTTTTATAAGAAACAAATTTCTTATGGCCAAGAGTGACAAGGCATAGGAAAATAATAACGGTAGATTGTGCTGAGATAGAGATAAAACCAAAACCAAATGAGAATACTTCACCAGACAAAGAGCGAAAAAAAGATAAAATAAACGGAAATTACTGGATAAGAAAAGTAATCCACTGGGATCTGTTTAAAACGTCTAGAATTGACCATAAAACAATGTTTTATACACGAAGCTGAATTATTTTTAGAGAATAAAAACTAAATAAGTAGCATAGAAATCCACAAGCCTTCGAAATACAAACAGATCAAAGTCAGTAGACAGAATTTCACCATCGTGAACAAATGAAGGAAATATCAGATATTGAATGTCGCTAATCTTGCAGACAACGGAGTGAACGTGTAAGTAATTTTGAACTTCGAATAAAGATGTGGAAGTTGCCAGAGAACTAAAGAAGAAAAAAAATCAAAAGAAATATATCCAAATTTAATGGAAGAATCCGGATTATTTTCCAAAAGCCTTCCAAAATGATTAAATGATTGGTAACATTAGAGATAAAATCAAAGCTATTCAAATTATTCTTTCTTTCTATGTGCCGTGTCTTTTCAGGACTTCGGCGACCATGGCTCTCCACATTCCTCTATCCCTTGCATCTCTCAGCAAGTTCCTTCCCACTGCTTCCTCCCCTAGACATTGTCATCCACTTGCCGCTAGGTATGTCATGCGTTGTTTTCCCTTGTCTCTCTTTCCCTCTATTCGACCCGTGTGTATCAGATTCTCCAGGCCTTCCTTCCTCATTATGTGTCCCAGGAACTTCAGCCCCCTCTTCCTGATGTTAAGTATAAGCATCCTCCTTATTTGCATACTCTCTAAGACTTCATTGTTGCTCACACGCTCGGTTCATGGTATCCTTAGCATCCTTCTGTAGAATCACATCGCCATCGCCTCGAGTCTCTTCTTCATCTCTGAGGAAATCGTCCACCATTCGCTGCCGTAAAGAAGGACAGATGTCACGTAATAACAGTTCAGTATTCTTTTCTTTGTTACCAAAGAATTCCTCCTGTCTCGCAATACTCTGTCCAGCTTTTGGAATGTGTCCTTGACCATCCCAATACGTCTACGGATCTCAGTGTCGCATTTAACGCCCTCTGTCAGAATGCTTCCCAGATATTTAAACTTCCGCGTCTGTTTGATTCTAGTGTTCTCGACCTGCAAATCGCATTTCGGGCTCACCCTTTTACTAATGAACATGCGTTCTGTTTTCTTGTAGTTTATGCTTAGTCCCTTCTTCACACTCTCCGTCGTTACCTTCTGTAGAAGATTTTGTAATTTCTCTTCCGTGTCTGCTATCAGTACTGTGTCACCTGCGTATCTTATGTTGTTAAGATTTTGGCCACCTACCTTGCTAGATTCTCTAAGAATTGCCTGATGTATAGGTTGAACAGGTCGGGTGAGAGAACGCATCCTTGTCTTACGCCCCTTTCTATTTTTCTATATTCGCTGAACTTGTTCGTTATGCGCATACATGCTGTTTACATAGGTTTTTTGGTTATTCTGATATCTTTCCCGAATATATCAAGGTTGCTGAGTAGTTCCATCAGATCCGTGTGGCGTACGTTGTCGAAGGACTTTGCATAGTCTATGAAACACAGATACACGTCCTTCTGCATTTGTATCGTTCTTTCTGATAACATTCTGAGCATGAATATTGCATTTCTTGTTCCAGTGTCTTTACCGAACCCGCACTGTTGTCGTCCTATCTCTGGCCTGATTCTGCTGCACGCTCTATTTATCCGAATACGTATCGTGAGTTTTGCCACGTGGCACATTAGGTTTATTGTTCAGTGGAGTTCGCATTCGTTTGCGCCTGGATTCTTAGGCATGGCTATGAAGATAGGTCTTCCGCTATATCCCCGATGTTGTAGATTTCTATAATCAGTAAATATATTGAAAACGTGGAACTACTTCTTGCTGGTGTTTCCTGATCCACCTTGTGGGTGTTAGCAAATGTTAGGAACCTAGCTATGGACAAGTAGTTAACCCCTAGACTGGGCACTATGAAAGTGTAAAAATAGATTGTAATACCATCAATACATTGTTGGGAAAAAATTATTACCAGCAATACATTTTTGAAAAGAAAAAAAAAAAAAATTACAAGTAATATATTTTTTGAAAAGCAATAAAAATCTTGTCGGCTTTGGATAACTCATTGAATTTGATATGCCGTAAAACAAACCAAACCAAACTAAACCAAACCAAACTAAACCTATATTTATATAGGTTACAAATTAAATTAAGTACTATTAGAAGACGAAAAATTTGCGGATTTTGACGTCATTCTGGGTGCTTCTTTTTTCGTCCATCTTCGTGAATTTGCTTTGCTCGTGTTAAGTCTCGAAAAAAAGACTATATAAAATTTATTTTTTTCCATAATGTTCAATTTGTTTAAATTATTAAACTTTGTAACAAGAAACATCTCAAGTTGATGTTAAAAACTGCCGCAAAATATTATTGATTTATTTAAGATGGAATGAGATGTTATGATATGTCGCTTAATTTGAATTTAGATACATTGTATTTATATTCAATTTTTCTAGTTGAATTGTTCACCTATATTGCATATGATCCATTATTGTACATAATTAAGTTACAATAAAATCTGTATTTTATATAAATTTTACCTTATGAAAATTGAGATGAAGAAGTGTGGGGTGGACGCCGTATTATAGATTAGCGGGGTGTATCACAGATTCTTAAGGTGGCGAAACCCCTGCACCGTTTCAGATATATGTATACAGGGAGAAAGAAATTTAGTAGGCCAGCTCAGTTATATATACACACATTACCTTCTGAAGGAATATTATATAGAGTAGGTTATGTGTTGCTAGAATAATTACGACTGAGTAGTGAGTTCGATTCTCATTGGGTGCACTCTACTTTCAGCCTTGTGCCACATCAAAGCTAGGCTTGGAAAATCACTATAGAGTAAGGTAAATGTGTGAGTGCGTGTGAGGGAGAGAGAGAGAGAGAGAGTGGGAGAGAGAAAGGAATGAATAGAGGGGGAGATCTAACAAAGCGATAGTTTGGTAGTTAGTTTACAGGATCATCGACAAATATTGCTGTCCTTGAACTTTTATTAGATGCCCAGGTGCGATCTAATGGCAATCGAATCTGAGCTTATATCTCTAGATCCCTCCACCTATAAGCCGGCCTCACACTGTCTGTCTACTCGCCAACTATCCTCCCATCTATTTACATTTTGAAATCTAAAAAAAAAAAAAAATGAAAGAGGGGGAAAAAAAGCGAGTCAGTAATGACCTACTTAGCTGTAGGACTCTTGCCCGTGTCACTATGTTGTGTCTTTCACAGTCGAATTATCGATCGACGCTTCGCCACAAGTTTCAACACTGGACGAGAGTTGACACATTTGAACACAATCTAACAACGTCGAGGCTAAAGAGAAGCCCATAGACAAGTGCTACCTGAGCAATACTGACAAAGAGTGTGGAATAAGCGGTTGGGATTAAATGTAATTGGCAGAAATGCCCAGTATCTAAAATTAACAATGTTTGCAACAAACAATAACACGAGAAAGTAAAGGAAAGATCGGGGTAACCGACTCCCAAAGGGATGTTTTTCCGATCAATCGTAACCTGTTCAAGCCAAGTCCTTTACTCTGTAATCGTCTATCTCGTGTTTCAGGCGGTTATTTTGGCGGGAGCGGCTTGTTTATTTATTTGGGTTAATTTATTTTACTTGTTTTTTATTTTCATTTTTTATTTTATATATTTATTTAATTCTGTTTTCGACGTTTAAAGTATAATTAAATACATAAAATAAAAAATGAAAAAAAAAAACAAGTGAAATAAATTAACCCAAATAAATAAAGAACTAAATAAATAAACAAGACACTCGCGCCAAAATAACCGAAATGCACCACTGACCCATATATGTAAATAGTCCAGAAAAATCCAACACTCACGGCCTGATGATTGCGTCTAGCATGAAACAGCCTGTCGCCTCGGAGTGTTGACTTCAATGTTCACTTTTATATATATATATATATATATATATATATATATATATATATATATATATATATATATATATATATATATATATATATATATAGGGGGAGGAAACGAAATTTGAACTCGGCTCGCCGATTTCTTGTCTCAAGGTTTGATCACCGATGTTAAGTATTGTCGTACCCAGTCAGTACTTGGTACATCGGGTGCCGTAACGAACTTTTTAGCAATCCGAAATATGTATCGGATTTAGAAAAAAAAAACATAAAGGGATGGTTAGCCGTAAAAATAATAAAATCCACCAATCTCGTTTCAAGCCGTTAATCATTACACCACAAGCACGCGCCCGCGAACGCGTGCGCAACACACATACACACGCACACACATATGCGTACGCACACACACACACATATATATATATATATACATATATATATATATATATATACATGAGAAATTTCTCAGAGTTAACCTGTAGAAAAAGACAATATGTATTGTTTGTTGTTAATAGTTATTTTGTTTTCAATGAATTAATTTCGTTTTTGCCTTGAAAAAGTTCACACTGGACGAAAGGCGTCGGTTAATAATTTATTTTTCTTTTTGTCTTTTACCTTTTATATCTATCTATCTATCTATCTATCTATCTATATATATATATATATATATATATATATATATATATATATATATATATATAAATTGCTGTTTTGTTTACTTTTTTACTAAATGATCATTTTATTTTCAGGTTTATTTTCAGGTGGTTAATCATACTTATTTAAAAATGTTATTGAATGGTTATGTTTCTTTTTTGATAATAAATATTGTTTGAAAATGTTTGATAATTATGCACGAAACCAATATATCTATGCACTGTACGAGATTGGCAGCAACGTCTCGCCATTTTACCGTCCAAATAGTTAGATTCAACCGGAGGTTCTATGCTAATAATTTCTTTACTCGCACTTCCGGCTTCTTGTTAACTTTGATCTTCAAAAATTTAAATGTAATGCCAGTCGTTATCTTCTGTCATCTTAATTTCTGTTCTTTTACAGTTCTTGCTCCTTAATAATGTTTCACTTTTTCTTATATTCTTTCGCACTCAGCAACCCCTTGTGTCCGAGTGGTTTTATTTGCACTGCTTGGGTCGAAATTATATATATATATATATCCAATCTGAAAGCATATGTACTGCTATGAATTTCTTACGTGATATTTATTCTTCTTTAATTTCTTATATTTTAATAAATTCGGTTGTCCCGAAAGTAATGTCCGATTTTAGAATAAAGATTAGTGTTCTAATATATTAGGTTTCTCGGAAGATAATTTCCGATTTTATAATAAACCTTTTAAATGTGTTCAAATATATTAGGTTGCTCGGAAAAGAATGTTCGCTTTTAGAGTAAGCCTTTTCATTGTGTTGTAATATATTAGGTTGTTTAGAAAATAATGTTCGCTTTTTTAGTGAATAACGATTTAAGTGTTTTAATAAAGATTAGTGGTTATTCATTAGGTTGTTCAGAAAATAATGTCCCGCTTTTAGAATAAATCTTTTAATTGTGTTCTAATATATTAAGTTCGGAAAATAATGTCCGTTTTTAGAATAAGCCCTTTCATTGTGTTCTAATATATTGGGTTGTTTAGAAAATGATGTTCGATTTTAGAATGAACCTTTTAATTGTATTCTAGTATATAAAATCTATAATAGATTTAATAGATTTAAGAATGATAAACGTACGTCAAAACAATCAATTTAGCTGCTAACCTCATTTATTACAAATGGGTATCATTCACTTTGAATACAATAATTGATGTAAAAGAAAGACTAGAATAATTCATAGAAGTTTGGATTAGGCAGTGTTGCTGGCTTCCTGCCAGAAATTTAGTAGTATTTTTATTCTCACGCATGAGAATACAAGAGAAGACAGACGCCATTTTAATGCCCTATCTTTAGAAAGGGAAGAATATATTATTATAATAGTTGCCCCAAAATACATTACTCATTCCTGGCACTTTTTTAAAATTTTTATATCAATCTCGGGGGCGAAAATAAATAAAAAATACCATTTAATCAGTAAGCGGAACGTCGACTCAAAATAACTTAAAAAATTCACTCAAAATAACGTTTAAAGTTTTTAAATCTGTCAGATTAATAAATAATAATAAAAAAAATTATAAAATAAAAAGTGCTCTAGTTTGTTAGAAATTGTTTACCATCTGTAATTATTTACACTATTTACATTGTTCGGACTGTTGTCCTTATCTTTATTGTCATATTCACGACGTTTCGGCCGTGGTACGCTCCGGCCTGCTTCAGGATCCGTCTATATTTCTGAGATGAGGTATTGTAACTATGTACACTATTTACATTGTTCGGACTGCTGTCCTCATCTTTATTCTCATATTCACGACGTTTCGGCCGTGGTACGCTCCGGCCTGCTTCAGGATCCGTCTATATTTCTGAGATGAGGTATTGTAACTATGTACACTATTTACATTGTTCGGACTATTGTCCTTATATTTATTGTCATATTCACGACGTTTCGGCCGTGGTACGCTCCGGCCTTCTTCAGGATACGTCTATATTTCTGAGATGAGGAATTGTAGCTATTTACACCATTTACATTGTTCGGACTGTTTTCCTCATCTTTATTGTCATATTCACTAACTGAGACTGAGATATTCAGAAAAGGCATGGCACGTGGAATGGGAACAATCTACCCCAGTGTACTAAATAAAGGGTTCGGTTCGAAATTACAACGTATGTCACCAGAAGAAGACCGGAGCGTACAACGACCGAAACGTCGTAAATATATTAATAAAGCTAATAAAAACAGTCCGAACAAAGTAAATTGCGTTGGTTACGTCGCGACCGAAGGGAGATAATCGCCTTTTGTAATCCTAATATAGAATTCAAATATAGTAATACAGTTAAATAGGTCAGGCGTTAGGAGTTAATTTCCTGCTGTAACCACTATCAAAATAAACAACTTAATCTGTTTTATCCTCGTGAATGTCAGGAAGTATAACGAGAGTTTTGCAGTTTTTCTTGTCAAAATTATTAGAAATATTAGGTTGTTACACTTAAAATGGCGCCTTTTTTGTTGGTCGCTGATCCGGTCGTCTAACGAAGTAACCCCCTTAGTATATGTAAAAAAAAAATCTTGACTTATTCTTGACTCTTTTTCTTTGCGGATAATTTTTCTTTCAATGATATTTTTTCTTTCAATGAAAATGATTACAATGAAACAATGTTGACTGTATGAGTACAAACTGGGAAAAAAGAAGCATTTTTGCATCGAATCTTTGCATGCGATGAGAAATGGATACTCTTTGACAAAAGTAAGAGAGTAGGCCAGTGTGTTAGGTACAAGTGGATCACCAAAATAATATCCTAAACCGCCACTTTACCCTAAATAGTTAAGGGTTACTGTATGGTGGTCTTTCAAATGGGTTATTAATTATTCATTCTTGCTTTAAGAGAAAGCAATAACAACAGCTTCGTATTGAGGATAAATTGAGTGTATGCACGAAAAATTTAAAAAAAAGAAACATCCTAGAATTGTGAATAGGGATTGCCCAATTTTCCTGCACGATAATGCACAGTCGTACTCTTCTCAAACAATTGTCCAATAGCTAAATAGCCTGAATTATGAAATTCTGTCTCATCCTCCATATTTACCTGATATATCTCCTACTGGCTATCATTTATTTTGAGCTTTTCATACGCAATAAAAGATTCTCCAATAAGGAAGAGGTAATCGCAGCATTTGAACTTTTCATCACATCAAAGGCTGAGAATTTTTTAAAAGACGGGACCAAGAACTTAGACGGACATTAGAGAACAGTCCTTCATCTACACAGAGCCTATTTCAACTAAATAATTTAGTTATTTAACATTTCAGACGCATTGTATTAATTTCAAATCAAGCGCATCATTTCATGTGTGACGATCTAATATAATATCAATTTTCTTTCATTGGCTACGATCATTTATGGAAAAGAAATTTACTATGTCTTTTTTAAAACAATTCACCCCAAGCAAGGCGATAATGCCACTAAGCCGCAAGGGCTAATGGGAATGAAAGAGATTGAAAATACCGTAGAAGAAACTTGAAACACAATCATGAACAGGGAACAAGGGATAAACCTCTACTCTTGTAGGGGAGTGGAGAGTGTAAACCTGACGATAAACGATCCTATTTAGTTCTATTGAAGGAAATAAATAAATAAATAAAATTAAATAAATAATAAATAAAATTTCATAGTTTAGCTCGGAGACGTTCGGAGTATAGAGTTGAAGTCGACTTTAGACGGAAGCAGAGACGCAATTCTAAACAGAAAACAAGGGATAAACCTCTACTCTTGTTCAAAAGAACGGAAGGAGTGTGAACCGAGCGATAGACAAATTTATCTACTATTATTTCATAATTAAATTTTCCTTGACTCACTTTCACAAAAAAAAAAAAATAAAATAAATAAATAAAAAATAAAAAATAACCAAAAAATTAAAAAAAAAATCAAATACAGAGATTGATTGGTTACAACCCTTCCCTTTATGGGTCATTTTAAGGTGTGGCATATTTTGGGTTGTATGAATAATTCCTTTTATGTTTTTCTAATAAATATTGTATTATCAATGTCAATGTTTTTTTCCAAACACAAATTCTACTATTTAACCCATAGCTGAGGCATGGAGATGGATTTATACCTTTCCCATGGTTATTAGCGCGTAAGTGAATGTAAGGAACTTGACTGGAATTCGAACTCGGCTCTCCAATTTTTAATTTCAAGCTTCTAACCAAATACAGAGAAAATAGTTTATCATCATCATGGATATTAGTATCAAGATCCAGTCAGTCCTAAAAACTATTTCAAACGACTTAAAATTTAAGTAAATGATAATTTTAAGTCATTAAATTTCATTTTATTATTATTTAAATAAATTTATATCAATGAATGCAAATTATTATCATTTATATGCCTTTTTTTATTTTATACAGAGTCCGCCAAAAACATGCATACACAATTCAGGAAAGAAAAAAACAAAGTCTTTTGCAGTTTTTAGACTTTTACCTATAGGGGACCCTAAGAATGTTAGGTATAACATAAAACTGACCTTACTGGCGGTCTTCGAGAAGAAATTGAAATTGCATGTGTAGCAATTCCACTGGTCATTTTGGCCAACGCTGACCAAAGCAGTAGTTTGCCGTACTAATTAATGTCTGGAAGCCAAAGGCTACTATTTTGAGCATCGCTTGTATTATTAATCTGGTGGTATCTGAATAAATTTAGTACTACAGAATCTGTACAAGTATTTCCTTTACTGAAGTGGGTATACATTTTTGGTCGACTCTGTATTTAAATTTAAGACGCCTTTAAAGTTATCTAACTGGAACTGTTCCTTCCTGATTTTCCAGCTTTAATAAAATTCAAAATCGGTTCGTTTCATACCCTCCCCTAGAGCCTCTTTTCCAGAGATGTATAGCTACAAGCCCATCGCTACTCTATCGCTGTATCCAGGGCAGATGTTCAGATATTTCAGTGATTAACTGAAGGGCCACGTCGCGTTACTTCCACGGAGCTGAATCACCTTTACTCCACCCCCTGTAAAAAATGTACAAAAGAACTACCACTCATAAAGCTTTTTCCAAAAAAAACTTTCACTTTGTGGTACAGACTACCGCATGGGGGTACTCTTGAGCGATTTAATCTTGACCTCTTGAAGTGAAGAATTAATTGTAAAGCTAATCTGTTCAACAATTACTACTGAGTATTGAATTCGATCCTCAATAAGTGCTCCAAACTTGTGGCCTTCTACAAAACTCGCTTAAGCTTGATAAATATACCTCAGGGTGGGTAATGGCTATCGAGCTTATCTGTTTTACTATTACGACTGAATAATGAGTTCAATTCTCAATGGGTGCTCTAAACGTGTAGTCTTGTGCCAAACTCGCCTAAGCTTAATAAATACTATGCCTCTGGGTGGGTAATGGCTATCGAGATAATCTGTTTTACTATTATGACTGTATAGTGTTTGGCCCTCAATTGGTGCTCAAAATATGTGACCTTGTGCCAAAGAAACAAAGGCTTAATAGTTAAGGTGCCTCGGGATTGTTAATGATTAGCGAGCTAATCCAGCTGAACTTCATTATTGAGTACTGAGTTTGATCCTCAATGGGAGTCCTATAATTTTGCCAAACTCGCCTAATCATAACTGACATGTCCCGGAAAGGGCTCTATTTGAACGAAGTAGCTAAGACGTTTTGGCTACTATAACCAAGTAGAATACGGTAGCAGTAATCGACTGGTACGCGTCGTAGTCGCAGGTAAGAAGTGTAGATCAATAGCGTAGTCCAGTGGGTGTCATTATAGACTTAGCTCTCAGACTAAGGCTCTTTGACTCTCTCGTACCTACATGTCCGTCGGTATTTATGACGGACACCAGCCAATCATATTCCAGTGAGGGGGAACACAGGTATATGCATATTCCATTATATCAATAACAAATAAGTTGCATTGGGATGTGTAATAGGGAACGAGCTAATTTAACATTCTAATCACTTTATTGAATATTTGCGTCATGGAAATTATTTCATGTTATATCGATTTTCGCATAAATGTTTGTATTATGGAGTAACAGTCCAATATTTACGTTGTAGATTTGTTTTTTATTACTATTAACAATGACAATTTCATCTCCATTTCTCGAGGCAATGATATAAATGTCTTTATTTGGGGCTGAATTTTCTATTGTTTTTATGTCTTTCACTAAATGTCACTAAGTAAGGACTTATCAAATACTGAATTCTTGTTTCTTGTAAAATCCAAAAGTTACCAAAACTGGATAATCATATGTATAATGTAGTCTTTGTATCCAGATACAGGGGCCTTTCAATCTTCTTGGAGGAACCTCTTCCTGATTGACCATGTCTTCAGGGGTGTACCGTACTCACTACGCTTGTTGGGTTAGTGAGGCTATTTAATCTATAGTTGGGGGTTTGAATTCAGAAGCGTCCTTCTAAAAGATAGTTTGCCATCCAAGTCTATAAGACCCAGTCTGCCCTACTATTTACCCATAGTTGTGGGGAGGGGGAGGAATAAGAAAAGATGGATTCATACCTGATCCAAGGTTATTTGCACGTAAGTCAATGTAACGAACTGGAATTGGATTCGGTCTAGGTTCTTGGATTGTTCAATCTGATCTCTTCTCTCTATCCATTCCTCCATCGTACTTTTGTGTATGGTGATTTCCTAAGCGCAGCTTACATGTGGCACAAGGCCGAAGTATGACACTCCCAGCGAGGATCGAACGCACTACTCAGTTGTAATGGTTCCAGTGAAAAAAGCTTGCTAACCATTACAACACGTCCTGGTGCCCAATGATTTTCCAAGCGTAAATTAGATGTAGCACAAAGCCGAAAGTGTGAGACACCCAGTGAGTATCAAACTCACTATTCACTCGTAACTGATCTAGCAAGACAAGATCTTCGAAGTGCTTCCGTGGTTTGCGTATGATTAGTAATTAAAGATTTAAATAAAAATGAAGACTGTGATTTTCATATATGAGTCATAATTCTCCCTGATTATCGATATTTAATGTAAACAATACAAAATCAATTTATACGAAAAATAAGAACAATAAGGATAACTGTTGCTCTCCCAGTACAGAATATAATATTGAAATATATGAATTATGGCCGAGTGGATAAAAGCGTTGGCTGAAGTAAATCCCGTGACTTGAACCAAAGAGTTGTGGGTTCAATACCTGACTACAGCAGAGGTGAACAAAACTTGGAGAGTTTATTTACTAAAGGGAGATAACTGTGAACTTCATCCAAAAAAGCGTGGCACTTGGAACTAGAACAGTTTACACCGGTGGACTAAATAAAGGGTTTGGTTCGAAATTCCAACGTATATCACCTGAAGAAAACCGGAGCGTACAACGATCGAAACGTCGTGAATATGACAATAAAGATGAGGACAATAGTCTGGACAATATAAATAGCGTAAGTAAATAGCAGTTAATTCTTTTAAACCATCTTATGCAACTCCTGAATATTAGGGAAAATACGCCTCTTTCTTCGATGGCATTCACATATTTTAATATTATATCTTGGTTTATGTTGGTAGATCAACGGTTATCGGCGGGGGAAGTGAAATCTGAAATTCGAGTTCCCGTTTCGGCCTTGTCTGTTGCGATCAGATTCATAGCAATGGCGTTTTTTCAAAGGTATCTCTTCTCGCAACTATGAGTTAAATAGCATAAACAACCTGAATCTCGAGTTTGGGTGACAGCCAGTCTGAGTGGTAGGACATCTTACTGCGTGGATTGCCCAAAATAATGACATGGGTTAATAAGCATGTTTGTTTACGACAATAATTCATATATTTTAATATTATACCCCATACTGATAGAGCAACAGTTATCAACCCCCAAAACGGAATAAAGGAACCGACTTCAAATTTCCACCGAGTCTGGTGCGCCGAATTGCACACTAACACCCTCTGGAAATCATAGATCCATCACTTCTTTTCCAGCTATGGGTTAACCCAGGTTCTACTCGCCTCAGTTTAAACTGATAACTTCTTTCTTTTCAGGGATTACGGCTATATCACGTTGTAACATCGGTTCCCGTACGATTAACGAAGTTAAGCAATATCGAGCCTGCATAGGTGATATTTTGGGAATACCAAGCGCTTTTTAGATATGCGGGTGGTATAATGGATAATGGCTTTTAATTGTAAATTGTTAAATTGTTAATCAGAGAGCCCACATCTAATTCCAGTCGGGTTGAGCAAATAGCCTTGGGAGAGGTATAAATCCAAATTTTCGCCCCACCTAGCTATCACTCAATTACTAGGATTTGTTTCATTAAATCATTATTATATCTAAAAAAAATCTTAAAATCTAAAATATATATTCTAGACTTTAAATAACTATTATATCATCAAGATGAATGATACACAGAGAAGAATGAGTAATTAATATATGTATTCAGCACCAATATCGGATACATACAAAAGAAAAACAATAATTTACAAAACAATTAAAAAGACAACTTACAAGGAATAGAGGAGGGTCAAATGCTGTATAGTCAAACGAGGTAAGATCAGACCTAATATTAATCAGATTACTATCAACTTATTAATTACTGGTTAAGTCCTTAACCGTATACTAGTTAAGGCTATCAGCCAGGCCATTTGGCAGAGTGCTGAAGGGGGTGATAGCTACTCTACAACAATAACCTACAAAAGGTTGATAGACTGTAAAAAACAAAGCAACCAATCAGTCTTTTTTTTTTTTCATATATTGCTTCTCTCCCAGCTATGAAATAAATCACAGAATAGTCTTGGTGTTGGTTGGTAGCCAGTTTAGTAGTCAAAATCGCCCAGTTATTTTTCTCATAAAGTCACAGAAAATAAAGAAAAGCAATCTGAAGAGAGAGACGATCATATAAGTTCGGGAAGGATATAGTATAAAATAATCAATATCTTTGCAGATAAATTTTACCCTGATATTTCAAGTCCTCTGTCAAGATATAATGACAATATTTTTTCACATATCAATCCATCAATAAAATGAAAATGCAAAAAAAAAAAAGGAAAAAAAAAGAAAAGAAAAACAAACCTCAGGTCTAATTAACAAGATTAATTTCACTAATCTCCTTACTAAATCCATAGCGTCAATCAGGCGGGATTACAGCAAAGATTATCTTATAGATTTCTCTATTTCCTGCAAACTGCGCAATTTCTAGCTACAACCTAAGAGTATAAATGTACCTTTTTCTGAATTGAATAAACACAGATGTATACCATGGTGTTTACAATATCTCAAGGTGAATATAGGATTTGTTCAATGGCTTGTTGATAGTCTAAAAATATTGCCGATATTATGAGTAAACGATCACATTAAGGACAACAAGAAAATAAGACTACAAAAAATCCCACATGGTCAGTAAAGTTTGAATTCCTGACCACTTTATTACAGATTTCCAATGTAATTTATACTTATATCTATATTTCACCCCAAGCAAGGCAATAAAGCCATTAAGACGCAAGAGGTTACTGAGTGTGAAAAGATACAAGAAAAAGAAAAAGAAAACGTTATTAAGAAGAGAGAATAATAAAAGAACAGGAATCAAGGAGACAGAAGATGACGATTGACATAGCATTTAAACTTTTGAGAATCAAAGTTGACTGGGAAGTAAGCGACCGAAAGAGAGTTCAACAAGTGAGGAGTGCGAGAGAAGAAACTGTCAGCATAGAACTTACGGTTACATCAAGCCAATTCAACTGTAAAATGATGAGATCTAACTGCCAAATTAGTACTGTAGTTAAATTCGTAAAATCTAGGTACGAAACAGAAAAGTTCATCAGGACAATTACCATGAAGGTGTTTATAGAAAAGGCACTGGGAAGTTATGTTACGGCGGTGGGAAACTGACTGAAGCAGAGACCAGTAACATTGGAGATTCTTCTTTGTATTTTATCTAGAATTTCTAAATACATAGAACCATCAGACCAGGTATGATAGCTGTATTAAATGCATGGATGAATGGTAGACTTATAAATGTGTAAGATAGATTCTGGCAAGAAAAAATGTCTATCACGACACAATGAACTAACTTTCCTAGCAGTAGATCTAGCAATGGATTCCAAAGGATTTATTTGAAGTTCTAGCATAACGTTGATGACCGGCACAGAAATAAAACGGCGGAAACTGAAGAGGAAAAAATGAAGAGGAAAAAATTGACTAACTGTCAACTGTATGAAGACAATGTGAGCTCCTTCCCGTAAGGCCCAGTCCAAGATGCGATCTACGAATTATTGATGTCAAATTTAAACAACTAAGGACAACTTATCTGGGAAGTGCTTTAACTTTAGCTTTCCTGCGACAAAAAAAAAACCCTTTTTACAAAAATACGTCAATGAAACCAGATCTCCTACAAACTAATTTCTTCCAAGAAATACATATTATATTTATTCTAATCTATTGTAAAAATTTTGTCGGCATTAAATAACCCATTAAAGTTGATATGCCGTAAAAAATGACTAAAAAAAAGGGGTAACGGAATATGTGACACTGAAATCCGAAAGCGCATTGCCATAGCGAAAGAGGCGAAACATTTCGTTGGAAAATAGTGCTGAACAGTTATACTTGGCAGTGAATCCTTGGACAATTTCATCACGGATGAAGTAAAAACGTGAGGTAATACTACAGAAGGATATTGAAAATACCATGGAGAGAGCATATGAGCAACGAGGAGGGTCTATAGAAATGAAAACAAAATGGGTACATATACTTAGAATCAGAACAAGAGAGTTGATATTTCTAAGACACGTAATGAGAAAAGGCAGCTTAGAGATTTTGAAACCCACAGGGCATTTGGAAGGTAAGAGGTTCCTAGGGAAACAGCGAGTAATCTACCGAAAGGGCATGCGTAATTGGTAAAACAGGAATTGGAAAGAATAGTAACGAGACAAAGTTTATTTAGAAATACGAAGGAGAGGAAAGTGTGGAGAACCATGGATCCCTCACGCCTTGAAAGGACACGAAACAGAAAAGAAAAAAAAAGCTTTATTCTGTCATCCTTAAATAATTTAGCAAAGACACATGTAAAGTTTGAGCATCCTATTGCGAGTTTGTGATTCTACCCATACCCTTGTAGGTCATCTTCCTGGGTATGACGATGAACTACATCCGTCAGCAAGGCTTCTGAACGGAAGGTTTTGAGGAACGTGGAATCATCTCTTAATTGATGTTATTCCCAGGTCCATCCTGATCCAGGATGGTAGCATCTGTTAAGTTTCCAGACATGGACAAATAGTTAGACCTCAAAACATGAAAGTATGAAAATAGATTTTTATAGTAAAAATACCTGGAAAAAAAAATACTAGCAATACATTTGACTCGCGACAAAAAAAAAAGAAAACCTTTTTACAAAAATACGTCAATAAAACCAGATCTGATTTCTTCCAAGAAATACATATTATATTCATTCCAATCTATTGTAAAAATCTTGTTGACATTAAATAACCCATTAAAGTTGATATGCCGTAAAATAAAACAAAACAAACCAAGCCAAACCTTGTAGGTCGAGCATTTACATGAATTCCTTTCTCCTTCAACAGTAACATCCAACAGACCATTCTGCATATCTTATGTCGTTAAGATTGTGGTATAGGTTGTGGATTATTCTAATATCTTTCCCAAATACATATGTCAAGGTGACCTAGCAGTGCTAACAGTTCTTTGTAGCATTATGAAAATGACTAAAAATAAAAGGCGGTAACGGAACAAAACGGTAAATTCAGTGAGTTGTGATGAGAAAAGATGAAACCTTACCTATTTGTAGCTGGTAGAAATTTAATTAAATTACAACCGTTGTTTATAATAATTATAGTAACACTACATAGTTGGATAATATTACTGAGAACATCCATCAACTGTCTTAACATTCATTTTGGTAGCGTCGTTTTCTGTTAAAAAAACACGTATATTTTCTTATATTTCACATTCTATCTTCTACGCATGCGCAGTGTTTCTCTTATTAAGAAAAATGGAACGGGGAGAGATGCAACGTTTTACTCAAGTCAGATGAATTAATTTGCCTGAGTAAATTTAAAGGAGTGTCACATGCACAGAGAAAGAAGACAAACGTGACCCGCATACTAATCAGTGCTCCCGACAGTCATTCGAGAATCGGTTTGATGTAAGCTTATCGAAAGGAATTCAAGGCGTATGGCGGATTGTTCTGTTTGAATATATGAATTATTAAAATAAATGACAATAGATATAAATATATAATAGAACACGTTTGGTTTCATTTTTCTGATCAAATTGCCATGATATTTTTTGGAAGATCGTGATAATTTAATCAGGTGAAATTTAAAGACAAAACATTGTGAAAAAAAATAACATTAAACATTAGCTTCACATCACTTCCATTTTGTGTGTATTTTAGTTCATGAAATTTTTAATCTACTGGGTACAAAAAACATGGAAAAAATCTATCTATCTATCTATCTATCTATCTATCTATCTATCTAGTCATCTATCTATCTCAAGTCATCTATCTATGTATCTATCTCAAATCTATCTATCTATCTATCTATAACAAGTATTATTATATAGATGAAAGTATACGGAAACGACCAGCCAGATATTACCATGACCTTTACACACACACACACACACACACACACACACACACACACACACACACACACACACACACACACACACACACACATTCACTATTATCTATATATACTATATATATATATATATATATATGCGTGTGTGTGTGTATGTATGTGTGTGTATCGCTCATTCAGTTCTGGTGGTAAGAAAACAGTGCTCGGTGTATAATCAGTTACACATGACACACGTTTTCCTCGAAGAATTACCCGCAGTAGGTTACCGTTCCTTTCTGTTGTTAACCAATGCTATACAGCACAAGCTGTTCTGATATTCAACCCATATCTGTCTGACTCTAACGAACTCGACACGAATTCGAACTTGGCTCTCCGATTTCTCATACCGCGCCTCCCACGATATTACAATTAATACGAATAATAAATATAGATAGCACGACTGTGAGTTTCATTCACGATGCTACTGTTAGCGGCGAATTGAAAAGTAACCCGGATATAAGAGACTCGGATATAAGAGAAACCCGGATGTAAGAGAGATTTTCTCTGGTCCCAAATTAGAGCCTGTGTTAATGCATACATATAGACCAAACCCGGATATAAGAGAAACCCGGATATAAGAGACTTCTTCTCCGGTCCCGACAACAACTCTCTTATATCCGGGTTACATTGTATCAACAATTTTTAACCTGCTCCTATGACAGTGCAGCAGTTTATTTATTTACGTGGAAATCTGGAAGAGGCACTCAGAACTAGAAAAAATTACTTGGCTGTATACATTTCTTTTGAAAACAACCGGCAAGGACATTTTTGCCCTTTTGTTTTTCATTAAGCATTAAAGCTCGCTTTTTCCTATTTTGTTTTTAAGGTTTAATGACACACAGACCCCCCATATATATATATATATATATATATATATATATATATATATATATATATATATATATATTGCACACATAGTGCTGGTGTTAATAAAACAGTGCTCGATGTAGTAAAACAGAGTTATTAAGTATATATTAATAAATATACATATTATCCGTCACTGATATCACGACTCGGAGTTACTTGCCTAGCCCTGTCTTCGGATTCAAAACCTGAAGTTTGTGTTGTGCGTGAAACTCCAAGTTGTCCTACCGGTGATGGATAATATATATATATATATATATATATATATATATATATATCAAATATGTGGTGCAGTTCAATTTATATTACAATGAATCATTCATACAAAGTGTAGATTAGTAAAGTTAATGATATTAAATGGCCGAATTTCTTCGCAAACAAAATTTTAAAGGTGCATTAACCTACAAATCATTCGATGAATTTTATGATCTTTGTTTTAAAAAATTATAAGCTGTATAAGGTCTTTCTTTAAAATTCAGGTAACATCCGAGACGAAAAAAATTAAATGCGAATCGAAATATGTTATCTTCAAATGTGTTATTGATAACGGATATAAACTTATGGAAAGTGCAGTCGCAACGCTAAGGTTGAATTTTTTTGAAAATTTAAGTGAGTGTGTTTTTTAACTAATATGGCAATTTGAGAATTTTTTTTTTGTTGTAGGAGTTTATCAGTCAATGTGGCATGAACTAAATTATATATATGTGTGTTGTGTGTGTGTTGTGTGTGTGTGAATATATGAAAGACGTAATATAGTGAATACATGAAAACCAGTTGCGTGCTAATTTAATTATTTTTCTTTGTTGAAGTTTTGCTTTTTACCTTCGGTCATTATAAAAAAAAAACAGCGAAACGTCAACAATGAAATAAAAAAAAAAAACAACTTATATATTTCGTTCGGCTATTTCTCATCAATCATTTATATATATTATTAAAAAAATAATCAAAAACTGATTAAAGTTTTTCGTGTGACGCGTTTAGGTCTTTTGGAATTCATCGGAATAATGCGATGTTAACGTTGATATAAGTGTACATGAGCAAAGATGAGATGGGAAGATGAAATTTTATGACTTACTTTCTAAATTTGTTTTTTATACTATTTCTTTCTCACCTTCCATCTTAGTTCATCCGCCTTAAGGCTTCAAGAACACCGAAAAGCTGTAACACGAGGGCAAGTGGAAAAATCAGGTGTAGAAGGCTGGAGCGTACAACGGCCGAAACGTTGTGATAGATATGGCAACAAAGATGAGGACGATAGATCGAACAATGTAAATAGTGAAGATAAGGTTTGTATAAACAGTCATCGCTAGCCGATATTTTAAAAATCAATTCACCCCAACCAGGGCGACAATGCTACTAAGAAAAAATCTGGGCGTAGATTAATATTTGTATAATATTCAATGGCAGCACTCTCGAGGATTTTCCTTCTGAGTGAAATATTTTCATTTTTTTTATGAGTGTAGCATTTATGAAATCAAAATTGTGGTTGAATTTTTGAAGTTTTTTTTTCCCCCAAATCACCTTTCATAACAGAATTACCACTCTCCTAAATCGACGTACACAAAAAATATATATTATTAAGAAAATTAATCAAAAACTGTGACGCGTTTAGGTCTTTTGGAATTCATCGGAACAATGCGATGTTAACGTTGATATAACTGCACATGAGCACAGATGAGATGGGAAGATGAAATTTTATGACTTACTTTCTAAATTTATTTTTTATACTATTTCTTTAGCTGTGTAGTCAGGCTAATTTCATTCCATTTATTTTTCTTTTTGTCTATGCTTCCATCATTTTAGTTATTAAATATCCCGCCTTGTAATAACAGAAGATATGCCAAAATGGTGCAAGAACCTGGACGTAATTTTACTGTGAAACTTTGAGTTAGAAGATAAGTTTTGTATAAACAGCTAGCTGGTGTTTTTTTTTATCAATTCACCCCAAGCAGGGCAACAATGCTACTAAGAAAAAAAAAATCTGGGCGTAGATTGATATTTGGATAATATTCAATAGCGGCACTCTCGAGGATTTTCCTTCTGAGTGAATTATGTTCATTTTTATGAGTGCAGCATTTGTAAAATCAAAATTGTGGTTGAATATTTGAAGTTTTTTTCCCAATATGACCTTTCCTACCAAGAATTACTCATCTCCGAGTCCAGCGTACACAACAAATATATCAAGAAATCAAAAGAGAATGGCTAATTCCGTCAACACAACAATACAAACAATATTTCTACATATGAAAATATTCTCTTCAAACATAATGTAATTGACGTAATTTTTCAGTTGACCATATGAATATACAACAGCTTTTCTAAATTCTTCTAGTTGTTAACGACATTTCGTTTGTTGTTTATAGATACTTTGTTTCAATAAATTCATATTGTTTTTGCCTTGAAAAAGTCCACATTGGACGAAACGCGTTGGCTAAATCTACAGTTTTCCTATTGTCTTTATTTTCCATTATACATATTGTATTTTTCTACAGGTTAATTCCGGGAAATTTTTACACACACACATTTTTAATAAATTTTGTTATTGAGAATTACACACTGTGATAATCGAACATCTACAAGGAATGGGAAATGGCGTAAGAAACTGGATGCAGATTTACTCTGAATAATCTACAGATTTAATATTTTCCATTTTGTCATTAATTTTTTTTAACATTTTTTCATTGGTTCTGCACAAAGCTTTCACCGCGATAATCAAATTAATTATATGTGCTGGTGTCTGGCTGTCGGTTCCTAGGAACTGAGTTGCTTGACCCTCATACGTCGAAGATAGCGGGAGAGTCCACCATATATATATATATTAAAATCCTTAAATGTATATAAAAAAACGTCATCCGTTGCATACGTCACAACACTCTTTGTTACGTCACGACATCCATTCGTTCTCTACACTTTCATGACATACTTCTAACAATTTATTTGAAAAATAGCGTCGTTACACTATTACAAATGTTTTTCTAAACTTACCAATTGTGTTTTAAGGAAGTCGAAATCTTCTAAAGTGACGGGATTTCCTATTTGTAGCGAAAGAACATTTGTTGCCTAAATACACAGAATATATATATATATATATATATATATATATATATATATATATATATATAACAACAACGTGTGTTAGCACGTGCGATACTGTGTATTCGTCAGCCGCCGACCAGGGGTGATATCACGATTTCGGTGGCTATGGCGGGACCGCCACCCCTGGTGCCACCAGCAGCGTTTGCCACCAGGCAGGGTATGAAGATAAGCTAACTAATTGTTCCTTTAAGTAAAATCTATCTGCAATGAAAGTTATATATATATTAAAGGGAAAAAAGAAGCCGCAAATGTTATTGGTTATAATGTAGATTTATATATATATTTAATTTTTAAAAATATATATTATGCCTTATTTTCTATATTTTTGCTACACGTATTTTCAGGTCTTGTGAGTGTCATCAGGAGAAGAACGGTTATTTTCACATATTATTTAAAGGAAATAAATGTTTTTCCAATGTTTAAAGATTGCCTTTTGTGTGTGGTAGCAATCCAAATTCTTGGATTGGTGGAGAAAATGTCCCTCTGAACAAAGGCTAATTAAACAATTAGTATAGGTTAGAGAAAGGTGGAAGAATTTGGTTTACTACCACACACAAAAGACAATGGTTAAACATAGGAAAACAGAAAGGAAAAAAAATTCTTTAAATAATATGTGCAAATAACTATTCTTCTAATGATGACGGTCACAAGACCTGTAACACGTGTAAAAAATATGGAAAATCAAATTTAATATATATTTAAAAAATAACGTTATAACCAAAAACAATTGCGTCTTCTCTTTAAGAAATACACCTTTCTTTCGTTGGAACAACTTTAATCTCTCCTTTTATATATATATATATATATATATATATATATATATAAGGCAGGATGATGTGTGTGTGTGTGTGTGTGTGTGTAACGAATGCACGGTCGCAATTTTCGACGGATTTGCACCAAAATTTACATGCAGATGCTCCAAGTTAATGGAAAGGCCAAGACCGACGTTGCATTTCCCAACACCCATCGATAGTGGAAATAATCGACTTTTTCATGCTTCTACGGCAGTTTTCATGTAGTTTGCGGCCATTTTCTACTGACCAGAATGAGAGCCAATAGCTGGCTGTCACGAATAGGCAGGAAGATTTTATTGGCCAGCGTGAGAGCCAACAGCTGACTGACACGAATGTTAACTAGCATGCTAGCATGCAAAGAAAAAAATCGGTTGCTATATTCGTCACAAGTGGGAAAAGATTAAATCTGCATGGCACTTTACTCCAATTGGCTCATTCGCTTGCTTAAACTCAACGTTGATTCTGATTCCTCAGAACTGGGGTGGGTGTGAAAAAGTATTTGTTATTAACATTCTTTTTTCTTTCGGTTTTTCCAGTTACGAGTAATTTTTTTTAAAGCTGATGGTTTTGTGTTCATTTTGTTTAGTTCTTTTTTCGTAACAGATTTAATGTTTAGTATAGAGCTTAGAAAAAATTCTCAGTGTGAGATAGGCAAGAAGTAAGGCATTTAGCAACATCAGCACGGCAAAGTTGATAGCGATTGCTGTATGAGTTGTACGATTTTTGAATCAGGCACGGGCAACGCCAAGCCATGCTGCTAGTATATATATATATATATATATATATATATATATATATATATATATGTATATATTGTTTAGTACGTATTGTACTTAATGTACGTAAACGGTTAGTAAAAATACGTGTTCTTTATCAAGTTTGTTTTTGCGTCAACTTACATTTTGTTTTTGTTTGCTAATCTTTATTATATCTTCTTAGCCTGCATATCTATTCTTCTGTGCAGGTCAGAAATTAATCAGGTCATACGTAGAAATCGGAAATAAGCATTCGATCAATCGATAAGCCTGTACCACCTATACACTTGTGCACATATGCAACTCTATCCACTGGCTTCATCGTTAACTTTTCTATTAATATTCGTGTGTTTTCAATAGTTATCTCTTCCAAACATCAACTGGTGTAAAAATATCCCTGCAAATATCGATGTTTGTCTTTAGAGATCATGGTTGATAAGTCGGGCAATTAGTGGATTTGAAAATTTCACCTGATTAGTCAGATTAATTGGTTTCAGAATCTGATCTTCTAGAAAGCATTTGTACTATTAATTTTTCATAGAATTAACCCGAGAATTACTAAGAGAGTCCTTGAGTTAAAAGATGCCGGATTTCGTTGGAAAAAGTCAAAGAAAGAAAAGAAGTTAATCAAAAATTACTTATTGAAGTTGGAACTTGCAACGCTTTGGAAGACGAAATTGGCCAGAACAATATCAGTTGTCAATGGTTCGTTTGGCACGATGATTGTCAAAATGGCGACATGGATAAAGAAAATTGGCATAGTTACAGAAAGGAAGCCTCTTAGGATTAGCCTGAATAATCCGAAAAGTGATGAACACTTAGACTCAGAGGAACATTGCGTAATATCTAAGGTTGCTTGTTCTGGTCCGCTAAACATCAAATAATTACAAAACATTAACTCATGGGAAAAAATTATGAAATTAAATAATAAACAAACAAATAAATAAATAAATAAATAAATAATAATAATAATAATAATAATAATAATAATAATAAAACTGAAAACGACAGAAATCTGCGTCAAAGAACATGAAAGAAATATGAAAATTTACTCAGTAATAAAAGAAGCCAACGAATTCAAAATGGAATTTCAAGTTGGGCGAAGAAATGCAAGTAAACCTTAATGCACCTAATGCAGCGGTAAGGAACTGTTATGCAGTGTACGAAAGGTTTTTCTTCCTCCGCATGAATCCGAATACCTCGTCGCCAAGTTGTTATGTAGGGGTTTCACAGTGGAGGCTTGTATTTGTACTAAGTCGGTCCTAAAATAGGTTCGACGTACAAAACGTTAGGAACTTGATATAAGAGGTAATGACGCAGCAATCTAGCTGGGGTGGCTGATACTTTAATATCCGACTAACGGTCGTCCGACATCGACTGACTGAACAACTCTCTGAGCGACTGCCTTGTTACTCTTAGTACTCCTATTTATTATAGGTGGGAGAGTCTATTAACTATTGAATAGGTGTGTTCCACTATAACAGGAACCTAAAAAAAAAGCAAATGCAATGTACCAAATGCAGCAACGATGGCAAGGTAAGCTTCTTTATGGTCAATATTCTGCCCGCACCAAACAAACTGATGTAGAGAAACCCCGTATTCATTAGTGGGTTACGTAGTGCAGGGTTAAAAGCTGAAACTGAAAGTTTTATTCTCGCTACACAGGACAAATGATTGCTAACTAGAAATTACCAAGCACACGTCCTGAAAAAATGTGTTGACTTCAAATGCAGATTTTGTGATAAATATCCAGAAATAACTGACCATCTTGTATGAGTTGGCACAGTGTTATCCACAACCGAATACAAAAATCGGCAAGATAGAGTCGCCAATATTTGCACTGGAAATATGCAACTTTTACGGAAAAATAATTACAACAAACTGGTATAAACATCATTCAGACACAGTTATTACAAATTTATGGGACTTTACAATCCACACAGACAGAAAAATCAAAACTCATCGTCCAAACATCGTGATCAGAGACCACATGTACGGAATGTATAGATTCTCATGTATCTTTGAAGATCTTCAAAAACTATTAAAGATCTTGAAGTGGAAATCTAAAACATGTGGCACATGAAGATGTCAGTATTTCTAGTCGTAAATGGTGTCCTCGGATTGATTTGAAAAGGTTACGCCAGACACATTAAAGGGATTCCGGGTAGCCCGTGCTTTAAAGAAATAGAGGAAACTGTACTTACAAGTACAGCTCACACATTACGAAGTACTTTCTCTATGTAAAATGTGTGTGATATTAGTTTTTCTTTCTCTTTTTCTTTTTTACAATAATGATCGGTGTGACCTAAGTTCTCCGCTGGGACTCGAAAGGAAATGTGTATACAACAGATATAAAAGGAAATAATAATAATAATAATAATAATAACACACAGCCAGAACAATAAAAGCTAACTACACACAGACAAAACAATCAAAACTAACGTCCCAGAGAGACCGCAAACAAAAAAGTGCCTCCTTATTGATATGGCAGTCCCTGCAGACTGCAACGTATGTTTGAAGATCTTCAAAAAGCTCTCAAAATACAAAGACATTGAAATAAAAATCTCAACAATCCCTGTTGTAGTTGGATCCCTAGGATTGCTTGGAAAAGATTTCAGTAGACTCATTGAAGGGATTCCTGGAAGCCCATGACTTAAAGAAATACAAAAAAAAAAATGTTCTCACGAGTACAACCCACACCTTACGAAAGGCTTTATCTATGTTAAATAAGTGTGTGCGTGTGTGTGTGTGTTTAATTGGTCAGTGGAAAATGTGATGATGCCATTTCTAACTTTAACTCTCTGGGCGGGACCCGGAAAGAAATGTGTACTTACCAGAATTCAAAGGAAATAATAATAATAATAATAATAATAATAGTCTGAAGTTGAGAAAAACAAAAATAAATTTTCGGGGAATTTGAAATTCAAAAGACCCATTTAATCAGATCCCATCAAGACGAAACCATTCTGTAAAAAAAGAAAAACCGAACGAAATATCTCCATGAGAGTTCTGGAAAAATTGAGGAACATGAAGGTTGATAATTACATCCGCCATTATTGATGGAATTGGAACTGTACAAAAAGTTTAACCAGCTAGAATTCAGAGGCGGAATTGAAGCCATCTGCACGACAAGATTCAGTCAGTCAGTTAAGTGCCACCCGTGATACACGCATGGAAGATCATGTATCTTTCGATACATGACTGAGGAGGCAGAAGATTTTCCCCGCAGTGGGTTATCATTTATTTCTACGACACACTGCTTGCCAACCAAACCAAAAGAACACAGTCCTGCTATTCAACCCATAGAAAAAGCAAAGACGCTGAAAAGAGAGTCAGATTATCGAAAACTAGCGCTGGAGAGATGTGAAAATACAATGCCGACAACAACTAACTGTGAGTGGGATAAAATGGAGAGATACAAACAGAGACTTCTACAGGCGAGAAGTGACAGAAGAGAATTCCACAGGCGAGAAGTGACAGAAGAGAACTTTACAAGCGAGAAGTGACAGAAGAGAATTCCACAGGCGAGAAGTGACAGAACAGAATTCTACAGGCGAGAAGTGACAGAAGAGAATTGCACAGGCGAGAAGTGACAGAAGAGAATTGCACAGGCGAGAAGTGACAGAAGAGAATTCTACAGGCGAGAAGTGACAGAAGAGAATTCCACAGGCGAGAAGTGACAGAAGAGAATTCCACAGGCGAGAAGTGACAGAAGAGAATTCCACAGGCGAGAAGTGACAGAAGAGAATTCTACAGGCGAGAAGGCGAGAAGTGACAGAAGAGAATTCTACACAAGAAGAGAGGCGAGAAGACAGAAGAGACAGAAGAGAATTCTACAGGCGAGAAGTGACAGAAGAGAATTCTACAGGCGAGAAGTGACAGAAGAGAATTGACAGGCGAGAAGTGACAGAAGAGAATTTCACAAGCGAGAAGTGACAGAAGAGAATTCCACAGGCGAGAAGTGACAGAAGAGAATTCTACAGGCGAGAAGTGACAGAAGAGAACTTTACAAGCGAGAAGTGACAGAAGAGATTTGCACAGGCGAGAAGTGACAGAAGAGAACTTCACAAGCGAGAAGTGACAGAAGAGAATTCCACAGGTGAGAATTGACAGAAGAGAATTGCACAGGCGAGAAGTGACAGAACAGAATTCTACAGGCGAGAAGTGACAGAAGAGAAAACATTAGAATAGAATTTAAGTTTAAATTTAGCTATTTCAACAGTAAAACATTGAAACGTATTTGACAATCTAAAATTATCTTTAAATTCATGCGATCTAGATACCATCGAGGAAAGCTCATTAGAACAATTACCATGAAAATATTTATAGAAAAGATCTCGAGGAATTAATGTCACGGAGGTGGGAAAGTGACTGAAGTCGAGATGTCAGGTCAGAAATGATGACTGTAGATATATAAAATTAATTTCGATTACGTTATTTGTTTTTTGGAGAAAAAAATAAACCTTGTATATGCTTATTTATTGGCGGAGGAGGTAATGGCTGCTCCAGTTACAGCTACGCAGTAACTACTTGTTTAAGACATTGCATTCTGAGAAAGACAATCATCGGAAAATGCTATTGAACTTCCAACGTCAAGATTTTTTCAGTTGGAACGTTCAATGTACAAGGTTTGTTTCGGACTGAGAAGCAAAAGCAATTTGCGATAGAGATAGAAAAGTAAAAAGTAGACGTGTGTTGCTTACAAGTGACAAAAAATGGACCTGGTCTGAACTGTAACATCGGCAAATGCGAACACCAGCTGATATGTTTAGAGACAGAATGCAAATATTATGGAAATGGATTTGTTGTCAACAGTAAATGAAGGAATAATGTACATCAATGTTGGAAATATCAGGCAGTGGGTCTGTAATAAAGTTCACTGTTTATGAAAAAGAAAACATACGAATGTTAACAAAAAGAAAGAATTAATCTCAAAATCAAAACCTTAAGACACAGAGTTTTACTTTGAAAAGACTGACTTCAAAAAGTTCAGAGGTCATCCAAGAACCACTATAATCATAACGCTGAACCTAGACATTCAAAGAACAAGGCAGAAAGATCCCACTTTTCCTTTGGAGAAGTTTACAATCTGTAACGAATCCGCAAACTCGCAAAGGACAGAGAAGGCTGGTAAAATGTTGTCGAATTATTTCATTGAATAATAAAACATATTATGTCACTGAAGATGAGAGTGTTGACCATGTTTGTCGTAGTCTTTGAATATGAAATCCAGTGAAGTCCGTAATGTCTTCAATATCAGAGGTTGGCAGTGAAGATTCAGAGAAAGTAGCGGCTGTTAAGTAATTCTTTAAGTCTTCGATATCAAGTTGGCAGTGAAGATATTTTGGGGAGAAAAAAATGGCTGCCTTTATACACGTCGTATTGAATATTTTGAGCTTTCTGATTGGTTAACCCTTCCCTTGGTGGACTATAAAATGAGTCAGCTGATTTTGACTGGCTCAGTAGTACATACATATATCCAAAAAACTGTAACAGAGAGAACATGTTAATTTATGACCTCAAATCGATACAGTTTTGATGATGATGTTGACGATGATGATGATATTTATCATACTACTGAAAAATTAACGGAAGCATATTAAACATTTTAATAAGCCGATGTAAGTTTGTAAGATCTCAGTCGCAGCAAGATATGTCCGCGGATATATCCCTTGAGTTGTTTTAAAACATGAAAGTCAGCGCACTAAGAAAGAGTTACTATTAAATCATGAAACGCGGCTAATCTGTACTTAAAGTCAATTTCCATATACAAACGACCGACTGAGAATAATATCCATTCAGCCCCAATGTACACCAGAATCAGCAAAAATGATTATCGGAGTTATCGGGAATTAAACTTTGAGTGGAATGCACTCTCGAAATATAGACAGAAATAGTATCTAATGCATGAATAATTGGTTTTGAAGTTGATCAAGGATTTAAAGTTAGAAAACTTAATTCCTCTGTCGAATTGGCGATTCGACAACAGAACTTGGAAAACTGCAATTTTCGTCGACAGGGGGAAGCAGAATAATGCTTAACTTTGATTTGAAATAGACTGGGAATTTAAAACGCTTTATTTCGATATAAAATATATTACGTTCCTTTATTAAGAATGATCATACAAAGTT